>VZRE01008712.1:37892-87236 GCA_013396775.1 Cephalopterus ornatus | reverse complement strand
TATATATATATATATATATATATAAAGTTATTAGAAAGCATCCGAAGGAGGGCTATGAAGATGGTGAAAGGCCTCGAGGACAAAACTTACAAGGAGTATCTGAGGTCAGTTT
The DNA here is from genome assembly GCA_013396775.1 of Cephalopterus ornatus. Classification (NCBI taxonomy): domain Eukaryota; kingdom Metazoa; phylum Chordata; class Aves; order Passeriformes; family Cotingidae; genus Cephalopterus; species Cephalopterus ornatus. Next base: position 87,124 of record VZRE01008712.1, on the reverse strand, counting down.
GTTTGTTCAGCTTGTAGAAGAGACAGCTGAGGGTGACCTCATCACAGTCTTCAAGGTCCTCAAGCACGGCAGCAGAGGCTAAGGTGCTGATCCCCAGTCTCCACTGACTAGTGATAGGACACAAGGAAATCAAATAAAACTGCATCACAGCAAGTTCAGATTGGGCATTAGGAAAAAGTTCTTCACTGAGCGGGTGATCGGTCACTGGAACAGGCCTTCCAAAGAGAGTCAGTGGCACCAAGCCTGGCAGATTTCTGGAATATCTAGACAATTTTAGTCAAATGGTTTAGTTTTTTTAGTTTTAGGTCATTTTGCAAAGGAGCAGGTTGGCTCGATTATTATGGATGCCTTCCAACTTGAGATTCTGTTTCTGTGATTCACCTGAAATAAATATAGTAGACATATACTAAAAGATTTAGAAAAAAAATAAAAATCTGGGTGAAAGACCAGTACAGCTTTCACATAAACTCAGGACTAAATATTCTGGTATGACAGCCATTTCCACAGTAAAGAAACTTTTACAGTTATGCTAGCGAAACAGCCATCTGCTCTGGGTAGCAGTCGACTATAGTTCAAACTTAAAAGAATTTCCTCATTGCATGTGTGAAATGTTTGATTCATGAAATGATTTCTTTAGTCCTTGTGCACATGAAGGTTCTCAGTCATACCAGCCTAGATATCATACACAAGTACCAGATCTTGTATAGGCAACAGACAGTGACAAACTTGGTCAGTTTTCCTGTAGCTCTCACTGATCCCTTTTATAGTTTTCTACATTTAGCTCTGACCAGCTGAGGCACTGTAAGCATCAAAACATTTTCATTGTTGCTTTCCCTCTCTTACCTTTTACAGATACAGAAAATGGGGCTGCTGTATGTTTTGTTCCTTTTTGGTTCACTTGTGCTTTCTTCTCAATAGGGAGTAACTAAGTTTATAGTAGCTAAAACTGTGACTCCAGGCAGTATACTCTGGGTTTCTTTTATTGCAGATGTTGTTTCACTTTTTTTCTACTCAGTCATTCTGTCTCTTTTCACATTCAGTACTTCCTCTTTCCAGATTCATAATAGCACCTATACCCTGAAATAGCAAGGTTTTAAGCTTACAATATTCTTTTCCTAAACTGATTCAACTCTCTCTTGTTAACACTATTTTTTCAATGAAGAGGTATTCATACATTGATTTCTGTTTTGCTTTATTACCCGTACTAGTTGACAAAAGGTTTGAGGGGCAATCCATTTTCACTTGTGATGTTTCTCATAGGTTCTAAGGTATTTTTCTGTAGCAACTTTAGCTCTTTTATCTCAAAAACAAGTATTTCTTCAACTATAGAACAGTAATCAAAGCTTTCAAGCATAATGGAATGAGTGGGACATTAAACCCAGCTCAGATTGCAAATGCTGTAGCATGACTAAGATGGCTTTTTTTATGGGAAGTAACAGTGGACTAATAACTCATAGCTGCCAAAATGAAGAAATCTTCCTCACATTTCTTTATCTTCCCCCTCATCTTGAACCATATTCTGCACATTTCTGTCCCTTCTATAAGCTACTTTAACATATCTCAACTGGAAACAGTAAAAACTGTTCCCCCTATATAACAGTATATTAAAGCAGCCACAAAAGGGTCTAAGATATGAAGGAGATGGCAAAAAGTACCTGTTGATGGAGAAAGACTAACTGAAACCCCATGTTTAGTAATAGTGGGTTGTTTCATTACCTGTCTATAGTTTATGGAAGTGTGCTCTCTGTCGAGAGAACTTTTTTATCAAGGAAATGTACCTAAGATAGCATTTTCTTAGCAAGATGGCAGAAAGAATCTGCTCTATAAATGACACATTGCTTCACTCAATGTGTGACAGGACCGATCCACCCACATGGCCTTGAAAACCACAGAGACCTTCACAGGATCAGGAACACCAAAACATCTTTTTTCCTTCTACAATCTAGAGTTGTGGAAAGTAAAAAAGTGTCACCTCTGCATCAATAGAAGTCACTGTCATATCAAGTGCCATCACTATAGCATGGGAACAAAATCTGAACTATACAAGTAGGTATGCAGTCAGACTGGCCACCTTAATGGATCCCAGACATGATGAACTCAGTTTGTCCTTTCCTATACACAGCTGGGTATATTGTTTTCCCATGCTTCTACTCCATTATGTGTTTATTTTTGCAAATAAATTATCTATCAAGTAAGAATATTTCTTCAAAGAACCATATTTTATCAAAACTTTTAGTCTGAACATGCAACTTATGTCCGTGCATGTGTGTCTATACATAAACACGAAAGCTCAGTCTCATGACAGTCTTAGCAAACGTTCCATTATGCTTTATTGCCAAGAAAATAGAACTGAGATCTTTTTTCACTATATGTAGGCAATTTCCTATTCTGTTCTCTGTGTATCTCATTCTACAAAGTTCATGCACATCATGTGTTTCATCATCATCATCATCATCATGGCTAGGCTTCGCGAACGAAGATTTGTGAAGGACTCTACCCACGCTTGCTACAAGCGCGCTGATGGCTAAAAAGGCCAATGCGAGATAGACACGTCCGGTTGCAAAAGGCACAGCAGAATGGCTCCCCAGGTGGTACTGAAAGGACACGGTTCTTTCTGCGTTGCCTTTTCTCCTCGAGAGTGATCCTGTGTGTATTTTCAAAAGATATTGCAGCATTGTGAATAGTGTGTCTCCAGGCCTCCCCACTGGAGGCCAGAGCAGACCAGTGATGGTGATCAATATGGCCAAGGCTGAGATGTTGTTTCAGGGAGTCCTTATATCTCTTCTTCGGGGCTCCTCTCTTGCGGCAGCCAGTGGCAAGTTCACCATAGAGCACAAATGGTTTTAATCTCAATCATTTTTCTACTGTGAACTTGTAAGATGAAAAAGCACTCAATCAAGAGGTCTGTTACCACTCTAATCTGACAATAAGGGCAAAAAGGTGAGTGTTACCTCTGGGAATTGTCGATGACATTAATAGATTTGCAAGTGGAATAACAAGGGAACCTCAATGCTCCTAAAGTTATGTGATTAACTTCAGAGATGAACCTTTGTTAAAGAGCTTTGATCTTCTCATAACATTTTCAGTTTTTAGTTCTTTGGTTTGTGTTTTTTTTTTTTTCTGTAGTAGACAGTTTTGGTTTCCCCCAAAGAGTGTGTGCAACACAAAAATTAGTTATCTAATGTGAATTAAATGATAAGTTTCAGGATATTAATCAGGTTAATTAGTACCTGTGTTTGTTACAGTTCAATTAGCTGTTTATTTTTCCAGTTTGATCTTTCCTCTTTCACAGTCAGTAAATATGTGATATTAATGTGGACTTGTTCCTACATTCAAGCGCTGCACCATGCTATTGAATGGTCTGTTATTTCTTTTTGCTTTGAGTACTCAGCAATGGAGAGAAATGTTTTCTTTCATGATATTTTTCCTATATCACTCTTAGAGGAAACCTAAAAATTGCTTGAAGTTTTTTGGGAAAAATACATTTATTACAATAAAGAGAGATTATTCTACCTCATAAAATCCAATAGTCTAACAGTTAAGGAGTAAAAGGTTAAGAAGTTAAGGAGAAAGAGCTGAGAAAATTTCTTTACAAAAAGAAATTGTAGAATTTAATCTGTCTACGTGAAGTTCTACCACTGAAAAAGTAGCAATTGCCAGCAAAAACTTTCAATAAAATGACAGGCTGGAATTAAACAGAGAACTTCTTCCAGGTTTTTATCTTCTGTATACAAAATGAGTATATATGAATGAACGTGTGTTGCACTTAAAAGAGAATATGAGCACTGTGACAGCTTATGCTTAACATCAGAATGTGTGGCAGTGTTAGGAATAAAATACAATAAAAATATTTTACATCAAACGTTAAGATTTATATTTCTCCATTTAATTATTTGAACAACGCCTTCTGCCCTTCAAGAAAAAAAAATATGGCCCTTCAATTTAATTTTTTTCTCTGAACATTCACAAATGTACAAATAACATATTATCAGGAACTGTGTTCAGAGTGTCATTAAATTACACTGTACTTTGAGAATTTTTCCAATCGTCTCTGTCATACAAGTAAAGTGCTGGCTTTTCTTACCAATTATTTTCTTCCAGTTCTTTCACTCAAAAGTCTAAAACTACACAGCAGAGGCGTTTTTCTATTTGACCTCTCTGTTTGGTTAATTGGCCATGCTACATTATTTAGCATTTGATTCAAAGGCAAAAGATATTTTGTTTTATGATATTGTGTGATATGATTAAAAGACATAAAAATCCATGTTTATGTGTGTTGTCTAATTACATATTCTCTTCTCTCTCAGTCTTTCAAAATGTATGAAGACGACAAAACTACTGCTCACTGTCTCCATAGAGACACTATGACAATATCATGAGAAAACATTTTTATTTCAGTACCTAATGGATTTGCCTCCTGAGCAAAACCACTCAATAAGGAAAGTGCTAGGAATAGAAAAGCCATTCATTAGAGTATGCAGCTTATTGTGATCTGCATTGGCTTGGTGTGTGCTAAGTGATTTAGCACAGTATTTAGAAATGTTGGGGAAATAGATTTTTTTTTCAGATTTGTTTACTTTGCCAGATTCAGAGTTTATTTAAGTTCACATTCTGATTTAAATGACACAAAAGAACAGCTTATTTTTCTCTCTATCCAGGAAAATGAATATTTTGTTTGGCCCTGGAACTAAACTTGGTTAAAAAAGGGAAGATATTTATTTGAGGAGACATTCTGTATAATTTAACTGATAATTATCAGAAGAGGTTTTTTTGATACAGAAATTAGAACTGGAAGTATGTGATGGCTGCCTGCAAGACTACCACTCTAAACCAGAGTTTGCATGTGAAGTCAAGGCTATTTACCAGGTAATATGTCAGAGCCGCAATTTTATATTCTGAAAGACAGAGACAATACAGAATCTTAACATTTTTTCACTACTTTAAATGGTTAAAAGAAGTTCATCACCTATAGATGTCTTCACTATTAACTATTTCTAATTCCCCTCTGAAGTACAGTGTGAAGTTATGTATTAATGTACAGCAGTACATTAATGTATTAATGTAAAGTAATGTATTAATATACAGCAGAGTTTTATAGTATTGGTCATATTAATCATCTTTAACACTGGTAGACCCTACTGACTGCAGTTCAATCCATTATGTGAACATAAAAAAAATGCCAAACCAAATTAAAATATATGCTTTTCCATGTAATTTAGGCTTCTTAAACCAAAACTGATTCAGTAAGAATATATGTGATTTGGAAATTTTTAAGATAAATTAGACATATCAGACTGGTATTTCTGTAGTTATAATGTTATCGAACAACAATGCCACCTGAGTAATCTGCAGCTCTCGTTTTTGAACTAAATATACAGTGATTTTGAAAAAGGATATTAACTCTAATTCTACTGTTACCACCAAGGTTAGATATCCATCTTTTCATTCCCATTCCATCTCATAGATATAAGCAGATTACCAGAAACTTTTTGCAAAAAAAACCAAACAAAACCACAACAAGAAACCAACCCATACACTGTCATCAATTTAGAAGCACTGAGATGTCTCTTTACATCAAGTTCCACTCCTATTTATAATACTGTAAAATAAAACAGGTTTGGTCAATACTCCTCAACTGGAAGTTCATAGATGGACAAAAAAGTCCTCTCACCACTTTTCCAAATGTTTTAGAGTAAAGAAGGCTGAAAACACCTAAAAAAAATTAGGCAAGAGTACTGAGCATTCAAACCAGATTTCCAGGAGCACTGAACTACTTGTTGAGACAGAGCACCATTACTTGTCATTGTATTAGAGTAACACTGTTAGACCCTACTGACTAAAGTACAATTTTAGGTAGTCCCATTTATTTTAGTAAGGTAAAGACATAAAATTTGATACAAGATGGCAGTAGAGGAAATAATTAGATTTGAAGCATTGGGTAGAAACTGAAATTTGCTCTAGGAGAAGGGAATAAGTAAATGAAATATATTACTATTTCTTGTGGTTTAAAAGAAAGTGTTAACTACAGAATTCTTAGTTGTCTGAGCAGAAAAAGAATAGTGGTATTATTAGATTAATTCAGATCTGCTTGAACAAATTATAATAACGTATAAGTGATGGTGTTGGACAAAACAGCGCCATTTTAAGGTAAAGGATAATAAAAACCTATTATTGTCATCTCCCATGGCTCTCTGTGACACATTCTGCTAAATAAAAAGCCACCAACATGTTGCACTTCAAGTCTCTCTGAAGAGTGTCGTTCTGATCAATTTGTCAAAGGCCAAATAGACATACTTATCTGAGAAATGCGAAGTAAAATTCAGTACTCAATTGCATTAAAGACACTTTTGTTATTTGAGAGAGACTCTTAGAGATGTGACTGTTTTAATTTTCTGGTAACAGAGATGTGTGCCTTCTTTATTATGTTTGGTTTTCATTAAGTTGTCGAGTCAGTGACAGAGTATTTAATAAAAACTTTTTTTATTTCAATTGCAGACTTCAAAACTAATTTGTCTATTCAGGGGCTGACCTTCAGGAACTGACACTTTTTGCCTTAGTTTTTAATTTAAAAATACCTTTGATTCATCCTAAACTAAAATCCTGAGGATTTATCCTGAGGAAATCTGCAATTCTGAAGTGATGGTACCACAGAAAAGTATGTATAGCATTGATGTAAGATGTAAATCATATAATACCTTAAAAACATTTAGGAGGTAAAAGCATCAGAATACTGCTGATATTGGAAGCAAGAATATTTAGGTCTAAGTTTGCATCAGTTAAGGGATGCACAGTTGCATTTGAAAAATACAATCTCCATCTGTATAACATGATCTGAGAAACCTGAAATTAGATCAGACTGTTCAGATATTTCTTGGCAAATTAGCTATTTTGTTTAGATTTTTGAGTTCTCTGGAAAAAGATGAGAGCTGAGAAAAGAGACTTGTGGTCTGGAAAACATATAATGAAGTAGAAGGTGACTGTGTATGCCATTCATAATTTCCATTAGTAATGATTAAATAATATACATTAAATAATAAAATTCCATGAACGTTATCTGGAAAACTGGGGAAGTACATTTCCAATCACTTTATTCACAAAGAAAAACATGGTTTTGTTTTTAAAAGTGCTAGCCAGACTTTTAGGAGATGACTCTCCAAAGAAAATCCTTTTTCATATAAATAAAACAAATCTTATTGAGATGAAATAACTTCTTAATTAAAAAATAAATAAATAAAATAATGAAGCACAACTGTAAGAAGAAACCATATTATTTACCAAGAACAGGCGTTCCTTCTATACAAATGCAAAATAAAATTAAAGATAGAAAAAAAAGTTTTCAAGTGGATGATAAAATTTATAGAACTATTGAAAACTACTTCTATGGCACCTACTATTTTTCAGGTCTAAAACTGTCTACAATAGGATTGAAAACTGAAAAGTAGGCAAAAAAAATATGCTTTAGAAGACTAAAATAATTTTTTGGAAAAAGAGAATGGTAGCTGTCTTACCAATTTTATAAATGATTTTATAAATGATTGATTTTTTCTTAATTTTTTTCCTTCTTTGTTTGCTTTGCAAACACAGATAACACAACAGAAGCAGCCTTTTAGTCTATAAACAGTATTTATTTGAGGTACTGTTAATTTTTAAAAATTTAATATTTTTACGTGACTATCCCCTTTTATCCCCTTATCCCTCTACTTTCCCAAATTTTTTACTATCCAAGGAGCCTTGACCCCTTCCTCTGAATATCCATCTGATCCCTTCGTATATCATTTCATCCTACAATGTTCATAAAGCCAATTATTCTCAGAATTATTTTGCTCTATTGCAATTATATGCTTAAAAGGAGGAAGTAGATTTGAGATTCTTTATGTAAATTTTACCTTTTGGGGCTCTTTTAAAATAATAATAAAGATTGCTCTCTATGGAAACTCACTTTTGTTAGAATACAAATATAGACTATGTAAGTATTTATATGTCCTTAGTATAAACTGTTTACATGTTAGGCTATAAAGTTATGCATATATAGCAGTGTCTGAAGCAATGATGCTGAAATCATCCCTTCATTTTTCTTCTCTAGATTAAAGCTGATAAATGCCTCTTTTCAATGCTTAGGGTGTGACTGTGGGAATGATAACAATGGCAAAGGAATGAAATATTAATGAGATAAATACTGAATAATCTTACCCAGACACATTTCTCTAGATTTGGGTATCCAGAGATGACTTATGTGTGTTGTTCTGCGTTGAGGAAAATTGTGGCTGCAGTGAAAATGTTTTCCAAACCACTGGATATACTACTCAAAAAAAGGCCTAATAGGAAAGTACACTGTGGACTTTTTTTCCAGGCAGAAAATAAAGTCATCTCAATAAATTGAATTACAGACTGATTTTCAAGGGCAATCAGAGTGTACACTGTAATGTTTGAAACCTGGAAATACTGAGAACTNGTCCATTTTCTTCTAGAAACCCTACACCCACCTAGAGATAAAAAAATTTTGTCAGGAGCATGGAAAGGTTCACACACAATTCAGTAAGGTTTGCTGGAATATCATTTCTCTTATACCTCTCTATATCTATTATGTGCTTAGCCTAGGCTGAGTTCTTTTAATTTAGATATCAATATTTAAAATAAAAAAATATAATATGTTCTCAAATAGTTAAAGGTTACCAGTCATAAGCAGTCATTGTCTAAAAAGAACGGTTTGGCCCAAGAGAAATAATTAATTCTAGAAAAAGTTTATGCTAGCCTGAGGACTTCCGGGAAGAAAAGGTACTCAGTACATATAACATGGCTGAAGCTCGCTCTGTCTAGTACAACAGATCAGGGATTTGGACCGTGGAGTCCTGGTCAGCTGTAAATGCATCTTACTGAGTCGGGATTTGAGCATCTCTATTAACAATTATGACCCTTAAGCTATTCTTTTCCTTCAACTGTATTATAGATATTATAGATGTCCAAAAAGGAAATGTTCCATTTTGAGTGGAAGAAGAAAATGCTTGTTGAACTAACACAAATTTTGTTTTTCTTCCAAGAATCTATCTATCCCTCAGAAGCTATTGTTTCACAGTTTTTATGACAAATCAGTCTATCAACAAAGAACATGTTTACAGTGCTAGTCTGTATGAGTTTTCCAATATAAAAAGATGGGAGTAAATCCAAGATGTTTAATTTAAAATATCTTTTAATTTTTTATTTTTTTTTTTAAGTTGAATGAGCTTTATACCACAGGTCATTTCTGGAATGCATCTATCAATACTGCAGTAGAAAAACACTCATTTTTTAATTCAGAGGTTTATCCATTCTATCAGTAACTAGTAACATCCAAACGAACTGTTAGTACATTTTTCCAGGACACTTTCAGAATAGTCTTATTTATCCAAAATCATTTGCATGTAAAAGAGAGAGAAATGGGGGGAAGGACAGTGGACAGTAAAAGCACACAAGCACATTTAATAAGAAGAATTCAACTCATGTTAAAAAGTAACCAATAATGCCCTAACATAATTTCAGACTTTCCAAAGAGGAAAACACAACCCAAAAAAACAAACCTAAACACACAAGTGTTTCTTGTGCTTGTACAATATTCAGCAGAGCAACACTATGGATCCAAACCAACAATCTTCTGACCTTTAAATATAGTCATTCAGTTTTGTTCCAAGAATTTACTGCATGTGCATATGTGTGTATGCCTGACAGAGAGAGACATTGCGTGCATATACAAAGAGAGAAGGAGGTAGAAATCTGACAGGATATGTATTAAAAAGGTGCTTTTTAGCTACTCCAGATGCTAGGAAATATGAATGCTGTAATTATTTTTAGATTTTTTTTTTTTTTAGGATGCTTTTGTTACACTACTGTTCAATTGGACTCCATCTTGGATGGAGAGGCAATATACACAGTTTATCAGCCACTGCTGTATCAACATGTACAGGAGGAAATGGATGTTAACACTTTGTTGAGTAATACTTGACAAACAGTTATTCCTACAACAGGAAGAGTGGGTGACCTTGATAATATATATTTCAGTCACTCCATTATCTCTCCAACTGAGATAACTGATAAGGTGAGTAAATCAGACTGTCACTGTTTACCAGTCGAAGAATAGAATTCTGCACAATTTTGTTTCTACTCTCTTTACTGCTGGGAATGTCAATAACTGTATGAACTTAAGATACTTTTTAGGAGTGTATTTATTTAAGTTGAATTTCACCATGTTTTTAAAAATAACTTTTGCTCATTCTAAAGTGCTATGCTGACTTCTTCACTTTGCTAAAATAAATTAAAATACCCAAACATATAAATACATAAAAGTCATGTTTGCAAAACTGATAAAAAGAACTCAAACTTCTCAGGGCTTTCCAGCACACACAAATGTGCTCTTTGAAATAGAAGTCAGATTAACGGATATGTCATCAGATTATATTCTATTTACTCTTCAGCATAAATACTTTAGGCAGAAAGAATATTATTGAATTGAATAAAACTAAGTAAAGAATTGCATTCAGTATGAATGGACAGAAGCCATGATTGCACAAGGTCAGATTTTACAATACTTAGTCGGCAATTTTACTACTGATTTATCTTTATTCAAAACTAATTACTTCTAAAAGGTAAAGGTTAGATAAACTAACCAGAAAGCTACTTTTTGAGAACACAGGTTTTGCTACCAGAATAATAGAATTCATCTCATATTCTGAATATTATATTTTTTGAAGTAGATTCATGTACCCATTGTCCTGACTTTTTAACTTAACAACCCGCACAGTTTTGTATGTTTAGAGTTTGGGTAATCCAAACTAAAGGGATAAACACAATGACAGCCATGCTATCACCAGGTAAATGCAGAAGAAAATTTCTAGGATGGACATAGGTAATAAATACGGATAGAAACAGTCAAAAAAGAAGATAAGAGGGCCAAATACAGAACAAAATATTTTCCAAAATATTGCTGACTTTGGTTACATTACAGGTATTACAATTCTAAGGCATTAAGTTTTCGACTATGAATGGATTTTTTCAGAGACAGAATTTCCTTCCTTTTCTGCCTATATGCAAAAACATTTGTTGAAACTTAGCTTTACACTGAAAAACTGTTTTGATAGTAAATGTGGGATTGACTTATATTATTGAAAGCTAAATCTGGACAGTCAGCTATTTGACTTGAAATTTCAGGACAAGAAGAAAATTTTTCTTACAATAAAAAAGATTGATAAGTGCTTCATTCAAACCTTTGTATCTCTCTTTTTTTTTTTTCTCCTGGCAGACGAACCTTCCTTTGCAGCCTTTATTTGTAATTTAGCTATTCTAAATATAAACATTTAAATAAGAATATATCAAAATTGTCTGCGTGGTTGTTGCCTCAACTCAGAGAAAAGGTAATAAATGGAGCAAGAAGACATTAGATGTATCAGGTGTACTAAATATGTAGTATATTCCTTAAGACATATAAATTTATGATAACTTTTAATTATATCATGCTCTTCCCATAAAGTAAGACCTAAATCAGTTCTGCTAAAAGAGTGTGAATACTAGTCACATCACTGAAATTGAAGCCTAAATCTAAAGGTTTTTTGCAAATGCTGATAATGATAAAGCTAATACAAGCAATGAGTACTTGCACACCCAGGTATTGGGTTATGCCAATTTAATACAGTGACTGGGCAGCAAAACAGCAGAAAAAAATATTACATATGCTAGAGATGAATTGTGAGCTGACCATAAGAACTCCAAAAAACCTGAGGTTATGTGACCAGTTGTTCATTTGTTGTCAAAAAGTCCCAACATATCTAACAAAACCCAGTAATTAAGAAGAAAGACACAAGAATGAATGGGAAATGTCATTCTGTTATTGCATGAGCCCATGGAATGCTAGTGTTTGTGACGAGTTTGGGTTGACATCACAGAAATTAGGAAAAATATCAAGTATAGGAAAAGTCTCCTGCTTTAAGAATGACAAAACAGACTGTAACCATTCAGCTTTAAAAAGTGAGAACTGAGGAAACAAGACATGCTCATAGGCGTGATAGAGATCAACCGTGATCAATTTTTCACCTTGTGCTAGGAGGCCGGTGTGCTTTTACCTCATAGTCCAAAAGGAAAAGAATACACCAACTGTGCAAGGAAAAGAAAATTTCAGTTAAACCAAAATACAAAAGAACTTTACAAAGTGGAAATTAACTTATTCGAAACTGGATCTGAAGTCATCTTAAGATCACATAGTTTTTATCCAAAATCATAGAGTACCCATGATATGACAAATGTAACCATATTCTTTTCAATATATTTATGAACCTTAGTATTGTATTTGGAATCTAATTATAAGAAAACATAAAAAAAAAAAAAGAAAAGAAAAGCAGAACTTTTGTCTACATCTAGCAACCCTAAAACTCATATTGTTTCATTGTGAAAAAGATGTGTCTTTACTAAATTCCATGATTTTATGGAGTCTTTCCATTTGCAATCAACTTTCCTTTTGTTTTATATCTTGATGTTTCACCATATTTAACTTGTCATTAAAGTGGGATATCGAATGGACAAAGTTCTCCGAAAATTTATTATTAATTTTGAAAAGTTGGGGGATTTTTAAGATGGTATTTTCAGACCACATTAAATGGAGCAGGCTGGAAAATACTCCTTAGGGTATTACCACTGTCAGCCACTGACTTTACGAAATAGTCATGTTAAAAATAGTTATTTTTCTTTTTAGATTTTCAATCAATGACTGAAATGTTTATTTCAAAAGGAAAACAAACAGCCTTCTCAGAAAGTTGCTGGAAACAACTGATACTTAGCATTTTCTAATAGACTTCAAGCTATATGGAATATTCTGAATGCAGTTTTAGGCTGCAAACTATAAAAAGTGAAACTTTGTTATAAGAAATTTGAGGCTATCTATAAGCTATGTGTCTGTAGTAATCCTTATTTACTGTTTCTGAAACAGCTACATATTCAGCAATTTCAGTGAAGGGAGAAAACCCCAAACTTTGTGTAATCGAAGAGCACTGTTCAGCAATATTGAAAGCATTGGTGTATTATCAGCATTGTTTTAGTCACGCATACAAAACTCAGCACCATGTGGATTAAATCCATCTAATACAGATATGAAAGTCCTTCCACTGCATAGTTCGTGTCTGAATATCTACAATCTATATATTCAAAAGGCTAACTCAGTAATGAAAAAATTATCTTTTTGCCTTATTTTCTGTCTATGTGGTGTTCATTCTGAAGGTTCAGTGAAATCAGATCACTAATTATCAATTAATTTATTCATTCAAGAAGTTGTATTAGTTATCATTAAGAAATTAATCAGTTTAAAAAATCCTTTGTTTGATCTCCTACTACACTGGAACTTCCAGCTAACATTTCAGTCCTTCTCAAAATACACTAGTAATCAGAAATCACGAGTGTGGTGTGATCATGATTTGTGGGAACAAAAGTCACAGATCATAGGTCATCTACATAGTTATGTAGGTGGCAAAAATAGAGAAATGTCTTGATCCTAAAAAGACAACTCCCTCTACACTATCTCACTATTCCTTAAAGTTACTACTCCAAAATCAGACAAATTTTCTGAATCATGCTGTGCAGCTAACAAACTTTCTTACTTTACAGTTTTGATACCTACCTTTGCTGATGAAAGTTGTTTCATTTCCTAGACTGCAAGGAAAACTTTAAAAAAAATCCCAAACCTCCCCAAAATCATAAGAGCAAAAAACCCTTCTGTTAGTAGAATCTGCTTATATAAACCAGACCATACAAGTGGTTTAAGGCTGTGTCTCATTTTCATTTTGAGCTTACCTTTCAGGAGAGAAACGTGTCAGTCATTATCTCTTGCAAGAAAAATCCTAAAGGTATTATACAGTTTCACATAATTTGCAAAACCTCTTGGAATCAATCGGAATTAAGTCAAACAACTCTTCAATATTAGGTAACTTCCCTTCTATTTTTTTATTTGACAGAACAATAGAAAATTTGCAACCTTGAAATCACTGCTTCCACAAGCACCTATAAATTCTATGTAAAATTTACATTAAAACCTGGAAATTTGCATTGTATATTCATATAATATATTATTTTAAAGGTGTTTATGTGCAAAATTTCACCAAAATAATCTACAGTTAATTTAAAATAACTCTCTTTCTCCCCCAGCCCTTTAATGATTTCACTTTATAGACACCTAGTTTTTTCATACAAGAAAGATAAGAATTTTTGGGAGTGAACCTGACAAAGACACTCAAACAAATGGAGAGATTGGAGCATCTCTCATATGAGGAAAGGCTGAGACCTGTGACACTTCAGCCTGGAGAAGAGGAGGCTCGGAGGGATCTTACTGATGTATACAAATAATGGCTTTTGAGAGAATGAAGATGAGGGAGCCAGACTCTTCTTGGTGGTGTCCAGTAGCAGGACAGGAGCCAATGGACACAAACTGAAACACAGGAAATTGCATCTAAACACAAGAAAACAGTTATACTCTGAGAGTGGTGAAAGACAGGCATAAGCTTCCCAGAGAAGTGATAGAGTTGCTATATCTGGAGATATTCAAAACCCAACCAGACGCAGAACTAAGCAACCTGCTTAAGCTGCCCCTGCTTGAGCAGGGAAGTTGGCCCAGATGACCTCAAGAGTTCCTTTCCTACTTCAATCATTCTGTAATTCTACTGTTTTTTACTGCTTCCTCCAGTGCTTTCTCTTCCCTCCTCCAATCTTTGGAGCCAAATCTTTGATTTTCTTCAGGCTGAAGCTAAATCTCACTGAACAAAACTGACAGTATGCTATATGGAACTTTTTGATTCATATGCACAAAAAGGTAAGAAACACTTTGATGTGAATTTATGTGTTTTCTTTAATTTTCATAATAAATTGACCTATATCTTATAATTAGTCTCAAAAAGGAGGCAGCCTAGAAGAAGAGTCCAAAAGGCTGTCAGAAGTCTTGATGTCAGAGGCTGCTGCTGTATATAGCAGTACAGGTAACCTCCTCAAACTCCCTAGTGTCTTCTTTCTTTCCTCCTCACCCTCTCTGGACCCTTCCTGAATCTGACAAGTTATAGTCTCTGAAGCAAGTGTCATTGTTGATCTGAGGCCTTGCCACTGCTCATATAAATGAATTCTCCAGCAGCCAGTCCTAGTGCAATCGCTTCACATGAAGTCTGCAGTTCTTGTTCACTTGCCACAGGCATGGCAAGAGCTATCACCACATATTGGGAGGAATGCATCTTTCATTGAGCTGTGAAGGAGGCCTTGTTTTAAAGTGAACAATTCCGTTACTTTCTTTTACACATACTGCTTAAAGATGCTGTGGCATAGCAAATGTCTTTCTGCCATCAAGTGCAGCAATAACACTTAACATTCATCCTGTGCCACTTCTGCAAAACCTGAAAATACTGATAACTGGAAAATCCATAAAGATGAACCTAGCAAAATTAACTAAATACTTAATTTTCAGGAATACCAGTTGAAACAATTTTTAGATCTCTTCTGATCGATAAATTTAAGTTGAATATTATAAAATTTTGCAGGGGTTTTCTTTGTGGTTTTTGGGTTTGGTTTTTTTAATGGTCATTTTAGGATAACTTCATCTTGTCTAGTACTTAGAAGTGCAAACACATGCTAGGAAGCAAGGTGTCTACCTAAATAAGAGAATGTAACAAGTGTTAGATAACATTTTTATTCCTGATGATAATCAGAATTGAGTTTAATTTGGCAGGTTATGTGGCAGAACATTCATTGCATCCCCCTCCACATCAATTCCTCTACCCATCTAAATCAAGAACCCCAGAAGATTTCTTAATCAACAGGTTGAAATGCTCATACAGTTTTCCCTGAGCAACCAGTGAAATTGCCAATTAGTGGTGACAGGTATTTTGAAAACATGTTCGCACTGAGTAGCATTTGCTCTCACTGCAACAGTATACTGCTGCCGCAGTATACTATTATTCAGTGCAAATTTTCATAAAACATACAAAACCCAAATACAGAACTCTGCTTCAAAAAAGCAAAGCCTAAGCATATTGCCTGAGCAAAGGAAAATTTTACATTATTTTATTTCTTAATACCAGCTACAGTGATAATACTATCCTTGAATCTTTGAATCTAAGCAGTTATATTCTTTTAGGGCTCTCAGCCTGTAGCATAGAAATCTCATTTGTGTTTCATTTAGTGGGGTTCAACATATTAATGTGTTGATTCTGTTTAAGAACCTGTAGAGAGAAACATTACTGATTATAGTCACTGTTCCTCCATCTCTCTGCTGACTTCAGTCAAACCAGAGGATCTGGGAGCTAATTATTCTTCTGAGCAAAAAGCTGAAAGTCACAAGTTTTACCGAATACAGTGAAGGGAAAGGGTAGTTTTCGTCTTAATACTTCATCATATGCCTGAACAAGCAGAGCAAATATATGGTTTTTGCATGACATTTTAAGATGTTTCTAGATTAGAAATCTGAGTAACATTAATAAGAACAGTGTAAGCATGGCTCAATTTCAATAATATTATGTATAAACTAATGACAGAAATACAAGTCTGAATTTCATTACAGAAGATTTATGTGTAAAACATGTTTGACATCACACATTTATTTCAATTTCTGTATTTCCCTACAGCTAGTTTGGAAAATTGTAATGCAGTTCAGATTAAAATTAGAGTAATTTTAGTCTGCTGCAACAACTTCAGTTTAGTTACTATTAACAACTGCACTCTTGATCTATTAGAAATTAAGACTTCAAATATGCAACTATTTAAACTAAGCAAAGCTGAATTAAGAATCATAGAATGAATCATAGAACCATAGAATGGTTTGAGTTGAAGGGACCTTGCAGATCATCTAATCCCAACCCCGCTGCCAAAGGTAGAGACACCTTCCACTAGACCAGGTTGCTCAAAACCCCATCCAACCTGGCCTTGAACACTTAGGGGTGAACATCCAGGGATGGGGCACCCACAGCTTCTCAGGCCAATCTGTTCCAGTGCCTCACCACTCTCACAGCAAAGAATTTGTTCCTTATATGGAATCTAAATCTGCCCTCTTTCACTTTACATCCATTGTGCATTGATCTGTCACTACAGACCTTAGTAAAAGTTCTCTCTCCATCTTTCTTATGAGCCGCCTTTTAGATACAGAAGGGCCACAATAACCTCTTCCCAGAGCCTTGTCTTATCCAAGCTGAACAACCCCAAGTATCTCAGCCTGTCTTTGTAGGAGATGTGTTCCAGCATTCTGATCATTTTCATGGCCCTCTTCCAGACCAGCTCTAACAGGTCCCTGTCTTTCTTGTACCCAGACCTGGACTCTAGAAGCGAGTGCAGTACTCCAGGTGAGGTCTTACAAGAGGATGATAGAGTGGGGAGAATCCCCTCTTATGACCTGCTGTCGACACTTCATTTTATGCCCAGTGTACAATTGGCTTTCTAGGCTAAAAGGGCACATTGCTGGCTCATGTTCGATTTTTCATCTGCTAGTATTCTCAAGTCTCCTGCAGGGCTGCTGTTAATCACTTCATTCCCCAGATTGTATTGACACTGTTATTGCCCTGACTCAGGCGCAGGACCTTGCACTTGGCCTTGTTGAACTGCATGAAGTTCACAAGCATCCATTCCTCAAGACTGTCACGATCCCCCTGGATGGCATCCCACCTCTTTCAGCATATCAGTTGCACACTCAACTTAGTGTCATCTGCAAGCTTACTGAGTTTGCACTCAGTCCCACTGTCTGTGTCATTAAAAAGAGAAATTTTGACCTGTATACTGAAGGTCTGGTGAATTGAAAGAAAATCCTCAGAAAAGGGATCAGGTAGGGCAGCTCAGTAGAAAACCAGCACCTTTTTTGGCATAGCTGAAAGATTCATGCCAGTCCAGTTTGTCAGTTAGAGAAAGGGGTTAAGTCTTCTACCCAATAAAAGCCTTTTTGTTTGTGACAAAAGGGGTAAAGAAGAAAAGTGAAGAAAATAAGTACATCTGAAAATTACATTGCAAATGTATTTTGTTTCTCCTCCCTAATATAGCTCTAAAGATAAATGTTAGTAGAAAAGGGTAATTATGCTCACTGAATTTTGTCGCGGCCCGCAGGAGTAGAGGGACGGTCCACTCCGGGTAGAGCGATTAGGGGATGCCTTGGCTAGCTAGCAAGCTGCGGGACTAGGGGACCCCTGACTCTGTGATACAAGGAGGCAAGGACCACACATGCACACAGAATCAGAGGTTGGAGGGAGTGAACCTTTATTAAATGGCATCAGCCCCTTTTATAGGGACTGACAGGGAAGGTTCTGGAAAGTAGGTGGGAAGTCGCCTAACTTGGTAAAAAGGAGGAAGGCACAGGTGACAAATATGGAAAGAATGGGTGGAAACATGGGCGGAGGTTTACAAACAAGGGAAAGGAGGGTGGTGCACTGGTTCAAACATGGAGAGAGGAGGGGTTACAACCATATATGGTGAACAGACTGAACATTAGCAAAGAATTATACTTAAAATGCTAATAAGAACAAGAAACATTCAGTAACATATTAAAAAGTCCTTTTAACAGCAATATGTCGAGTCCTAATTAGATGCAGTCTTCATGCAGGTGGGTTTCAGCCAGGTTGTTCTTGAATCGATGGTAAAGATCTCTGTCCTTGTCAGCAGAACCATCCCCCACAGAATTTGTTCCTGTTATGGTAACCAAATACAAATTAAAAATTTTCTCTTGAATAAAAACAAAGATGGTATTGTTAATGGGATTTTCTTTAAGTATTTAAGTTAATTACTAGTGAAGAGTTGCCTGAAGCACTTCAAAATTACTTGTAGTAAAATATGCTTATTTCAACCTTGGTTTGTTAGATTTGGGGAGGTTTTGGTGTAGTACATGACCTAGACCTTAAACAGTTTGAGAAGCATTATTATTGTAATTTTCTCATGTTAAAGTCAATGCTTTTTAACCAAGAAAACTAATTTGGTGTTGTTTGATTATCTTCTCCTGAAGCTTTTAAAGTGTCCTTATACAATATAAACATAGAACTCTCATGCAACCTGTTCCTACATAAATGCTCTGCTTCTCCTGTTAGTCCTATGCCTTTTCTTGATCTGTTTGGTTTCTATTCCTCCACTGAGTGAGATTCTGGCTGGACAGCATAAATAGTTTCAAGTTATATTCAGGTATGAAAACATGTTCTCCACATCCATCCAAATAGACTCATTATGTACAGTGAAGAAAGAATTATGTCACATTTTTGCTAGCTCTATAAAATCTTCGAAGAATATTTGGTATAACATCATGAATATTAAAATAAACTTAAAATATACTCTTTGTATTCACTGAAATGAACAGAAGCAACTTCTTCCAGCAGCATGGGAGTACACTAGGACTTAGAAGAGATTTCTAACAAGTTGTTACATTCAATCTGTCATGTTTATTCAGACAAAACTACTCCGGACTATTTTATTATGTATGTGTAACTTACAGCAAATAGAAACAGGTAAGAATTTCTAAGGTCACTAGTATTATAAAAAACCTTAAGGGTTAAATGACCTATAGATAGCCAGTACAACATCTAGGATTAACTGAGGTCCTCAGTTTCAAAGGTGCTTCCTGGAAAGCCCTTGCCATGTGCTGCCTAAACCTAGAAACACTTGGACATTTGCATATTATTGTATGTTTCCTGTCGGTTGTGATGTCCAAATGTGTGCAAAATCAAAGAAAGAACTTTCCTGAGGATAGAAGTGGAAAAGTTCTCGTGCTCTCACATGGAAATGAGGTGCTAAAAAGAGCAGTGAGATTGACATAGAATTGACTGTTTCAACTAAGATAGGGAGACAGCACCAAAAAACAGCCAAAAATTGTATAGAAACAACCAAGTGTCCACTTAGTGTCCATGCTTGTAACCTAAATGGTTCATATTTATATTTGGAAAGGCCCAGGGATAACGCAAAGCAATGGTGCAGAGAGGATCCGAGCAGAGATCAAAAGCTGTACTGAGGATGTCAGGACTGCGCAGCTCCTGCCAGACCTCCCTAGGGTCACGGAGAGCACAGTCCATGAGTAACTTGCTGCAGCAAATGACCAACAGCTGTGCAAGAGAAAACTGTCCCTGAGAGAGGAGGTACATATGCTTGTGCATAGATATGCTTAGGCATAAAACCTTGTATATCATGGTCAAACAATGCTTGTATTTGTAATGTAAGCAAACTTTGCTTTTTTTTTCAGTTCTGATGTACACCTACAGGCTGGATGGATGTGCAAAGTAGAACCTTTTTTATTTTATGTGCTTAATGTTAGACAGAAGTGTATAAATTCCTAGAAATAAAAAGAAAAGTCAAAACCTCTCTCTCCCGTTCGAGTATCCTGACAAAGTCATGCAGCAAACAAAAACTGCATGTTAAAATCCTTCAAACAGAGATACCCACATCATTTTATTTCTCTCAATAGTTTGACAGCAGCACTTTTATTTTACTGTAGATATCTGAAACCACTATTTATAACTAGAACAGCTGGAAAACTTTCAGTGATCCATAATTACATTTCCCAGTGGCTAGCTGTAGGCACCTTTCTCTGTAGTCTACTGTTTGGTTTAGATACTTTTGTGAAATAATGAATGAATCACAGGTAAGTTTAAGTCATGAAGAAAGCTGCTACTACTCCCAGCTAATCTTTAAACCACACTTCCTTCTCCATGAACCTGCTGTCATTACAGCAGGAACTTCTGAGCCACATCCACACTTGCTGGTAAACTTAGCCTGTAGCTAAATTGCCACTATTCACTATCTCTGCTAAGGTATTTTAAAAATCTTCTACAGTTTCTTTTAATTTCCAGGGAAGTAAAGAAAAATTTAGAATGGTAATTAATATGCAGTTTAGCTATCTATTCAACATCTGAAAGAGGCAACCTAAAGAAAGGCTGGATCAGGAAAATATTGCCTGCTTCAGATGTCTGACTTGCATTTGTGGTCTAAAAGTATTGCATTTTTAATGCACTTCTTAAGCAGTCAAGTCATCCAGACTATAGTCTGGTCTCCAAGCAAGAAACACTCAAGCTGAGCAATGTATATTCAAATCTTCCACTAGATATAACTACTAATATACATGCATCTACCATAAATTCTTGCACAGTCAAAAGGGAGAAAAAAAATAATTAAAAAATAAACCTTCAGAAGCCATACTCAGTCCAAACATCTTAGAGAATACTACCACAATAACAAAGTATTTCTAAAGAAATTTTGCTAATTGAATTTGGTTTAGCTACATACAAATAAACCCATTAAATTTAATTTTAAAAATTCTGAAGTTAGGTTACATTTCTATTTCCATTACTATCATAGAAAAACAATCTCTACTAGGGGACTTTCATTTCATTTGACTTATTGATGGTTAACATAATCCTTTCATTACTGATTTGGGTGTTGTGGAACAAAACACATACAGTTAAACAGACAACTAGGGTAATAGCTTTGCTCCTGACTTCATAGGTTCAGCTTCAATTCAACACCTCTCCTTGTTTTTTTCTAGTCTCCACTCCCTTAGTTTTCAGCAGCTGGCTCCACCATATGCTGCAGTACCTCAGGGTTGTCCCTGCTCTGTAGTCACTCAAGATTCTTGCAGTCCCTCAGACTTCCTCCAGCGTGGATCATCCTCTTTTAAGAATATGTGTCCTGCTGCATTTCCAGTAATGTCTTCTTCCTGTGCTTTCTTCTCTGGTTTCTGCAAAATGTACTGCTTCACATCTCCTTACATATCTCCATTTTTGCCTCCTGTACATCCTCACATCTTTCTTTTTATGTCTCCTACTCCCCACAGCTACTGTTATTTCTTAATAATGTTTAAACAATCGTGCCACGTGCTCCTCATATTGAAGTTCTGGTGTGCAGTGGACTGTTTCTACCTGTTGCCAAGTCAGCTGGACCTGGCTTGACTGTCCCAGAGTAGTTCTTGACTGCCTCCCACACGGGGCATGTTACAGTGCCTGATACCCAAACCCTGCCCAATAGTTGCCTGTTTGAGACAAAAAAGCTATCATGTTTGTAAATAAAAGGACAGAAGTATTAAACTGCTCTGAAATTATCAGGAAATTGAATATTCCCTGATTACAGATGCAGGTCTGTCCTGGAACATCAGTTCTGACATCACTGAAAAGGTTTTTTATTAATGAACTGCAGTTAAATCATTTTCTCTTTCTACATTTTTCTATTAACCTGTGAGGAAGGTTACATAAGAAAGAAGAAATCAAAACATTTTGTAGCATAGCATCCTTACATCTTTCAGCTGCCTTTTGAACAAATTTCAAGATAAATCTTCCCAAAGGCTTTTCTACAGGTATATTTATTACCAGGCCTTAAAACAGTTGATATGATGCATAATTTTTATCAAACATGAAAGATTTTCAAATTAATTAGACAGCTGATTAGTTGGTAAGCCTGTTTGTCATTGCTATCACCCCCAACATTTTTCACTGCATAACTGATAAGTTAAATACCTAATTACACTGAAAGTTAATTGGTTTTTAATAGAGCATCTGCTGAAAAAAAAGGTGTAAGCTCTGAGTTACATGCCAATCAAAATGTAATACAGTTTTTAACTAGAGAAGATTAACACATTCCACTTCATAAGGTTTGAACCTGCCTTCCTCCTCTCTGAGAGTTACTTGAAGAGATAAAATTCTTGGCCAAGACTACACACCGTGAACAAGATGCTTTACTTCTTTCTGCCAGAACATATTCTTTAACTTCAGTAGAATTCTGCATGAGAGTAAGGTGATAAAGAATATTCTAAAACAATTTATTACATAAAGATCGCTTACTTTGGTACACCTTGAGGAAAATACATCAGTTCAACAAGAAAATGAGGAAACAGGAAAAATTAATTGCTTGAAACTTGAAACAAAATATGAAAAAAAAAAAAGTTAAATCTGTATTTCTAGTTTCTGCTAAAATGAAGAAAAAAATAAGTGTAAGGCATTTTTGTTAGTGAGGAATAAAATGCAAATTGAAAAGTCTTATTCTGTAGGAATAAAGGGCAACAGTCATGAGCAGCATTTTTTCAATAATTTTCCAAAACTATTACAGACCTTGGGAAAGGATAGAAGGAAATCTATGTACCTAAGATATTCTGAACCACAAAATTTGCAATACTTATAAGACCATAAATTTATGATAAAATTCATCTAACAATTCATTTCATTAAGTACAGGTTTTAAAAACAGAGTTCCTTATATTGGGTTGCATTTCATTGAAACATGGAATATAATTACACCATACAATAAGGGTGTTAGGGTTAAAGAACTTCATATTGAGACTATAAATCTGAACATCAATTACCCTGTAGGAGGACTTGTTTCCTTCATTTAATTTCTGGATCTGCACTCATACACACACACTTTAAATCTACTTATTGCTCTATTCGTACATCTATCCGTAGTACAGGAGCTTAAAAATTCTGCATGCTCATGCAAAAATTCTGTTCTACTCTTGCATTACTAGTTTTAAACTCTTCTTTAAGCTTCTATCTGGACCACTGTTTTTCTCTTTTAACTTTTCCTTTACATTCAAGAGCCCTATTTTTTTCAGTTTCCTTAACTACTGCTGTTCATAGATTTTAAAATTGTCTTCTTACCCTGATCAGTCTTCAGAAAACTAAAATGTTAACTGTATGCATTATAACATCAGTACTGCTCTTCTACCAAATGCCAGCCCAAGATAATCAGACTCGGTACTTTTGATGTTACCTTGTGTTACGGTTTTAGTTAAATTGGAAAGACTTTTTTGTTGAATTTTTCATATCATCACACAGTTCAAAGTGTGCTGGGGAGACCCAGCACTGGTACCCTGACAGAAGGAGACGGGGCTGGAAGTGAAACACCACAAGAACTCAGGAGAGAGAGGAGAAAGCCACTCCAGCAGTTCCAGAACTGGCTCTCTTAAACACCTGGGTTGTGCTCACTGGAGCCTTTTCCCCGGGGCCCAATCTGCCTCATCTGTGGCAGTTTTCCACTGCGGCCCCTGACCAGCTCCCCTCGCTGCAGCGAGCCACCGCCAGCATCTTTTTTTTACGGCCGTGGCAGCTGCCGGCAGCTGCCTGAGGGGTGCAAGCGCCACTGCCAAGCCGCGCCGAAGGCCTGGGAATTTCCTTCTGGGGAGCTGCATGGGGCCCTACCATCATGTGGCTCATAATCCCGCCATCCCAGAGCCGCTTTGGTGCCATCATCTTCATGTCACGTAGTTTGCTCCATCAGGATCCACGGAGCCATCTCGGTGGGATAGGACTCTTCTTTCCTCAAATGAAAAACTCTTCCAGGTTTTAACAAGAGGTTGGGGGTGGCTAGGTAACGTTTTTATGCTATTGTTTGGTTTTGTTTTGTTCTGTTTTGTTCTCAGGGGGTTTTTTTAGTAAAGTTTTTATCTTTTTCCTCTTTCATTCAGACCCCTAGTAATTTAAAAATTTGTCAATATTTGGGGGGAGGGAAATAAACAAAAGAGAAGAAGGGCTTTATCTCATTAGAGGTCCCACCTCCTGAACATGTAGTCATTAAACCAAGACACCTTGCTGAAAAAAATCTATTTTCCTGAAAGCTTTCACATGATGTTAAATATCCCCAATTAGCCAAAGTTAAAAAAACCTGTAATTATTTTATATGCTTATATATCATTTTGAAATACATAATATTTTTATTTGTCCAAATGATCCATTCTTCTCCTCAAAAGAAAAAAAAGGTATAGCCTTAAGACTACCCAAGTCTATAGACACCGAGATATTTTTCCACAGCACATTGAATCGCTCTACTAAGAAAGCATCATCATCTTAGTAGAACAGGTGTGATAGTGTTGAGATGCATGTTCAAATTCATTCCAGTGGTATAGTCAATAATAGTAATAATCAAAAGCATAGAAATGTATTATTGTAACTTTAATCAGTTTTGTAGAATCTTCTGAGCTTTGCTAACACTAATGATGTTCTTGTCAGATCTCAATTGTCTTAATTGCAATAGTAAGATTCTGATATTCTGAAAAGGCTCATAGTTTTATGAGTGTATTTTAATGTATGTGGATAAAAACCTTACATCATAACAGATGTCATTTCAGAAAAGAAAAAAATAAGGCATCAGCCTGTTTCTTACAAGCCCTTCCTTGGTTGACCGGATAGTCACCCTTGTTACATACCAGTAGCGTCTGAGACTACAAACACAAGAAGATAAAGAGGGTTTGAGAATACGGGTGATAACAGAGATCCCCAAGGCTATAAACATCAACAAAAAAAGGTCAGTATTGCTTTTTGTTAAAGGAACATCATCTTGAAAGCTGGGATGATCAGTTTTAGGGCAACAGGAAAAGAACAAAACCAGTGTATCCAACATGCATAAACATCCTTATAAATCCTTATACAGTGAAAACACAAAGGACATAATCAGGAACAGAGGTACCTCTTTCTTAGGGAAAATGATGTCCATCCTCAGCAAAACTGTTTACTGCTTTTTAATATTTTTTTTCTTTCTTGTGCTAGGTACGTATAGCAGAACTTGTCCTTACCGTTTGAGATCCCCATCAGCTTAGAGGAATTAGAGCTCCCGGAGAAGGTACAGACCACAGTAACCCCTACAAGAAGCAGAACAAAGAAAGAACAGAGAGAAAAAATTCTGCATCATTATGCCACTCATTTGCACCTGATCAATGTCACTACTTAAGCATTAGCAGGTCTCTCTCCCCTTTTTGTGAGAGAAAACACCACTTCCTGTTTTGCCATTCACCATATTTTACTTCTGCAACACAGTAACTTTCTATTATATGTCTGGGGTTAGTAGACTACAACTTTAAAATGAAGTGTATTTTTAATTCCGTTGTGTGTGTATGCGTGTACATATGTATACATGTTTATTTCCTGCTCTATCATAGCCACACAAAGTGTCTGATACTGCATAGTCAAGTCAGAGTAAATTCAGGTGTAACATAGCTATTTGTCAGACTGGTCAGTTAAGATATAAAAATGTAATTTCCCTGATGAACACCCCTACAAATTCACCAGTTGCCTTAGATTTGGCATATAATTATCATTTGAACCTATGTTTACTGAAAGAATACAGCATCTACTGTTTAGATATATGCAGTTAATGTCTTAAAGCATACTTTAGAAAGGAACTCAAAACCAGACAGTACTAGTCAGTTTGTAGTCAGTTCATAGAGTCATAGAATCATAGAATCACAGAATCATAGAATTATGGAATGGTTTGGGCTGGAAGGTGTCGCAACCTGCGGGAATAGGAGGGTAGGTCCGCTCCGGATAGAGTAGCGAGGGATCACCGTGGCTAGTTAGCAGGTCGCGGCATTCTCTAAGCTCCGGGTGCTGTGACATAGCGGCGCAGGAAAAACACGCACGCACGTAGCACCGGAGGTTGTGTGGAGTGAACTTTATTAACATGGAGACAGCAGTTTTTATAGGGTCTGCCGTGGAAGGGTCTGGAAGAAAAGCGGAGCTTACCGAACAAGGTAATACCGGGAGGTGCGAGTTTACAAACTTGGGAAGGATAGGTGGAGAAAAGGGAGGCTTTTTCCAAATTTGAAACAGGGATGGTAACACGGACATATATGGTAACTGAGAAAGATTGTGACCATATAAGGAATAACAATATTAACAGAACTTAAACCGATTATATACGAACGAATAACAAAATATTTAACAATTATAATTACATAACTTCTGTCTTAAACTCGTTGTAGAGATCTTCTGTAAAATGAGTCCCCACAGGAAGGGACCTTAAAGATCATCCAGTTCCAACTCTCCTGCCATGGAGAGGGGACCTTCCACTAAGCCAGGTTATTCAGGGTCCCATCCAGCCTGAACACCTCCAGCGATGGGGAGTCTTACCTTCTATCAGCTCAAGGCCATTCCCCTTGTCCTGTTGCCCTCTCCAGCCTTCTTGTAATCTGCCTTTACATACTGGAAGGTGCTCTAAGGTCTCCCTGGAGCCTTCTCTTCTCCAGACTGAACAGCCCCAGTTCGCTCAGCCTGTCTTCACAGGAGAGGTGCTCCAGCTCTGTGGCCCTCCTGTGGACTTGCTCCAACAGATCCATGTCTTTCTTGTGTAGGGGGCCCCAGAGCGGGATGCAGTACTCCAGGTGGAGTGTCATCAGAACAAAGGGACAGAATCACCTCACTGCTGGCCACACTGCTTTTGATGCAGCCCAGGATATGATTGGCTTTCTGGGCTGCAAGTGCACGTTGCTGAGTCATGTTGAGCTTTTCATCCACAAACACTTCCAAGTGTTTCTCCCGAGGCCTAGTCTCAATGCATTCTCCTCCAATACCTAAAAGTAGCTGATAGGAATTTTTTTCAGCAGCATCTAAATTTCATCTGTTTTCTAGAATCTACACTTTCAGACTGCAGAAAGGCATTTCCAGAGCCTTGATAACTGTAAGAGCTGGTATCCTTGTTAAAATTGCTGAAAAGTACTTACCCTTTTCTTCAGCATTACATCCTGAGGACAATAGCCTGGCTGATTCTTTGTTTAGCCTCTGAATAGTTCAGAAACTCTGCTGTTACACTTGCGGAACCATGGACAGACTTAGAAACACAGTCAGGGAGCCTACAGGATCAAAGAGACAGGCAGCTACAGTGAGGGGTATGAGTATAGTGAGCGGTTCTTCATTGAATGAAAGGGAGACAAAATCATAAAGGTGTTTTCTGATTTCTGTTTGCAGACTCACAGATATGAGTCCTATCTCCAGTCCTGTGCTAGGCAGCCCAAGTCTTTTATGGCTTTAGACTTAATTATAGAGTCCTGCAGGGGATACAGAAGCACTTCACTTTATACCTCACTATAATATCTGTACGAAGAAGTACCAACATAACTTGTTGTGTGCTCAAATTTGTTCGTGTAAAAAGCTTTCTTTATGTTGAGAGGGACCACACACTGAAAAAGGTTGCTCAGAGAGGCTGTAGAGGTTCCATCTTTGGTGATTTTCAAAATCCAACTGACAGTCCTGAGCAATCTGCTCTAACTAATCTGTTGGTACAGATAATCTCCAAACATCTTTACGTGTTCTGGATTTTGTGTAGGATTAACAGGGCCTGGTTTAATATGAATTCAGATACACTGGTCCAAGCATTGTACCTAGTGCAACTAGAAGAATCTACAGAATGTCAATGAAACCTTGGCTACTAGCGGGCTTATGATTCTTTTTCCCATTTGAAAAACTGCAATCAGATTTATATAGTGATATGAACTTCACCACATAAACCTTGTTGAAGATTTGCTACTATGTTACTGCACAGTGTCCTCAGGAAGACCTCAGATTGCAATTAAAAGAGAAGACTACAGCTGTTGAATCAGTAATTCTCAAAGAAGCTTATTCATTGCCTTCAGTCCAGTGAACAAGAATGAAATAATACATCCAACAAATCAGTGTTTGGATATCATTCTAATAAGGCAGAGGCAGTGAGCTGACAACTTCGGAAACAGCAAAGTAAACCTTTGAGAACCTTCTGGCTTCAAACCAAACATAACTAATCACAACAGCTGTGCAAATAAACTCAGAAGTCCTGTTTTTCTTGACATCACCTAGTAATCAAGCGATATGGCAAAATGAGCATTCAGAACTGAGACATGCTCACCGCTATCAAATCAGCATTTCAGAATGACTATCAGCTCCCTTATGCCAATAAGGCAAGAAAGGGAGATGACATAAAGACAAAGAGTTTTGGGCTTTGCCAGAACAAGACTTTTATTTTAGGCAATAAACCAGTTAATAGCTATAATATTAAAGTTGTATAATGTTTGGGAGAGGCATTTTGTATATTTTTGGGGGGTTGTTTTTGTTCTTTGTTTTTCCCTCCAAAATTATGAGCATCATCCATCTTCACCACAGGGTACACTTCTCTGTGTTTATGTTTTGAGCCATGACCTCTTAATATTAAAATTTCTCTCTCAATTCCAAATTTTAGAAAGGGGTATCAACATATTTTTTTCACTCTTTTTTCTACACACTGAAATTTAATTTTCTAATCTGAACAAGAGGACTGGTTGCAGAAGGAGGTGCAAGTGCCTGATGGCAATTCAAGAAGAATCCAAACCTTCCTACCAGTAGGTGAAGCAAAAATGTCGTTAATGTGGAGACAAACTTTGAACTAGGACTCAGTAGTCACCTACGGCAGGTGTTACTTTTCTGTTCTGTTTCTGAACTGTTCCATCTAGGAAAACAGCCTAATGCCTCAATTTTTATTTTTTTTTAATCACTTTAAGAGTAAAGAAGGGATTCTGTTTGATACAGTGTTCAGAGGCACAGCAAAGGAAAAATTGCTCTGCCAGTTCCTGCCCTCCTGTTTTCTTGTCTTCTCTGAGTATTTGGGCAGAAGGATTGCGGACATGGTTCAGCTCAGCACTGCTGTGATGTATATTCATGGACTTCTGTTTAGCTGGCAGTTTCCTTGCTTGTAGCCCTTAGGTCAGTCTAACAGATAATCTCTTTGTCCTTTAGCTCTTCCTTGTACGTTGCTTCATTTCCCAGAACACATTTGTTTCATGCCACATCAGAGGTAACAGGCACTCGCTGAAAATGAACTCCTTTTCCTACGCTGGTTTTATTTAGTCAGGTAGGGATGTGCTTATGTTCATGACAAAAACATGCTACAAAATCATATGTCTTTCAGATATACAGTCTTAAATCTGAAGTATCTCGAGTGTGCTAAAATACTGATAGATTTTGTCATTCAGATGGTACTCAAGAAGGTATTAGACAGAGTACCTTATACATTAAAAGATGTTGAAAGCACCTTTCAACTTTGTTATGCTTCTGCAAGCTACGGATTAATGAGAATCAGCATGGGACTTGCTACACAGACAAGAATACCTGCAAGAGTTAACATTTGAACTGAAAACCTTACAATGAAAAGCCTCGTCATCTCCTGACAGAATCATGCCTGTTGTTTCCATCATTAACAACAAAGCACAGCTTTATATTAAATCACAGCTGAGCATCAGGATGCAAATATGGCCTTTGAAAAGGACCGCCAGAGTCTTAAACAAAAATGCATTTGGATTTTTCTAATCAATCATTAGGAACTTCTTGTCTCTAAAATCAGGTATCTCCAAACTCAAGTATTTCCTGATCAACTTTGACTCTTTCACACCTGGCTCTTCAGAAAATAACATTACTGTGATATTTTGTGTCAATTTTGGGTCAGTTTAGAAAACACTAATTGGGGGAAATTCACTGAATTTAATAGTACTTTAGTTACTTCATCAGCTATCGTCAATTTCACCTTGCAAAATGAAACACATGAAATCAGTTTTGATTCAATTAATTTGGCTTATTAACAAAAACTACCTTATCAGATGGCAGCATTAGAGATTTTCTAACTGAATGATCCTGAGAGGAATTCTTTCAGAATTTTAATTAAATGGTGAAAGCTAAATTATAGCGTGTCTCCTTAGAAGAGCAATGAACCTGGTGATAGGTGTAGAGTGTAAGTCTTATGAGTAGTGGCTGAGGGAGCTGGGGTTGTTTAACCTGGAGAAAAGGAGGCTTAGGTGGGACGTTATTGCTCACTACAACTACCTGAAAGGAGGTTGTAGCCAGGTGGGTGTTGGTCTCTTCCCCTGAGTAACAAGTGATACATAAAGAAGAAACAGCCTGGGAAGCAGGGAAGGTTTAAATTGAATATTAGGAAAATTTCTTCACTGAAAGGGTTGTTAAACATTGGAACAGGCTGCCCAGGGAAGCAGTTGAGTCGCCATTCTTGGAGATATTTAAAAGTCATGAAAATGTGTTGCTTGGAGATGTGGTTCAGTGGCAGACTTGGAATGCTGAGTTAACAGTCAGGCTTGATTATCTTAAAAGTCTTTTTCAACTTAAATGGTTCCACAATTCTATATTTATGAAATTTGGGGCGCCTAAGACAAAAAGTCTAAGCTCCAGCAAAGTACTGTCCCAGCAGAATGCTAGAAATTTAAACAATCAAGACAATCTTCAACTTTTTCAGTTTATTATTTGGAAGCAGTAAAGAAGATACTAGATTTTTAAACTGAACAAGGTGCAAAATATTCAATACATTATTTATGTTAAGACCATAAATGGAAAAAAGAGCGGTCACCAGCAACTGATGCACCTAGGCAGGGTATAGAAATGTGAATCTTCTGCAGCTATTGCCAAAGCACCGGCTGCCCACCTAATCAGATGGATAAAAGTTAACTGCGCTTTTAGATAGAGGCTGACAATTGCAATTCAAGAATTTATGATTTAATATCCAAAGAAAACAAGACATATTCAGATTAATGTTCCTTTCCCCTCACCATCTTATATATGTAAAATTATACACCTAAAAAGTGACCTAAATCAGTGTTTTACAAGAACAACAGCAAAAACAACAACAAAAAACCAAACAAAAACCCCTAAAAAACCCAGAGAACTTTACAAGATCTCTCCTGTTAAACCATACATTTAAGATTCAAAACTTACATGCACAAATTTCAAAATCTGGTTCTGTAAAGGTTTGTGATAGTTTCTAGAGATTTAAGAGGATAGCAAAGGACCCCCAGGCACAGTGAGATGAAATAAATGTTAATGTCAGCATTTTGACTTGCAGTGGAGAGGAATGATACTTCCATAATTTTAATACCAATTTCATTCCTTATTTTATTTTCCTGTTTTTGTGTCTTGGAAACATATAAATCTCAGCAGTCTATTGCTATCTCAAAATAGCTGACCGTAATGCAATATCTCTCACCTACATTTGACAAAGTAGTGACATTTTGCCTTCCCTGTTCATAAGCAAGAACAAAGACTTTAAGGGAACTTCTAAATACATCCTATACTCAAACTATTAAAATCTCAAGAGGTCAACAAAGGATAAAGGAAATACTGATTAAGAACTAAAAATGCATAATTCTTGCAAAGAGCTCTCTCAATATTTCTTTGAAACCTGACTTGCAGTAAGTATCTGGAAGTATATTACAGTAAAAAGATTCTCTTCATAAGATTTTTTCTTATATTTTTCATCGTTTTCAAAAATGTCCAAAACTTATCTTCAAATTTAGCCGTAAGAATGTAAAATATTAGTTTACTAAATACAATTCTAAAAAAACAGTTAATATACTTTACTACAGTTAAAATTGTTAATCTATTCTGTTAATTTTAACCATAAATTAATTTTGTTATGAAGTTAGAGAATTCAGCAATATTCTTATTAATGACTTTTATATGTGCCAAAAAATACCAGAATAATACAAAGACCCAAGAGTTCAACATTTGAAAAAGCAATTTATGCTTGCAACTATTAAACAGTTGCTTTTGGAAGCACGTGAAGGACAAGAAAGTCAGTGGAAAAAGCCAACATCAATTTATCACAGGTAAGTCCCATTTGACCAATCCGGTTGATGTCTATGAGGAAATTATTTGCTCAGAACAGAGGATGTCCCTTACCTTGATTTTAGCAAGGCTTTTGACATAGTCTCCCACAACATCCTGCTCATGGATAACCTGGTAAGGTCTGAACTGGACAGATGGACCATAGATGGGTGGGTATCTGGCTGAATTGTCAAGCTCAGGGTGTGGTAGTTAATGGCTCAAAGTCAAACTGACAGCTGGTCAGGAGTGGAGTTCCTCAGGATCCAGTAATAGACCTAATACTGCCATGGGCTACAAAACGGCAGGTGAAATCTACTTTAAATCATCTTTTCACATTCTTCTCCTTGGATTGTTTATGGCTTCTTTCCCTCATAAACAAGATTTTAGCTAAAAAACTGGTGTAGGAATGAAAGTATAACTGGTAATTTTGAGATGATCTCAACCTAGTAGCCCTATTTTTTTTTTTAATTTTGGTTTTCTTTGGGAACTCCTAAAGGCATAGCAAGCTCCTAGTCTGTTTTTTTAACCAAAGCTTGGCTAAATCCACATGAACAGCACAGCAGGCATAGCATATAGTCTTGAGAAAATTCTTTCTAAAAGGCATTTGGAGATCACAATTCCTTGTTAACACCCTCAAAGATTATCAACTCAATCCGAATTCAGCTGGGTCAGGAAATCGCACCCATCTATTATTTTAAAACAGTCCAAGGGTGCTGTTCACATAATAACAGTAGAGCTAGAGCTTACAACTATTTGTTTTATGCCATATTTCAGGGAACTGCCACAGAACAATGAGATTGATTTCTAAAAATGTCAGTACAAAACAGTATCCACATTTTAACATTTGCATCTTCTCTTTTTTCTCTTGGTGTATTTCTTTTTCATCAAGTGTAGTTTAACTTGATGTAATCTCTCAATTCCAATACTGTAAAAAAATAAAAATAAAAAATCATCAGCTGTAAAAGGCTGCAAAAACTTAATGACTTGTTCTTGCCTTAGCATCCTGTCAGAATATGTGATATCTAAAGGAACTATTTGCACTTAGTGCTTGCTGCAAGCAATTAATTTCTGTTCAAGCACTATGTATCAATATGAGGGTAAATGTTATATTTCTAAGGTAAGTGCTCTCTGACATTAATTACTACTGGTTACTTTTACAGAAAGTTTTGAAATCCTTTAGAAAGTAACTTGATAGTTTTATTTCATTTGTGTATATGACATGACCAAGTCTGATAGACAAAAGATTCCTTATTTATGTTAAACAGCTTCTAAATTCAGGAAAGTGTGATTTGAATTTAGTCTTAGGGCTTCTTTCCATCAATATTTTCACTCCATTACAGGAACATCAATAGTTCACCAGCAGTGATTCAGAATTTCACTTCCATTATTTGCTCTTAATAGTCTACTTCTGATTGTCTGCAGTTCTTTAACAGGCATTTGTTATTCACTGTAAAAAGGTTAGCAGAACCTCTATTGAATTTAAAATTTGGTTGCCATGATTTTCTGTAAAGGCAATTGCTTGTCTTTTTTCACTGCTTCTTGTTCTTTTACAACCTATTCTTCTAAAAATTTATCAAAACTTTGAATTAAGAATTGAACTGAACTCTTGGCTTCACTAACAATAATCAACATGTTAATGATATTGCTACACAAATATTCAGCCATGTTGGGTTTTTTGGGCCCCTCCCAGAAACAAACAAAAAACCAAATCCTACCGAAGCCAAACCAACAAAACCCACAAAAAAAACTACAACAAAAACAATTAAAACAAACTTGTTTAAGAGCCTAACTTGACAAATCACACAAGTCCATATTGCTAGAGTTTGCAGAAGAACATTTAGGAAGGATAGCTTGCTATTTCTTTGGAACTGGGGCTCTCTGGACACAGAAGAGGAAAAAAAATCTCAGTGGTTTCTACTTCGAAGCTACTGCACTGCACTTTGTAGTGATTAGTGCCATTTTTCTGTAACTCAGTATATTTCCTTCAATGTACAGTTACAGGACCACACATCCTAAAATACAATAATGTAAGTGAACATTTCAGCCACTGATAAGGATGTTTTGGCTCTGATATTAAGTAAATAGAGTGTGTGAGGGGGCAAGTTGATTAGTGATTCTTTCACAGATTTTTTTTAATATAAAGTACTGTATTACCTTATACTGATAATTTTGTTGGAAATAATTTATCTGGCCCTTATTTGTTATGATTGGCTACATGTTTGCTGTGGCCTAAAAGATAAAACAGAGTACATCAGATACATAAAATACTCAAACCCTTATACTGTACTGTATATTTACAACCTGGATACTTGGAATTCTGTCTGTATATTGAAGCACAACTGGTTTCATGAGCATGTTACATATTTCCTTTTGGCATTACAGCAATTGTGAACCATTTACCTCAGGTATGGAAGACATCCCTGGAATATGAACTTTCACTTCGCTGGAACAGAGTCTATGGTATTATAATGCCAGGGTAAAGTAGACATGGACAACATTCTAACATATAATGCCAGGATTTATTAACTTATCACTCAAAACGTACTTCATTATATTCTATTAAATTTCCTTCAAATAGGAACCTATTGGAAATGGTATAGTTGTTTTTTGTAGAACCCTGACAGCAAGTCAGAAAACTGATTTATGAACCAAATAATATTTATGAAAACTATAACAACTGTAACTAGTAGTTTGGTTTATAGCACTGTGAGCCACTTAATCTTCCTCTTTTCAAATTTCCCAAACAGTTAGATGGATTTAAAACTCATAATTTCATAGTTCGTTTTGTAAAAGCCAATATATTTTTAGAAAGCTATAAAGCACGAAGAAATGAATTTAAAATACATAAGGAAGTGTTTCTTTATACAATAAGTAGTAAACTTCTTCAAAGTGTTGTTGCAGGAAGCTGTGGAGGCAGATGTTACTGGCAACTTCAAAAAGAACTTGTAGGCAATGACTCTATGATAAGATACTAAAGGCAAGAGGCAAGCAGGTATCCTCTAAAATCTTTTTGTGCTCTTTCAGCATCCACAGCATTGTAGTATGGAGGAGATGACAAAATGGGCAGATGGTAAAAAAAAAATGAACAGTTCCAAGATACGGCAGGGAGACAGGCTTTGTTCCAACAGCCAAAGTTGCTGTCCAGCACCAGTGAGGAAGGGGATCTTAGCAAGGGACATTTTTGCTCACCTTGTCTCTCTGTGAGAGGAGTACAGATCTCTGCGAGATCGAGGAGTACAGATCAGCTATAAACTCTGGCCATACTCACTCAGTCTCACTTTCTTCCAGCTATTCTTGCACATCAGTTCTTCCTCACAGGAGTGCAAAGGCTTCACTCTCTCCTACATACTGTTCTGCTGGCAGGATGCAATGAAACTGTCATATTGTTCCTTGGTGAGAAAATGGGTCTGGAGAGATTTTTTTAAAATTGTATTTATTCATTTACTTTTACACCAGGTGTTACTTTCACAGGTGATTAGTTAAGTGGGAATGGTCAGTGCATTTTCTGTTGGTGCTCATTTCGTGGAAAAAAGAACAGTGGTCACAACATCCCTGGTGCGTGACTCATGCCACTTCCAAACTTGAACTCAGACCATAACATGTACAATATGAGTTAGGCCCTTTGCTAAAATTTCAGATGCAATGTGCAGGCCCAGAACTTCCTTCCTTTGCAAGAAGACATTGTCCACACTGCCACTATAGGCTGACCTGAGCCCATTGCTGCTCCCTCAGAGAAAGGCTGGAAAAAGAAGTCCAAGGTGAGACAAAGTCAGCTGAGTAGAGCAACACCACCCATGAGTGCTGAGAAGCCCTCCACCGAGTACCCACTCACTCAGCTGTGGCTATCGGTGTGCACAGCCACACACACAGGACACATTCAGTCCAGACATTGTCACTACCTGTGTTCAATTCTTGGAAAGCTGGTATTCATTTTCTTGGTGAAGGGAACTTCTGTGGCATGAAAAAACCCCACATATTCACTATCGTGTGTGTGTGTGTACATACACACTTCTCTTTCTACTCCTCTCTCAGTGCTCTACCAAAGTCACAGAATTCTCTTGCCAGATGGATCCTGATACTGTCCACTCCAACTGTTCAGAGCACTGTGGGAAAGAGGTGAGGTGGGGGTGCGAGGAAGGGTTATTTCCAGTCTCTGGGCTTGTCATAACTTTGGAAAAAACATTTCTTGCATTTGTTCCTTCCTTGGCTACTTGTAGGCAGCAACACATGCTGCCAGGAGCATTGCACTTCGCATTTCCCGTTGACACTTTTCCTTGCACTATTAAGCATTTAATCCCTTGGTAGTGATTTTTTTTAATTTGTTTGAGAGGTTTTTGGGGGTTTTTCTTTTGGTTGGGTGTTTTGTTTTGTTAGCTGTTCTTCACAGTAATTTTTCACCCTCATTCTTCTTTTCAGGAAATGCTTTCTGGTTCTCTCAGAAGAAGTGGATCGATCCAGCTCTAGCAAAACCTAACACTAGGCATAAGCAGATTGCATAATTCCCTCCGACATTTAGACCTTTCTATAATAGAATTGCTTTTGTGTAACTAGCATACGGCATTAATAATGTCAAGATAACACTGTGTAAATAAAGGGGCAGAACCGCAGACATCAGCATTACCAGGGACAGTGCTCTAATGTACCTCACAGCTTTTATTGATCAAAAAATTATTTCAGTATGATCTACTTAATTCCTTTCAAATTTGAACCCCTTAGAGAAATAAAAATGTTTATTTCTGAGTCACAGTAGCATTTGGCATTCAGTGGTATATCTACCTTTCTTTAAGGAAATTTGAACCACACAAACATCAGCACAAATTAAGCGTCTAAACCAAATGCAGTAATGATCAAAATAGACCGTGAGTTCCTGATAACAATCTGCATCAGAGGTAACCTCTAAAAGCAAACATTTTTCTGTTGTGCATGTGTATAAGTTTCAAACCTCTTAAAAATGTCTAACTATAAACACCAATTTTTAGATAAGCTTAGAGTTCATATACATTGTAATGCCTTATTTTGCCAACAGAAGGTTGAAGATAACAAAAAAATATATTCAATCTATTTCTCCCCCCAAAAATATTTATACCTGCACAGAGGCTTTTAACAATGTACTGCCTCACTATGGTACAGTGGGTTTCCAATTGTGTATGAAACTGTAACAGATCAACACTGGTTTGTAATGTGTAGTCTCCAGATAGTTACTGCATCAAAAATATTTAATTCTGGGCTAAGAACTTCTATTGTAGATCCATTATAATCTAAAATATTTATGCTTGTAGTTGTTCAGAACTTTCAGCAGTCAATATTGAAGAGGACTTCCTTGTATCTTGTCAATGAAAGTATAACCTAAGTCCCTGTTCATCAACTGGTGCATGGAAATTAACATTCTGTAAAGCAAAATACTTCTAGTTAATGCCCTTTACAGTTAGAATTGAAGCACTATTCAAGTTATCTCTAGTTAGATGGCAAGTATTAAAACACCAATCTATGACAATATAATTCCATGATTCTCTTAAAACAAAGTAACTTCTGATGGCAATCACAGCAGCCAGAACATGTACCAACAGATATTCCTGATACAGAGGATGGAAAATAAAGAAAACTCATCCTCTGCACCTTTTTGAGATTTGTACTCTGTATATAGCCTGTAACCATTTGAAAATGTCAGAGTAAAAATTTCTGAAATACAGGAGTGTAGCAAAACATACACAGAGCAATCTCTTTTCCACTTGTTTTTTAACCATAACATTACTCATTTTCATTCATCTACCCTAGTTTAAGTCTCTACCTCCTTCCACCTGTGTTCAGATTTCTTCCCCAACTTTGCTATATAGAGAGCTATTTAGCCTTACTATGGCCCCAGTATGTCTTCCCAATCCATTTATGTTTCTGGACAGGTTTCCAGTGCCATAAATTTGAAATATCTTACTCAGGTCAACAGCTAATACTAAATTCCAAAATGTCAAAATGTGTTTTCTATGAATTACTACTGTCAAATAATTAATTCAGAAATTGAAAAAAAAATTAGTTCTATGTATTGTCTCAATCATATGCACTCAATATGACTATATCCATGACTGAATAGTCTAACATAATTGCAAAGAAAAGAAATGTTGAGAAAAAAAATACTAATTTGCCAAGTAAATTATTTAAAATAAAATATCCATGGAGTTTTTAACCTCATTTTTCAGCAGTTCCTTGTATTTCTGGGTAGGTCTGCTGGCAGCAGGCTGGTTAGTAGAGCTGATCCTGAATACCAGCACCCAGGCAAAAAAAAATAAATACTAAGAGTTATTAAATAAAATTGATTTTTCAGCCTATGCATTTGTATATTCAAGAGCTCTAGGTAATCTAATTTCATGAAGAAAACTAATCTTTTCAAGATTTGTGATTTGGCATGCCACCATCACATAATGAAGCAGAAGGGACTGAAATACTATTTTGTCAAACCACTATTCATGCTTAAAGGAGTTAACCATCTTCAACTCCGAGGCCCCATTATTTGGAAGGGTTGAAAGCAAATCCTCCCTAGGAAACTTAATGCTCTGTTACTAACTTTTAATAAGGTTTATTATTTCTTTAGGCAAATATTTTTGGAGGTGCCAACTTTTTAAAATTGAAAGCAAACATACCCACAAGGTGTTGTTCCATCACGCAGAGAAGAACATCACTTCTGGATTAAGATTTATTGCTCTTCATTAAAACACACATCACCCTCAACAAAAAAAACCCAAAACACAAAACCAAAAACAAAACAAAAAATCCCAAACAAACAAGCAAAAAATCACAAAAAAAAAAACATTAAAAGAAAGCAGCATGACAGCTAAAAATTATTTGGACTGCAACACCAAAGTTAATTTTCGAAGCCTTCCCTGTAGAATTCTTGTTGAATGCAAATATATACATCCACTGAAACTGGTTCTACTAAAATATTAAGAAATGCAAGGCAAGTAAGTCCCTGCGAAATCTTGTGAAACAATATGGAACAGATCCCACCTCCATCCTTTACAGTTAATCTACATGAAAACCTTTCCCTTAATCCTCAAAAGGTGAATCTAGAAATTCTAAGAGCAGCATAGGTGTAATTTCAAGCTATTAGAGAATCTATTTAGACAGGTCAGTTCAAATTGTCCTATTTAAACCAGTTATAAATGACTTCTAGGGAAAGTTAGCGTAACTAGGTTGATGGAGTATCTTATGCAGTTTCTACAACGGAACAGTTTAGACTTAATGCTTCATAATTCCCAAGGCAGCCATCCTCACACTCAGCAGAGAACTCCAAGGAATGACTGCTCATCAAGGGGTAGAAAAATGCAGATATTCCTCATGCACTGAAGGACAAATTTGGAAACCTTAGCAGTACCACTGTCATAGCTCCAGGGTGACAGACAAGTGTTCCCAAGAGCCGTTCAAAACAACATACGTGGATCTGGCTTCATTAACTTTGTTTTCCTCCCCTGCCCAAAAGGAGAAAGGCTGTTTTTTAATATGCCTGTATAAAAACTTAGTGGTATGAGAATATCCATTTTTTTAATAGACATCAGCAGACAGAGAACTTAAGAGCAGTTAAGCCTGCTTTATGGAAGATTCCTAAATGAGAGATAATTTTCAAGATACAGGAAACTTCAAAGACCTTTGCCTTTTTTGAGAGGAAAAAACAAGGGAGTATTCCAAACTAACACCACTATAGGAGAAGTCTGCATTGAAGCAACTCTTTAAAACAGCAGATTTGAGGATATGGTGGTTGATCTGTTGGAGATAGTCTGATATAATTATTATATAACCTTAGCATCCTCTTCCCAGACCTACAAAAAGTGCAATTCTGCAAGATCTGGGATTAACAATACCTTTTTTCTACACACACATATTTTAGTTTGACCATGCTGCCGCTTGCCCAGTAATAGCTTATTTCTCCTATCTCCACGGGTGCAACTGTCAGTGAAACTTCAATTTTGACACTAGTTAAACATTTAGAGACTGCAATACTTCTTTTTGATTTGGCAGAAATGGCCCAAGAATTTTGACAGTTAGACAGACTCGTGAAGAAATTTGTTTCTCTAGGGAAGCAGCTGAGAGTTCAGGAGACATAAAGCTATTCAATGCTGTACAGAAGATAATTCAACA
This sequence comes from Cephalopterus ornatus, assembly GCA_013396775.1. NCBI lineage: Eukaryota > Metazoa > Chordata > Aves > Passeriformes > Cotingidae > Cephalopterus > Cephalopterus ornatus. Next base: position 46,698 of record VZRE01008712.1, on the reverse strand, counting down.
ATTCATTACAGAAAAGTGCTCTTGGTAATAACCTATTCCACGTATTTTAACATTCATATTAGTATCTGATATGATCAGAAAATGTGACACCTGAGGACCAGTGACTGTCCTATTCTAGATTATTTTTCTTCTGTTGAATCCATCAGATTTTTGGAAGTGTCGGAGTGGTTCAATGGATAATATATTAATTTAATCCAAGATATTCATACATCTGTGGCTACATTTGGTGCCACTAAGTAAGCCAAAAATCTGTAGAAGCAGATACAACTTGTTTCTACTTTAAGAATCACACCCATTGGTTTGTGAGGAGTGGTACCACCTTCCTGGGAAATGATCATTAAGGACAGATGCAAACTTCAACTGAGAATCTGTTCCTGCTGCAATCTATTATTTTCTAGATTTAAGGGAAAAGAGACTCATGAACACTGGGGATTAAGGTATTATACAGTGATTGTATATCTGAAGGATCACTTAATTTTAACTCAGAGTTAAGGGCCTTAGCAAGGGGAAAAATAGAGTTATAAACACTAAGTCTCTTCTTTATACAAGTTAAATGGACATGAACAAAGTCTCTAAATTTAGAGGGATGGGAACATCGGGTAATAAGAATGGAAAGACTAGTATCAAACCTTGTGAGAGACTGAAAATGGTTAATGGCTTAAACATAGTTAAGATCACTGAAGGACTTGGCCCATTACGCCAAAAATGTATAAAGAAGCTGTGACTACCAAAGCCCACTCCCTGCCCGAATGTGCACCTTTACTGGAATTTGGACTGTGAATCAATCTACCTGATAAGATAAAGGTAGTACTATTGTCCAATTATCTCAGGTCTAAAGAGGAGTAACCAAGGCGGGGGGAGAAGCGTGTATCAGCAGCTGTGAAGATCAGCTCTGGTTGGGGATAGTCCATAGCCCACAGCCTCATTTGCACACTCTCCTCCTCCTGCTGGAGACTGGACTGTTGTAGTGGTTTTGATTTTAGACCCTCCTTGGTAACCAGGTTGTAACCGAGGAAGTGGTCATGTTCCCAGTATTCCATACGATTTTCTACATAAACCAGGCTATAAATAATAATAATAAGAAGCCTCTTGCTCTCTTTCCTTTCCAGTGGATCCGGGAGCAGGTTCTCTGCTGTCGGCTCTGCTCGTGTGGAGGAGTGAGGCCCAGTGAGGCCTTGTGGACCTTGGGAAGCGGAGAGTGCCGGCGGTCGCTTGGTGCAGTTCTGCTATCTCGAGGAGAGTAGTAAGATTTCCTCTTGTTAGTTTTTTTATTGCTTACTCCTGAGTTTTTATTGTGTATATCTGTTTTGTTTTTTTTTTTTTTCTTCCCTCTCCCTTTTCTCTTCGGGGCAGGGGGAGGTGTTCGGGGTCCCTTCTTCTGTATACATATTCTAATTGTATATAAGTGTAAATACATGTGTATATTTTTGTACAGCTTTGGTCTGCTCATTTCGGCATTTCAGTAGCTTTTCCCTTCTCCCTTTCCCTTGTGTTCATAGAGGGGGTGGGGGGAGGAGAGGCTGCAAGCTGTAAGGTTCGAGCATTCGGCAGGAAAGTCGGATCCAAACCGTTACAACTGTTAATGGCTAATGACTCAAAACACAGCCCCCACCCTGGTGAAGGCCAAGCTGCACTACCTGAGTGGCAGCTGTTATGTCTTAGAAGGGGTCATAAACCACCAGACCTGCAAAGCGCCTCGCTAGACCCGTTCCTGAGGCCTTTTACCAGAGGACTGCACCTGATTCTAAAGAAACTCTGTAAAACGTTTTCCCTCCAGGGAACATTTGCAGCCAGCCTGAATGTTATGTTAATACATTGAAGTCTATGTTTTGTGAGACCCTCACCATCTCTTGTTAGACTAGAAGAAGAGGACCAACGGGATGTAGTCGAGATCCACGGTGATATTTTCTACTTAATCTGTCTCTCTGTGACTCTATTTCTCTCCCCGATTTCCTTTTCCTATTTCTTTCTATCTACCTCACATCTGATGTTAAATAAAATCCATACTATTGACTTCAGGCATGTGGTCTCATTTGCACCTTAATTCAGGCAGAGGCATCTCTAATAATTATAACAAACCTATAACAAGATTAATTTAATATCCTTTCCCCATTTCTTACCTTCTGTCACAAGAAAGGATTAATATTGAGCCATTTTATCCCCTCATTAGAATATTTGTCAAGAAAATGAGATATCACAATTCTCAATGACTCATTTCTTAAAAAAGTCTTGAACTATTCTACTTTGGCTCTTTATACTCAGTAGTTAATGTGTCAGTAATTCTATTCCTTCTTTTGTTTGTAGCCCTACTAACCTACCAAGAATGTCTAGCATTTACCAAAACATCGCATTGCCAGGTCAAAGAGGAAATATGTTAAAAAATACAATTTTATGTTAAATTTGTAAATATAATATAGCTATAATAAGTAAGCATGTTTTTACTAACATATAGTCTGCTATACTTACATAAGTAATTCCTTGGAATGAAATTGCAAGAATCTTTAGGAAATTAGAAGAAATAAACATCTGAAAAATATATCAACATTCAGAAATATTCAGAGCAATAATGAGCTTTTCAAACAAACCAGAAATTTATGCCACTATGTATACAAGTGCCTTATATGGGAAAAGATATCAGAGTTTGAAGGGCTTCATATTGGTCTTCTATCTTAGAATGGGTAAGTGAAAAATAGAGAAACAAATTTACCCAACAATATTGTAGAACATAAAATTGTGTAGTAGAAAGTGGAGCAGTCCAAGCAAATTATATAGATTTCTCTAACTGAGTACATGCTCAAATTGCTTACTCTAGATTTTTTCATCACTTAGGAAGTATCAGAATTAAGATTAGGTTAACATGGCATGCTTTTCAGCTCCCATCTGTTACAATGTTGTATTTCCCACTGTACTTACATGTAATTAGTCTTAGAGGTGCCAATGCTCATTTCATTTCAGTGTTTAATTTTCCACTATTTATTGTAGGATATATAGCTTTATATATTATATGTGAAGTCCAGTTTAATAAATTGTTTGGTTTATTGATATTTCTGTAGAATAAATCATTAAATACCACAAAAAAACCCCCAAAATAAAGCACCAGAACACCCCCTTCCAAAAAAAAAAAAAAAACCAAAAAAACCCCAAAAAAAACCCCAAACAACAAAAAACTACAGAAAATCCCTAAACAACCAAAACCAATTACATTGTATCATTAAGACAGACAAAAAGTAAAAAATTTCCATTTTGGATGCCCAAACTGAGACTAGTATGTTTAACATCAGAATCATAATTGGCTATTATCAAAGTAGACATTTCCTTGATGGAGTTGCTATTGACTTCATTTACAGCTGCATTGCTCATATTGCTGCAAAGAGATTTCGTGAACTGAGGAACACAGCAACATCCGTCAGAGATCTGTACATGACATGCTGTACAACAGGAAGGGAAGAATCCAGATCTCTGTAGCAGCCTTTTTCTTAAAAAACAAAACCAAAAAAACCCACAGATATTAAAACAGAGGAAACTTATGATACAATTCTACAGATAAGGTGTGCCTGTTTACTGGAGTAACCTCACACAGTTTGTTACATGACTTTGAGAAACTGAATGCTTTCACTCAGACATTTGCTAAAAACGATCAATAAGCAATGTCTTCCATGGCCATATTTAGACTTGTCTGAAGGATTAACTTGATTCATTGACATATCTTTATCAGGTAATTTACCTTACAAAGAGGCTGCCTGACAAAATAACTCTCACCAGAATTCACCTGGATAAATATGTTAAAACCCACAGTGTTAAAGATGTCTCTTCCTTCTCCCCTCTTATTTTTTTAAAAAAGCTGTTTAAACTGTTGCCTTGCATGAAATATCATACATGAAAATGCAGATTCGGTACATACACAACTCTTTTCTAAAAAGTTATAAATCAAGACTTTAATAATACTGTTATAACATAGACATGAAACAAAGGAAGTGACTTTTTCTCACAGTTACCAACATTTTTGCTGAAGTAGCTCAGTCAGAGAAAGCTTGACAATGCCCATTGTAAACTCTTTCAGATGAGGACTGTCTTGTTAGTCCTGCTGGAACAGAGCCTTGATCAACTTTTCAGCTTTTGTATGACAGTGTTTGTTGTCTGTACTATCTGATGTGCTAAGCTTTGTTAGTTCACTTAGAAATTTTACAGTATGCAAGGTAAGCTTCACTACTCAAAGAAAGACACTTTTACAGGTTGTTTCATAAGTCTATATTAACTGGCTTCACAACCATTCAAGACAGCCAGAAAGAAAACCAAAGTAGTTCCTCGTTTATATCATTGAAAAGCTAACTTCCAACAGCAACAAGCAACTGGGGACAGCAACAACTTCAATGAGATCTGCTGTCAGCTATCATTCATACAATTGTGCTTTGATGTCATTTTATCTTTGTGCTTCCTCCCACCAGACATCCTTTGAAGTCTTGCTAAAGTCTACTTTTACTCATATTTGCAATGTATCCCATTTTTATTCCAGCAAAGCCTTAAGCAGCTGGCTATAATCAAGGCTAGTAGTGAAAGAAATGTGTTGGAGCTAGAATAGTGTCCAAGATGATGTTTCACATCATAAGGTATGACAACTTCTTTTAAAGGAAAGCTCAAAGCATTACTTTAAATCAGATTTTTAATGTGGAGCTGCCAATTGAATAAACAAGATAAATTTAGCAAGTTTTGTGTGTGTGTGTGGTTTTGGTTTGGTTTCTTTCTAAGTACTTCAAAGAAAGCTGATAAAAGTATATTTAGATTTGTAATTTGTATGGACATCTCTGCTTTTCTTAAAAATGCAGAGGCTTAGAGTTTCTGACTCAAAACTACAAATACAGACCTGCTCACAGCAGTCCTCAGGAAAAAATAGACTTTGAAGTAGGTCACCACATGCAACCTGAAATATGATGGAGGAAGGTGTCTAAAAGTAAAATACAAACATTTCTGCCTTCTTTTGTTTTCTCATATCTGAAGAAGTTTTATGAAATTTAGAGAAGATCATAAAATGACAGATTGCACATAGGTTTTCCTCAGTGAAAATGAGCTAAGAGTACAATTGAAAACAAGTACCACTAGTGTAATATCTGTGCAATGTCTTGAAATAAATGGGTATTTTGACTGACTGGATCACAAAGAACCTTCTTTTGCCCTGAAATGTGTCCATGATGCTGTAACTTACAGATGACACGTAGACAAAACTGCAAAGATTTAGGCTGGACTAGTTGCCAGAGGAGTAATAAACAATAGCATATCAAAGTGACAAGAGCAATTTTGAACTAGTTTATTCAAGGCAAACATTCTGATAATATAATAGAACATCACACAATCATGTAATGGACTGTGCATGGGACAAAAGAAGGATAAATAATTTTAGGCTCAAGCTCATGAAATTGCTAACTAAAACACTTTTGAGTTCAGTATGAAGTTGATATTTTAAACATATTATCTACCCTTTCTTTTCCCTTTTTAGACTATATATTTGCCTCAATAACCTCTTAAAAAAATGCAAGTCCATTAACTTCAGTAAGCTGAGACAAATGTTAAAACCAAAACTGAAACAGGGATCACTAACAAAGGAGAAAAGGTTTATTCTTATACATGTATTTCTATGTACTACCTAGTTGAAACACAGAACACCATAAAGATAATTCTGACCTGCTGGAAAGCAGCTCTGTGAAGAACCTCAGGCTCCTGGTGGACAGCAAGCTGTGCATGAGCCAGCAGTGTGCCCTGGTGGCCAAGATCAGTGATATCCTGGGGTGCATTAGGAAGATTAGGAGTGATCCTGCCCCTCTACTCAGTCCTGCTGAGTCCACATCTGGAGTGCTGTGTCCAGTTATGGGGTCCTCAGTACCAGAGAGGCATGGAACTCCTGGAGTGGGTCCAGTGGAGAGCAACAAAGACGATTAAGGGACTGGAGCATCTCCCTTATGAGGAAAGGCTGAGAGAGCTGTGCATTTCAGCCTTGAGAAGAGAAAACTGAGAGGGGACCTTACCAATGTCTGTAAGTATCTAAAGGGAGAGTGTCAAGAGAATGGAATCAAGCCATAGGACAAGTGGAAACAGGCAGAAAGTGATGCACAGGAAGATCCACCTGAATATGAGGAAGAACATTACCGTGTGCGCGCAACCATGCACTGGAACAGATGGACCAGAGAGGCTGTGGAATCTTCCTCACTTACAATCCTGTGCAATGCACTCTAGGATGACCCTACTTGAGCAGGGAAGTTGAACCAGATGGCCCACTGTAGTCCTGTCCGACCTCACCCGTTCTGTGATAACACAAGTATTATAAGTAATTGTATGCAAAAAAACCCCTGTAAGGTGCAACTAATATATTAGCAAACCACCATCATCATTCTCAGTACCTTGTGGAAAGGATCTTCAGTTTTCAAGCTCAGCAAAGAACAAAAAATATAAAAAAAAGATCAAGTAGAAATCAAACCTTTTCAAGAAAAAGTATATTTCTCTTGATAGATGACAAGGCTCAGATACTGCCTGCTAAAATATTTTTGCCACCTCACTACCTGCCATAGGAGTGGCTTTGCATCCACCTTGCTGTATCTGCTGAAGTGAGTCAGCTTTCAAGTTGAAAAGATACAGAATTTTGAATTTTAATTTCACTGGAAGATTACCTGCTGCTGTTGCTTCACTTTCAAGTTCAGCTTTATATGAGAGACAGATTGCTGCTTCAATGTGTAAGCTCAAGTTTTCAACACATAAATACTTCAACAAAAATCTGAACTCACAGAAACAGTTTCCATTAGCTGAACTACTCAAATAGAGACATATCCTTTTCTGTGTCAACAAGATAAAGTCTCACATCATTACTCCTGTTATATTTATGTTTAGATCTTCTCATGTGGGTCCTGTAACCATGACAGGATACATCTGAAAGACTGTCACCTGCTCCATTGAAAAGACTAACCTTTTGTCAGGCAAGTACTTCACAGGCTGCTGTGTTTTTCTTCTGCTTGTGTCACAAATATATGCTTGACTTGTTCTAATGGAAAATATTACATGTAATTTTTTTTTTCTGTGTGTGTGTATACTGTATAGTGGGAAACTGTGTAGAAATGCTTTCCAGAGCTGGATACTTTCTAACAAAATAGTGGAAGTTATTCGATTATTGCTAACAAATAGTTAAATGTACTTGTATTCCACAGGATTATTATGAGTTTGTTTTTTCTTTTATATGCTTAGCACACAGATACTAAGAGGAAGAATGAGGAAAAACTTGCCAACTCCCTTTTGGGGAGTCTGGAAGAGTGATTTTCATTACTAATATTTTATAATTATTATTATTTTTCTCTCTCCTTTGTACAATAGAAAGAACGCCTAAGTTGACATAAGATTTTTCAAGACTATGACAGATACAAAACCAGAACTACCATTTGTCTGTAAAAATCTTGTTTTCTTTCCTTTTAACTCTAAATTAAAGAAAAAATAAAATTCTCTTTTTGCACATTTCACTATACTTCTAAACTGCAGATTATGGACAAAGCAGCTTTCTGCTACCTTATCATGTCAGAATTACTCTACTCTTCTATACATCTTAAGCTACACCATCTCACCACATAATTTCTTCCAAGTGAAAGACAGACCTGTCACAGATTATTTTCTTTTCCCCTGGCAAGTGACCTAACAATGAAGCAAATGAAGTTTCAGTTCTATTCTTAGCATTGTCAGAGTCCTACCTATAACAGTGTATTTCATGCCTTTTTGATTTTAAGATTTAAAATCCACATAAAAAAAATCCACTGTAAAATATTAATGAGGCACATAAGATTTCAGGTGAAAAACCTAACATTTTTCTGTACCTGAGTACCTGTGTATGTACCTTCGGGTGCATGTATGTTTGTCAATCACCGTGAAAAAATGAACTACATGAACAAAATGAACTACTACTTGATATAAGAGTTACATGCCTATTTACTTTGGCCTAAATTATAAGAACTAATTACTGAAGAAAGTATTCAAAGGACCTGGTTCCATTGAAGTACTGACTGTTCATCCAGGTATAGATATAAGGGCGACAACCATTTTTACTTAAAGCAGATTCATATTTGTATTTTATATATTTCTCTACTGGAAAGTATAGTCATTAAAATCCAATAATGGGAATAAGTGTCATAAAATATAGTCACAAAGTTGAAGCAAACAATTGGTAAGGTAAGGATAACAATGCAGGGACATTCCAAAAATAAACACACACACACACACACACACACACAAAATAGTCAGGAACAAGCTACATATGTTAGAACGAACAGCTAAAATTGCCAATTAAAGCCTCAAGGCAAATACAGCAAGGGTTTTGATTTATTTTTTTTCGCTTATACACCTCTTAGCAAGTCATATAGAGCTATTAAACTCCTTGTATAGAGCTCTTAGACTTTGAAATGTATTACTTAGGTAGCAACTATCACTTTAACATGGGGAAAGCAGTACATCTGTTTGTGCTTTAAGAAAGGAGCATCCAAACTCTACCAATGAAACAGGCAATTCCTAGAAATGTTCATACGAGGTTAATGAGAATTTGCTTTCATACCTATTCTTCAGGTAACGGAGACTAAACTGATCCAAGTTTATATAACTGAACTGCAAGAAAAGTCCAAAAATGAGTCATGGTATAAGTTCATATCAAACATTTGTACATGGAGAAGAGTAAACATCTGGAAAACGACTGTGTGTTATCTTTTCATCCAATTTTCTGAAAATAAAAGGCTGGAAATTGCACTTAAACTCCTATGGAAAGAAGCTAGGGAGATTATGAAGCGGGGGA
>VZRE01008712.1:0-37873 GCA_013396775.1 Cephalopterus ornatus | reverse complement strand
AGGAAGAGCATGAAAACATGGGGGGGGGGGGGGGAGAAAAAAAAAAGAGGATGAAATGGTTGACAAAAAGAGTACCAGTGGTACCCAGAAATCTTCTTACAGTTAGGGAATGATAACTACAGGAACAACAGCTACATATCCAGACTTTGGCATGATAATGTTGCTTGAGACTTGAGAACAGAGCATTCAACCTGGACATCAGGGTACTAGAGAAACCAGGCCTTTATTATTGAGTTTATTTGAAATTCTCCTGAACTTGAAGACTAGATTAATCACTTTTTTGGAGTCAGAGCTTTAATACAGTACAGATTTATCAAGTCAACAACGTGAAAATTTTCATCTGGTATATAAATTTTTCAATCACTATGCACTATTTGATTATCATACTCCAATTTATTCAAAGACTACTCTGAACATTCCTGAAGTGTAAATTTACTTTAATTGCAGAGAAATATGGGGGCATGGAATTTCTAGGGAGTTTGTTGTTGATTTGGAAAGGGTATGCTAAATCAAATAGGAAGAAATGAGAGAAGGTACAATTTGCAGTACTCTGCATATTCAGTGTGTTTCCAAAGCATTTTGTGTTCTTCAAGTTCCATTCCTTTTCCAAGGTACAACCTGATTCCTCCTTATAAATTCAACAGTTATTGCACCACTTTACACTGGACTGATTTAACAGAACACAGCTGCCTAAAGAGTGAGGAGACTGTACTTTAAAGACTTTTATGCTTTTAAATGTGAGAAAACACAATCTGTTTTGAAAGATATAAGCATTGTTTACCATTAGAAGTTTTTATGTGTAGATACATACTTTGAAGCAGATCCCCTTCTGAAGGACCCTGCTCTAAAGGGAAAGCGTATCCACTGAGACTGGAATAAGAATTCTTATCACCTTTTTTCTGTTTCAAAGACACACATCTATGATATAAATTTCCATTTAGCCCAAAGTAAAAATGTGTTATTGAACTAAAGCTTATACAAATTTACAAAATTATACAAAATTATGCTAATCTTATAGTAGATAGTGACAGCAAAAGCATAAGTGAAAATATGAAATAATATAAACAAAGACTAGTTATTGATAGACATTTCCACTTAATTAAAATAAAGGTGTATGGAACATATTATGTTTCTTGCAACTTATTTTAAAGACAACCAACACCGTTCATAGCATAGAATTTGGCCAGCAAGCACAGTACAAATCCTTTCCACTGCTAATTAAGTTTCATGTTATGTTACTGGGTAGGAGAGAGTCAAAATCATCACTGTCATAAATGAAGTTAACCCTTTTGCTTAAAGGCCCATGCTTAAAGTAGCTGTGCACAGGATAATTTTCATGAACAGTTATATTGTTAGCATCATTTACAGTGTTATCAACCATTTCCAGAAAATTCTGCACCCAAAGTTACACAATAGGAAACTGTACTGTGTATTCAAATTGAATCTTGTTTTATTTGTGTCTTCATTTATGAAGTCTCAGCTCAGATGTGTTACGGTATTTATTTCTTGGTGACATCAACATTAGATATGCTACAGTTTAGGAAATTATATGTATAAAAAAATATCTCCAAATACAGTGAGTAGCAAGGACTAATCATTGAAAGATATTTTTGTTAGCACTGAGGTTTTTCCAACTCAGGGAATGCCATCTATTTCCTTTTGAGAACATAACATTAATCATTTTTTTCTTCTGTCAGATGTAAAATTATAACTAATTCTGAATGTCAATTAACTTGCCATACATACATGATTTTCCTTTAAAATGCAAAGGAAACCCTCTAGAGCAGCAGGATTTCAGAGACTGTTGGGACCCAGTTGAATCAAATACACTAAAGGCAGCTTAAAATACAAAACTTGCATTATATTGAAGTTTGTCATAAGAAAAGATTTATGAGCTGAGGATATTTAAACTCACTGTAAAAAATATTGTTTGGGTTCTGTGGCTCCCTGGCATTTATTCTCTTATTGGGGAAACAAGAATTTACATCACCTTTCTGCAAAACCCAAGATGTAAACAGTTAAAAAAGAGAATACAACAATGATAGCTTTCAAGATATATTACACATCAAAGATATTAGAAGACAATATCTGAAGATTGGTGAAATATTTCAGAGCCTTTTCCCACACTGCAGAAATTCAGTTTTACCCAGAAATTAGTAGAAAATAGTACGCGGATTCAATTTTCTCTTATTCATTACCTTTCATCTAAGGAGGCAGCTACTTCATTTTTAGCAAAGTACTTCTTTAACACAAATTGATATTAATGTCTTAAACAACTGAATGCCATGTTTGCATTAATTTCCCAACTGTAGACCTAAGTAGCATTGATGGTTCTCAGGGTTCCGCCAGGGGTTTTTGAACATTCCTTTCACTGCCCACACAGCGCTTTGTGCTGGCTACAGCTCTTTCTTGTTTTCAAACCTTAACTTGAGTTCAGTTTAAAGCACATCCTTAGGCACATCCTGAAACATATTCTACTTACTGTACATGAAAGAGTATGTCAAATTCTAATGAAGATTATGGGACAAATAAGCCAGTGGGCCATAATTCAGAATCTATGTTCTTCCCCTTCAAGAGGAAAACAGTTGCTGAGAGCAGCCATATTCAAATTTACAAACAGAAGCCATTTAATGTTCATCCTATGATTTCATGGATTAAATTTAGTCATTAAGAGAAAGCAGTTATAGAAGCAGGAAATTTGCAAGTCTTATACATATTTGTACCTAAATTCAGGAGTATAATGGTTTGCTTCTTACTGTGTTCTATTCTTTGCACTTCTCTAGTTTAAGAAATTAGAAGTTTCACCTGTCAGTTACTGCAGACAGTCCTGTCTGGAGACACATCATGCTGACTTCCACTCTCACAACAGGAGTACAAGAAAGTGGATAACTTTCTTGATTAGGAATAAAGTGTCCTTTGCTCCCTTTCAAAGAACTGAAAGGATGACTTCCAGCTATGATATTCCACACACAAAGCTCCTGCAACAGGTGAACATAAATTAATTTCAACCGAAGTTATTCACTGACTACAAGCTATGCTACAGATAAGTTTCCCTTTTTTTTTTTGATGTAACCATAGAGACAACTATCAGTTTCTTTAATTGGCTAGGATGAGCATGATTCCCTGGAAAACAGGCAAGGAAGTTTTTGTGCTTAAAACAGACATTTCAAACACCGTCTACACTGTGAATACACACAACTACCTTTGTAAAGCATTTTGGTTACAGAATAAGAAAATGGCTTATTTTAAGAACCTTTATTCTGACATTTTTAGATTGCTAGATGAGAAAAACATCTTAAACTTTTAACTGAAGTTCTGTAGAATGACTTTGGTTAACTCATCACATGCTGAAATACCTACTGAGACACTTCTGAAGATGCATTTTTCCATCTAAAATGGAAATATCCATATAATTTCCATACATCAATTTCAGAACTCACTCAAGTAGAATAATAGTCGGATTGAAAAGTCTGATAAGCAACCTTACTTGGTTGATAATTACTGATAATTAATTGATAGTTTAAGCCATAAGAATTGCAGGTTTATGATAATTTTCACCCTAATATGAGTTTTTAAAGATTAATCTACTATGTCTTATTCTTCTGGTCTCATTGATTGCTTAGGCAAAAATGGCTAAAGTGAGAGAATGCCTGAAGCTTTTGTTTTCAATTACTTTCTATTCTATAGATTGAACTGAGGGATTATCTACCTTAAGTTATAGTAAGATCAGTGAACCCTAAAATCAGTAGCACAATGCCACCTCTCACCAAATATTTAAATAAGAGGAGCAGAGAAGCAGTTGTGTGTGGAACGTAAAGTAAAAACAAGCCAAAAACTGCCTAATTTTGTATTTCATGTTAGTAAAGGGAGAATCTTATGAAAAATATTTGATGAAAATGTAGAAGTTTCAGAATACACTGAAGAAAATAGACATCCAGTGACTGAAAGATAGGAAAAGAAATAGTTCACATGCTAAATTTTCTAGAAAGTATTCCTGTTCCATCATGCTGAACAAACCCAAAAAGTTCTGTAAAAGATTTCTCATTTGGATGTTTTAGACTATAGTCCAATTCTTAAGATATTCATGAAAGACACCTTGTTAAATCCCTGATAAGCACTACATACATTTTGCTTCATAGTACACATGATACTTCCACCTTTTGAACAGCTAATGAACTGTCAGATCCCCGTACGAACTGCAGAAAAAAATCTTTTTGCAGTCCTAGTCTTAACTCTAAACTCTAAATGAGGGTTTAACATCATATTTAGACTGAGTTTACGGTAAAAAAAGATTGTTGGAAACATTTGGCAATGAACTCCTCTTCCCAGCAAGGTGAGCTATAAACTTGAGAGGTGACAAATTTTTTTTCCTCAGCAAAGAAGAACCTTGCAGAAAGCAGAGACCATTGATTTTTTTTCAAAAGCATATATTAAACTTGCTGGATAACAGAAAGAGAGTTTACCAAAGACTAAGAAAGAAAAGACAGACCAACAAATTTATACCTTCGGACTAACTCTTTAACTGAAAAGGAGCTGTTGCGAAGATTTGTGTAAGACTTAGCTTTGATATCCTATCATAACACACCCTGAGAGTAGTTGTATGCACTTGTCTCTTTTACTATTTTCAGTTCAGATAAAACAACACTCACTGACAAACTTAACTGTCTTCCAGGGAAAGTTAAAGTATGCTTAAGATTACATTTTTAGTGAGTTATTGGAATATTATCAAAGAATCAGAAGAGAATTCAGTCTAGAATTTATTTGTCCTTAAATATTGATCCTTCCTACTTCTAGCTGAGTATCTTGCAGTACAGATATTTAACACAACTTGACTTACAAAACGTCTTCCATGGAACTGTCAACATCCATCCTGCTATTTAGGCTTTAGGAAGTAAATTTTAAACCATTTTACTTCTGTCCACTGTTTAATAAGTTCCTTAATGAACTACTAAACAAAATGAAACCAGAAGATCATATTGTTTCCTTAATTACCACCCCTTTTCCTCCTCTTCTTGGAAGCCTGAGCACATGTTCTTAAATTAACACTGATATCTGTGGCTAAATGCTGTAGAAAACAGCTGAAAGCAGTTTAGTTAAATCCAAGACTGAATATAGAAGGCACTGGTTATCCTGTCTAAACTGACAACTTTTTTGGAGCAGTGAAGAGCCTAGCTCCATCTTAACAACTGCCACCTTCTCTCCCTCAGGCTGAACAAGCCTCAGCCTCTCAACCTCTCCTCACAGACCAAGTGATCCAGGCCCCAAACATTTGCTCCAGCTCAGTGCCCACCCCCCACCAACTCTTTCTACTTTATTGATATCAGTACTATGATATCATTAATAATTCATATTCTCATAATATTATTCTTAGAATGCAATGCCAAAAGCGAACAGTGTTCTGGATGGAGTCTCTTGAGTGACAGGTAGAAGAAAAATATTAATTTCTCCTATTTATTAGCTGGTTTCCTTTCAATAGAGCCCAGCATAGCCTTGACCACTTATGCTGCCAGGGCACACTGCTGGTTCTCTTTCAGCCTGTGTCTGCCAAGGCACCAAGGTCCTTTTCAATAGAATTGCTCCACAGCCATTCAGTTCCCAGCCTATACTGTTGCAAAGAGCAGTTCCTCCCACCAGACTGTATTTTGTGCTTGCCATGTTGAAATTCATGAGGGTCTTCTTAAAACTTATTCTAGCTATCAACAGAGTAAGATCATGAGCACACTCTTCCGTAAGACAGCATAAAGTAGCTCCACTCCCGAAAGTAGGCTTCTTACCCCATCTACAAGATAAACAAGGTATTTTGGATATTTACTGCTGTTGTTAGCAGTCACCCTTTCAGAACCAGTCATCTCTCAAGTACTGCTGTAAGACATAAACCGTAGCTATGAAGTCTTTAGAGCAAGATAGAGAACAGGTGAACAGGGATTTATTTTTGGCAATATATATCAAACATTTGACTTGTTAATTCACAAGCTTGACAGAGGATTTGCAGACTGCTGCAACACCACATGCTAGCTACCCTCAAAATTTCAAAAATAATCCTTGAATATTACTAGGAATTGCTTCTACACTCGTCTTCACACAAGCCACGCAATTCCACTCGAAATAGCCAGTTGTGTGGGGCAGCACTTCAGTGCAGAGCTTTTGAATATGGAGAGATTAGTATCAAACAATTAAAAGAGCCATGAATGAAATAAAAAGAAAAAAAGGGATTTATTGCCATGACATCAATCAAGTCTTGAAACTTGATAAAGGCGGGGGTGAAGATAAGGGCCTTGGTCAGTACTTGCATTCTGCCTGGCTTTGCATTCTCAAACAGCCACAAGATTATTTCTTTGTTCCAGGTTGAGTGAAATCAAAGATGCAAATATTCACTATCCAGTGAGATCTAGATCACTGTATTAACTCTATATCTCTAGAAACTAAGCTGCATTTTTTTTTCAGCATTAGTTGCGAAAGCCAACAGTGAAAAACCCGTCTCAAAGGACTAGAACTATGAACGTCTGCACCTGTCACATCAAGGGTGTTCATTTCAGGTAGTTTGTTTTGGAAAGAAGAAAGATTGCTTCAAAGAAAACAAAATGTATGCATAGAAACAACCTTCTTGGCTACCAGAAGCTTCTTTCTTAAGTTAATTTTGTTTGAAGACATAGACATGTTGACAAAGTGTCTTTAGGAAAAAGACTCAGTCCTAAAATAATGAAAGGTCAAATTCTTATCAGGACTGTATAAAAACCATATGCCATCATATACTATATAGTTAGGAGTTGAAAATGAATGTGTCATTTTGAAAATAAGTAATCCTAAATATTTTTTATTCACATAAATAATGTTAAAATAGGGAAAATAAAGATGAAATTTGGTTCAGATCACCTGCAATAAATTATACCTATCACCAAAATACACTGTAACTGGATCTTGCAACTGGCCAGGCTGACTATTATCTTAATAGCCTTCTACAACGTACACCACAAAAACACCCCTAGTAAACTAAATTATGCCGGGACACAGCAACATTGATACTTCACAATTTATCAGTTTGTTTCATTATTTGAGGATCTGATGCAGTGCGACAATTCACAAGTTTTCTTTCTTTCAAAGGTTTGTTTGAATTTGAGTAGAAAAAATCCTACTAAGCAAAACTAAACATTACAATCATTGTCACACTGGTAAGTCTGAGAAAAGTAAGGTAATTAAGCACTTGCACATACTGTGCTCAAACTTTACATTTACAGATGATCCAAGATACGACCACACGTCTGCATTGGTCAGACAGCATATACATACAAAGACCATCGTTTCCAAGCTTCACTGTTTCCAGCATATGTTTCACTGTGACAGCGTATAGTTGTACAGTGAAAAGCAAATCTCATGGCACTCTAGTCTCCTCTGTAACTTCAGGATGTATCATTTTGGTGAGATCATGGAAGCCAAGGTGCTCCGGCTAAGCTTAACAATTGAATTCCTGCTCCCTTCGTAGTCTTACGTTACGAGAGACTCTCGAGCCATACAGGACATCTTGCCAACACATTGCCTGAAGACAGTTTTGTTCCTCTGCCAGGATCAAATCAGCTCCAGCAGCCAGAGCTGTGTTGCCCATAAGGCTGCTACAAAATTCACCCGTTTATATCTTAACTTAATAAGGTGCTAAGACTAATTTTGTATAAAATCCACCTGTTCCACAGCCCTCATCCTCTAGAGGATCAGAACAGGACAGCAACTGTTTCTGGACTACGACCTATTTTTAAGCACTACCCCAGAGGTTTCTCAGATGAAGAAACGAGATAATCCTGAGAGTTTATGAATCGCAAAACACATAGAAAGAAGGAGTTATGTTGCATATAATGTTTCTTAGACATTTTTTCCTAAACTTGATCTATAAATCATTCTTTTCACTTTTAAAGATACACTTTTAAAGATTCCCAGGACTTCTAATAATACAGAGATGTGCATTGCAACTGCACAATCTTTACTGTCTTTGCAATGCTGACTCTTAGAAGACTATCCTTCTGCAGGAGTATCAGCCACTATTATTCTTACTGCTATACTAGCAGAGCTTTTCAGTAATTTTTAAAACATTTTTTTTCACAGCTCCAATAAGAAGCTAGCAATAACATCTGCTTTTTACCTTTCAGTGCTCAAAAAACTTTTTATTGTGGTTTACCTCTAGAAAATTTTTTTCTCTAATAATATTTTTGGTGAACTGTTGTTCTGTGCAGCTAATGAACCATACAGTTGCGTGTGCACAAAATTATATTACCACATTTGCACATTTATATAGAGAGGTATACACACTACACAGAGCTATGGACACCTGGAATTTAATATACATAATCTGAAGATCTTCAGTAGCATAGATAAACACGCAGCAAGAAGATTTATTTTTTTTTTTATTTTACTTTAAACTCTTCGGAGGAAAGAAGGCCGAAACAGGTGTACTGAGATTTATATTTTTTTTTTTGTCAAAATACACTAGTTGTCTACAGAGCTGCATTGATTCCCAGGTCTTGTTTCACTAAATTTGAGTGATGCATTTAGAAAGTAATTCAACAATTTTAATTTGAACACTTATACACACTATCCAAATGTTGACCCCAATAATGAAAAAAGTTGAAATAGACAAAATGTTGTATACATCATGATCACTAAAAGAAACAAAATATATTCTATATTCACAATCCTAAGTTATAATAGTAGCAATAACAATTTATTTTAAGTGATATTAGGAAGTCTGAATTCAATAAAATTCATGCTTGAATAATCACATATTCCTGTTCCTTGACGTATTCAAGCTTGATGTAAGTAAAGTTGATTTATTTTTATCCTATGTATCAGCTTCAATAGGACATTAATATGTTAAATTATAACACAAATCATCCTTCTGTAAGACTATTGATCAAGTTTCTTCCCCTTTTTTCCCGTATCAATGAAACAAAGATTAATTTAGAAGTCACGGTAAATCAGGTACCATGTCCTACCAAATATCATGCTAGACTTTCGTAAGATCTTTCTCTTTCTCTAACTGAAAGTTTTACCAAGTAATTTTTCATGTTAGAAAAATGTTTTCCTGAAGAGAACAAACCAACCATACAAGGGATTCCATCCTCAGGTCTGTTACATTTTTTCTATTTACCTGACATAAGCCCTATACTTATGTATGCTTCCTAGAAAGTGTGCATGGGATTTTTTGTCATCACCATCTTCTACTGTAAAAGTATGTATTTAAGTAAAAGAGTGATAAAGTTTCCTCTCTGAGAAACTTTGTCTTTCATGCAGCTGCACTGAAGTTTCAGTATAATCATTAGCAAACTAATTAGCTTGATATGAACTAGGACTAAACTGTTACAGAATGAGCACTAACTCATGAAGTTGTTAATAAAAATAAAATATACATATGCAGACATAAAACCCTGACTTTGAACCTCTCAGCATCTCCACATTGCTTTAAAACAAATATTTAGATGTTAAGAAGAGGTTGAAAATTGTTTTTCAGACACAGATGCTATAAAAATTAATTACAGAATAGTTTAGCATTAAAATTAGATGCTCAAAACTACTAAAGAATTGAAAATGCATTTGGATCAAAGTAATAAATAAAAATTTGCAGCCATGGCAGTTGATTTCTGAACATGATAAAACCCCCCATTCTGTTAAAGTGACTCCTATTGCCTATATCATCAGACTTAAAAATACAATTTTAAAAGTTGAAAAAAAATAAAATCTTGAGACAGAAAAAAGGTAAAATTATTGTTACGGATAAAACTGAGTCTGTAACTTTCACAACCTTTGATTCCAGTATTACAGAGCATCCTCAAAATCCACTGAATGTGGATCTTGCTTTCAATCATGGAAATCAGACACCCTTCAACTTCCACCATCGTGTACTTACTTGTGACTGTTTCACACCTGCAGACCTTTTAGCATCTTCTTAGAGTGGAAAACAACCTAGTCATAAAAATATATTCCTACCTCCCTGTTAGCTCATTCATACCTGAATCTTTGCAAAATCTGTCTCTGAGGATTAAAGAATGTAGCACACCACTGCTTTGCATTTGGACTCATTTCTTTTATTATCCTGTTTATTGCAGCTGAGTCCCTCATCATAGCATCTGATATTGCAAGAAATACTATTTTGTTTATAACAAAGGCTTAAATTTTAGCTGTTTCTCCATTTAATGAGGGAGTTCACTTTCCACAGAGGTAGTTGTGATTTACCGACAATACAAAGTAAATGAGAAAGTTGGAGAAGCAGGCAGTGGTAACAGCAGCAATGTTAATCACATCATAGAAATTTTCCTACTATACATAACTTCAAAGTTTCTTCCCCTTTTTTAGATGCCAGTGTTACCCTAATCATAAACTTTCTTGAACTGTTGTCATCCTGCTATGTTCTTCGCATCCATACCTTCACTGTTTTAAAATGAGAAAAGCAATCATCATGGTGCTAGCTTGCTACATAAGTTCTCAAAGTTTTAAAACATCAATTGAGATTGCACAGGTACCTAAGACCCAGTTGTGTAAAGGCAGGTCCTTGACAAAACCCTCTATTCATAGCAATGATTGTTTAGACAAGTTCATCACAAAAAACTACCTAAAGTTTTGTATAATGTCAAACAGCAAAATGGAAGGTTCTTTTCATTGTTATTAAAGGTCTTATTCTCCCCCCACAGAATCACAGAGTTTGAAGCAACCCGCAAGGACCTTTGAGTCCAAATCTTAAGTGAAAGGCCCAAACAGGGATGAAACCACAACACCTTGGTGTTATTAGCATTATACTCTAAGCATCTGAGCTAACCTCAAGGTCCTCATGAGGAGATAAAGAGTTTAGGATTTAATTATATGAGAAGAACCATTCTTCTGAATTTCTTCCCCTTCTCCGTAATTTTTCACAATGTTTATCCAGCCCAGCGAAAGACCACAAGACCTGCTTCTTCAAGCCTGTTCTAGATGCAAGAGATGTATTGCACATAAATCCATTAATTCTTTAAGTTGTTGTTTCCCAAAAGCATTTTCTTCTGCCTCCCAACAGCAAAAGCCATCCCACGGCAAGTTTTCCTGAGACTGTTGCAACCAGACAGAGAGATAGTATTTGTACATTTTTCGCTTTTTCTCACATTTCCCCCAAACCAGAAGCTCAAACTCATCAGTAAAGAGAGCCTTCAAGAGGACACCGGATAACAGAAAACAAACAAACAAACCACATAAACAAGCAAAAAAACCCCAAACCATCACACCCAGCCAAAAATCCAAAACCAAACCAAAACACAGACACAGAAAAAACAACTACAAAATTACTTCAAAATGCCTCCGTTTTATCTTTCCTATGGAATGCACAGCATTTCTTGCATACACAGACAGTCTAAAGCCCTTCAGCTATTTATGTGCATAGCCACATACTTCAGTGAGTTAAACACTCACTAAACCTTCCCACCATTTTACGATACTTATCTATCACAATTAAAATAAATTTGGTGCGTATAAGGACCAGAGGATAACAGAACAGATGCATTTATCATAAAGACAGAAACAAACCAGAGGAGGCATCTTAAAAAGACTACCTGAAAAATCTCACAGAGGACATTAGACAAATGGCCAATTCACACTTAGGAAGTTTTGTTTTTTTTTTTGTTTTCCCCACCAGTTCATCAGACATATCTTGAACATCTTACATTAAAACAAGCACTCCCTGCTAGCCTGGCCAGCTCCCTGAAGACTACCTTCTTTCAAGAAACAAAGAAAGGTGAAAATACTTTAGAACACCAAGTGATTTAATTTAATAAACCATCATGCTCCCACATCAAAGCACCACCTTCTAAACAGAAAAAAAAGAGGGTAAAAAAAAAAATCTCCAGGTAAATTTAAAATACGCTAAGTATGTCTGAGAGATCTACCCTATTTTAATTGTTATAGCAACTTTCCCTCTTTTCCAACATCAAAACACAATACACATAAAAACCATACTCAACTCACATCAGTCTTGATCCCCAGCACCATGTATTAGAAGAACCCCCAGCTTCTCCTCTTTGAGCTCTTCATATTCCTTCAAAAGTCTGAAACATCTATGAGCTTCAAAGTTTTCAAGATACCTCCCTACCCTCTCACATCTAACCATGTGCAGCTGCTTCCCCAGCTGAAGGATGATTGCCCCCACTGCCAGCCATGGAGTGTATTCTGTGTGCTACATCCCATTTTCCTACCAGGATCAGCTCAATCCTAATGAATTAGACTACAATTATAATTAATTAGAGTTAGTGCAAAATTTATTTTAGGCAATGCATCCATTTTTACTTGGGTATTTTTGGCTTTCATATTGTTTAAAATTCTAATGTTGCTGTTCAGAATGTTTCCTGGTATTGAGGAATTGTAATTTTCTAGCCTTGAAATATGCCTTTTATGTAGCTCTAAATTGAGGGTATTGTATAATATGCTCAGAGGCTTCCCCAGCAGTAATCTGCATTAAAAAAAAAAAAAAAGAAAAATGGTTCTTACATCTTATAGTCAAAAATCATACTTCATATTTGCTGTTTCCACTTATGCATATTGGTTTTATTGCTTTGGCTTAAATCCAGAAAGGTGACAGGTATGCTTACTTACAGCAGCTCTGTCAGCACAGTCTTCCCAGTGAGGCTGACTTGAAAAACAAAAGCATTTCAGAGACTGTGCTGGCATTAATACTCAGGACTCAGTTTCATGAGCTCCAAGAGCAAGCCTTCAAAAGCTTAAAAGACCTCCAGCAGAAGGACAACTAATAGCAAAAACAGCAGGAGACCCAACTATTACCTTCTGTTCTGGCCCAGAGGCTCCAAAGAGATTCACATTTCATTGTTCCAGATCAGGGAAAAAAAAATAGTGAAGATAAGGAAGAACAAACTGGGAACTGCTTTCTTTGATGCTTGTCATCTCAGAGAAACAGTGAAGACATGAAAAGCGAAATCCAATTATATATTTTCTAGCATGTGATGACCACAATACAATAAATTGAGCAGGGAAAAGAAAAACAAAAATTCTGATGTGAACATTAAAAATGGCATGAATCTAATACAGCCTGTTTCTTTTTGTTTCAAAGATATATTGTTCCACAACTAGGTATACAAATGTGTACAGCACCTACAATGCATTTACATATAGAGATGAAAAATATACAGCTGGTTTAGAAAGTATTTCTTGCATTTTTGTCTCAGGATATATAAAAAAAATATGTTCTTTCTTAATTTTATTTAATTTTGCTTCTTTACTGAAAAGCCTGACACTACATATTGCTGGAATAAGTTCTCTAAATAGATCAGATTGATACCAGTCTTCGGATTAGTAAATTATTAAAATTTGGTCATTGCTCAGTTACTAGCAAAAAGAAAAGACACCCTGATTTTTGGAAATATGTATATTACTAAAGGAATTTCACTGAAGATCTTGGACTGACACTAATCAGGTGGTGGATTATTTCTGAACTGTTTTAACTAAATTTTGGCTGTTTTTTGTTTATCATGAAATTTTTATTGGAAATCACATAACACTGTTTCTGTTCCTTGGGGAGAAAAGTTTTAAATCTGAGATTAAGGGCTAACAAATGCACAATAGAAAAAAATGTACACCAAAGATTTCTTATCTCTCTTTTCCACTTTAAAATACATTTTCATATCATTCAAATTCACTTTAAAGCATATGAGATTTGAATCCACTCTATATTTGCTGTAACCACTCAGTATTTTTGTTATTCTATTTTTTGTAAATATAAACTCCCAAATATGTGTGGAGCTTGCTATTTATAAATCTGCCCGTCCATTTTCTCAGAGAGCTCTCAGGTTCTAAGCTTCTAGGTTATTTTCCTTCTCACCAATATTGTTATTTTCTGCAAACAGTTGGAATTACGTGGAATGGGACACCTTCTTGTACTTTGCAGCACAACTTTGAAAATCTTGAGTGGCATGAGCTATCGCTGAGCTACAGGACCAAATTTTTTTCATAGTGATAAGACACAGATTGGAAAGGCATTCAAACAGCTAAGCTTGAAAATAGGATGCCTTGTGAGATTTTTTAAATCTAGGCTTAAAATTTTTGGAAGTTACTTAGAAAACTCAATTTTTGCTTACTCCTGTTTTCATGCATGACCTTGAGCACATCACAGTGAGTGTCACGTTCTCTCACTCCAAAGCAGACACAATAATATAATGGCCCCATCTCACATGATAACATCGGAGAAAATATTTCATTGTG
Source organism: Cephalopterus ornatus (assembly GCA_013396775.1). NCBI lineage: Eukaryota > Metazoa > Chordata > Aves > Passeriformes > Cotingidae > Cephalopterus > Cephalopterus ornatus. The sequence continues at coordinate 23,659 of VZRE01008712.1, read as the reverse complement.
AAGTCGACAGGGACTACTTTCATTGAGGGGAATCTTATCGAGCATATCTGCTGTCATGGAACAAGTGAGTCTGAGCACCATACATAGAACAATAATTTTCCCTTTTAATTGCATAAAATACTTAAGGAAAACTAGAAAGTTGTAGAGAAGTGCTCACAGTCCTTGCCGTGTATGAATAGTACGTTTCTATGAATTCCTTTCTGAGGATGTTGCGGGAAGTCAAATATATTTTAGGTGTACATATTTCAAAATATTAACTTTGTTCTCATTTTCAGAAGACATACTTGCATGTAAAGAAAAAACTTCACTTCGTTTGTGCTAGCACAGCTGATCGAGTCCTAGGCCAAACTTATACTTTTTTTTCTTAAAACACAGTAGCTCTTGCTTTCTCTTATAAAATGTCAGAAAAAATCTCAGTTATGAATACACTGTTTCTAGGGGAGCGATGTACAACATTTTAATTTATTTTCATACCATTGAGGTATGCATCAGAAGAAATCCTATAATAAACCACAATAATTTTCACTTCTGCAGAAGTAAGTACATCTGTGGTCACAGATGTATACTAATCTATAAGTACAGTTACTTTTCTTCTTTTTCTTCAGTTACTGAACATTTTTATATGCATGGTGATAGAGAAGTGGCACTGCAATGATGTATTTAAAGTCAAGGTGGCATGCAGAGATTTTTTACATCCTCTTGTCTCAAGATATCTTTTGAGATTAACTAGTTTTGAACCACTTGCAAAGGAGAGAATGAGTTGGCTTACAGAAACATAAAAATTCTTTATCCCTGTCTGCATGTTCAGCACCTCAGACAAATCATTCCCTACAAATAACTTATTCCTGCAGCTGTTTTGTAAAACTGCTAAATAAAAAAGAAAGTACTCACAAAAGAAAGCATTAAATGTAATGTAGATAGCAGAAATATCAGTCCAAAGGACAGAAGGATTTGCTTAGAGTAGTTATAATACATGTATGAAACTACAATCCCTCACACTGTTATTGATTAGAAAATGAGCAGCACAAAGGCAATAAAATCCATCAAATCATAGTAAATTCCTAAGTAAGGGCAGCAATATATGTCATAAAATAAGCTTATCAGAGTTGACAGTGCATTTAGCACACATTTCAGCACACAGCTCAAACAAATCTCAGTGAATTTGTACTTTCATGTATTTCCACAGGTGGACTTTTCTGAAGGTTATAATCTGCCTCAGAAAAATTTGTTTCATACTTGCATGATCTAATGGGAATGAACTTCATGAACAAAGTCTGGTGCCTGTGAAAGATTTGTGAGAAAGGTTGCCACTCCAAGGCCACATAGCCACCACTGTGGTGGGATGTGACTCCTGTGGGAGATCCTGGACCCCAAGCTCTGTAGGTCACATCTAAGAGTACAAGCAGAAACACTTGAAATAGTCTGAGAAATGTCTGCTTGAAATTTTCTTTTATCGGAAGTCTATTTATTTCACTGGCTTCTACTTCTCCTTTATCTTCAGTAACATAATATATGCCTTTTAGAAGATCAAAGTAGAAATAAGAGATCCTGAGCAGACAAAAAAGCAGCAGTGAGGCTGTAGTCCTGTATATGACCATAGACTTATACCTATTTTAATCCTGAGCATATGCTTTGAAATTACTTAATCATGACACCATAAGACTAACTCCTAAATGCTTTTATCCTGACTGTTGTAATTATGCTCGGATGGCAAGTCTTTTAAAAAACAGCCTGATTGTCATTTCACAGCAAATGCTTTTTCCTGTAACCTTTACTTTAGAAATAAACTCATCGGACAAAATACATGATTTTAAGTTAAATCAAGTCTCCGGTTTCATCCTGAAGCTACTGGTAAATACAACTGAACAATACTATTCAATTGCATTGGACTAACTGAGAAATCACAACATATAATTGATATGTCGATACAGCTGTCTGAGTCCTGTCAAGTCAGCCTACATTTCAGACATTTGCATCTTGTTCAGAGAACCAGGAAAGATGCTGATTGCCTTTAAGATTACATTCAAACTGTGTTATTGCTTCAGACTAATAGCCCTCTTAGGGTCTTTGTTTGAAAGCTTTATTGTTTTCAAGGAAAATACTGAGGGCAAAGAAAGTTGTTTTTAAACAAAGAAAGGTAATAGGAAGCTTGCTTTGCCCTGTCTTTGTATAACCCAGGTTATAGAGTAAAAAAACAGAATATAAACACATATTTTTAATTAAAATTAAGAAGATCACTATTCTAACTAAATAACTGAAATACAATTTGTATGCTATCATATCCATTTCTGTGCTGGAAAGTGTGTAATTTTTTGTTATACTGAAAGTTCATTTCAAGAAACAAGTTTTAATAGCATCCCTCCACTAGAAAGAGCAATTCTCATTTAACTCTGAGAAAAAATAGAATGTCTTGTATTGATAAAAGGTTAAACTTAAAATTACAATAAATCAGTTTTGATGGTTAAAGAGCTGGTAACAGTAATTCACATTATCCTTTTAAGAAACTGATTTGTTTGAAAATGGATGCGAATGTCAGGTAGACTACAAGTATTGAGAGATGGAGAGGATTAAAATAATTTCTTTACTGACATTCTGCTTCCAGACAGAAAAACTAGAGAGAATAAGAAATTAACCATTTTTCTTATCCTATACATGCAGCATGCACTAGTTTTGAAAAGGGCTACGTTTTGAAAGCCAAAAATTCAACAAAGAGCATCACTGTGGTAGACATGGACACATCTACCATTTTCAGTGGAATGTATGATACACAGTGTGGCCAGAACCTCAGTCTGAGAGCTCTCAGCATGCTGGATCCATGGGCTGCAGGGTCTGCCTGTTTTGGGGAATCACAGATGATCCCTCTGATGCCTTTTGTGGCTATTCTATCACCCCCACACAGCTGCTATGGAAGTGCTGTGGGACTGACAATGCTGCCAGTCACCGTACTGGATCCAACATGCTTTTTCTAACATTCTGAAGCAACACTCAACTTACAAGGAGAAAATGACACAAGACCCCGAGGAAAGAAAAGGTTGACTGAATGGACTAGAATTTATAGAGAGCTCCTGGCCAGTGATTAGGGTGACACTTCAAGCATTTCCTATTCCATAAATGGCAGTTCTCTGCTGCCTTGTCTTAGAGCCTTCTTTAAGCTCCTCACAGAGATCAAATAAAGTTTGTTTGTCAAATCCCTACATACAAAAACCTGCTTCTGTATTAGACCTAAAAGCGAGAATGTGCTAAGCTCTCTAAATCCTGTTAGAAAGATAAACCCCTAAATCTTCTCCACTGTTTCTAGCGTCAAGCAATAGCTTTTGCTATTCTCTTTGTGCTGTTACTTTCAAGCATTAACTTGAATATGTTAAATCTACCTATTAAATACTTTGTTACTTCATCTGAAAATGCACTCTTTCTTAACTCTCCCATCCTCAATAAAAATTCGTAAATACTGCTATATATTAGTATCACTTAATTAATTTTTATTCAATGTGGAAATCCACTCGTACTTTTCCCTGTGTGGACCATGTTCCCTATCAAAATCAGAGACTAGCATTTATCTCAGTGCATAATATTTCTTATATACACTTACATAAGGATATATTTATATACTTATATGTAATTATACACTTCTGTTAGTATATACTTATATGTATTTATGTCTATGTACTTATATCTATGCTTATATATTTCTTGTATATACTAATTTCCCATTTCGTACATATCACTGCTACACTCTTTAGAGATTCCAGCCTAGAATGGCCATGCAAACTGAACTACATATCAGCAGTTGGGCATATTGAAACTGTGTGAAGTAAAAAGACAAATAACTGATTATTAAAGCAACTGTAACTGATCTTTTGTTGTGCTGATCTAAATGAACTTGTGTCAAAAACATAGTCAAAAATGCACAGACACACCATTTTTTGCTAACTTCCTGCTCATGTGCACGTGCACAACATCGCAGCTTATGCACGATCATCTCATTTGAAATCCTTTTTACCTTCATACTAGAACCACCAGATGAAACCCCATGTTTTTACTGCGGTGTAAGCATGTACTTCATGCATTAAGTTTTTTTTCCTCTCTTGTTATGTTTCAGGAGCAGGCCGTATTTGTTCTCAGATGAAGTTTCTAGATACAGTGACACGGAAACTTGTTGGCCAAACTAGAAATATCTGACCTGGGTGCTTCTGCAGCAAGTGGATTTTCTACCCACATACTCTACAATGTGAGAAAAGGACCAAGAAATCTACAAGGAAAAAAAAATCTGCAGGGAAAAAAATTGTTTCAATAAAAAAACTGTAGCAAGGTTGTGAGGAGAAACTGTATTGAGAACTTTTATATCCTTATAGTGCTACAACACTATTACTACTTTAAACTGTATCATTTTTCAAACTGCTATACAGAAGGAAAGGTATGAGAAGTGCAGAATAAGATTTTCTTTTTCCTTGTGGCACAACCAGTGCTGTTGTGGTCACATAGTAATGTCGCTTGAGGAATGGTAGAAGTATACTAATAAAAAAAGTTTAGCAGGTTATTTCAATACAGGAGTTCACTACGGATATAGCTGTCAAGTAGTGATAATTTTCTCCCTACTTTTCCTCACGAAAAGGAAGTTGATTTTAAAGGCATGTTATTGATTTGTAAGCAATATAAACATGATTTTGCTCATAAAGAAATATTGAATACTCATGAAAAGTAAAGGATACATTATTCTAATATAATAATAATTAGCTGGGCTAGTTTTCCAAAACTTCATAGTTTCCAAAAGATTAAAAAAAATCACAAGAAATGCTTTTGTTTCAGTAGCATTTTTATGCCTTAAATTACTTGTTTTGAAATAGTTCTGTTTCACCTTAAAGGTATTTTGAAGTCTTAATTCAACTTAGCAGCCAGAAACAGGCAAACAACAATTTAGAACCTGACCAGCGTGAATCCTCCAGACCACTGTTTGAGAATTTCAGCCCTGTTGGTCTGCCAGTTTTTATAATTTGTCAAAAGCCATTTTTAAGTTCTAGGGCATTTTATAAATTGAAAGCTCTATCTTTTTTAGGACTCCTAGTTCTCGTGTTGTTATTTATCACCATTAATAGAGTTTTGCCAGAATTTAAATTTAGTTATACAGCAGTACGATAATGTCTGAATGATCACAAACCTTTCATTGCCCTGTTTACTAGGAAAGGCAATTATACACCAATATGTTGTTCATTATTAAAACATTTTTCTTTCTCTCTTCATTTTTTTTTTTTATTCTCTCTTCACTAAATAAGATTTTGAAGACAAAGGAACAGGAAAACTTTATTAACTTGCTTAACTTCAGCTACTCCTAACTCTCAGTGATTGAACTAATGTTCCATTCAAAATAAATTTAAAGGAGGAATAAAGAAAAAACCCCTCATGTATTACAGACTAAAGGACTTTACTTTTCAAAGGGTTTGAAATTCTGCTTTTGTAGTGGAAAAAAAAAAAGAAAAAAAAAGAAGAAAAAAAGGAAAGCTATGATTTTAAATAATATACTTGGATTAAGCAGCATACTTTGAAATAAAAATGATACAAGTATTGTGAGAATTCAACGTTGAACTGCTTAGACACTAGACTAATACTGGCATTAAAAATCATGTAGATAGACTTGAAGTTTTGACCATTTTTTCTATATGTGAAATCCCATATTTTTTAGAAAATACTACTGAGTTTTGAATTTCCTATCTGAGTTCTCATCTGGGGGCATAATGTTTAAGTAAGCACAGTCACCCTTTCCTGGAAAACATCTCTTTAAACCTGACACAAACTGACACTATCATTCTGAGCACTTTATTTAGGAAATATTGCAACCTTTTAAGAACCAGAATTTTCTTAGTAATGTAGTTCTTCTTAGATTGATAACTGTTGACTGTTGATGGACAAAACATGTTTAAAAATTATATGGCTTTGCAAAATCCAAACAACTGACGGAATCATTATGAAAAATCTCTTGAAATATAATGGTTTCATATAACTATTTAAAAATTATAAAAGCTGTGTCTGAAAATTGCTGAAAAATGAGACTATCACCCAACCGTGCCATATGCATGTACCATTCACATAAAATAGGTTCCAGAATTTTTCAAACTTCCAAATTAATAATGCTATACCAGCAGTCCATGGGTAGCAATACAGATTCTCATGGAAGACAGTACAGTCCTGTAATTGTTCACAAAAGTGAAAGTGATGAAGATGATGCAAACCAGAATAAAAGGCAAGATGTATTTATTGGCTAAAATATGCCCATCTAAGACTAAAACTGTCGTTGGTTACAGTGGCCTGGACAGGGACTAGATTTGGAACTGAAGCCACCGCCTCTTGCAAAACTCTACACAAAAGTGGATCCTGGAAGGTAGCAGTTTCAAATCAGTGCATTATTTTCTGTTGATCTTCTTCATGAAGTTATAAGAAATTAAATTTTCTTAAATATGTACAACTGAGCTCATTAATATCTTGACAAATGCATATGCTTATAATCTGTAGGTATTGTTGATGCTGTGAAGCATGAAATAATACTATAAGAATAATTAAGACTCTGCTTCCTAATAGGAAAAGAAATAAAATTCTTAGTGCAAAATTTCAAAGCCATGGACTAATGGAATAGTAATGAGGAGTTCTACTATATAGAAATACACCATTAGTTGAAGCTGACAGAAAATGAGAGAGATCTATTTTTTTAGTCATAGGATCATTATAAGCAACAACACAGGAAAAAAATAACGTTAAGATCTGTCAGACAAAGCATCTACAGTGTAGAAAGGTAATACATAACATGAAATATAGAGAACACCTCAACTAGTATATTTCATGTGATTCTGATTATCTATGTTCAAACCAAGATTAAATTGAAACAAGGGTAGTAATTGGCTGCTAAGGAGATGGGGAAGGAGCATCTTTAAAAAAAAAAGTAAAAATCATAGCTTCATAGAATGGTTTGTTTTGGAAGAGACATTAAAGTTCATCTAATTCCACCCCCTCTGCCATAGGCAGGGACACCTTTCTATAGACCAGGTTGCTCTGAGCCCCATCCAACCTGGCCTTGAACAACTTATCTAGTTCAGCACAAAAGTACTGTGAAAGATATCGAGTCTTAAGTATGTTTTTGAGTAATAAGAAGGATAGGAAGCAGGAATCGAGTAATTGACCAAGCTAGATAAGATGTGATTGAAGAGTCTAGTGGAATGATTAGAAACAGGTTGCCAATAGTCCAATGCTCACTGTCTGGTTCTCTTAGATATTCCACATGTGAAAATTATAATGTTTAATACCAATTTACTTATTTGAAATCATCTGATATTGCCTGGGATTTTGATTGGGCAGAATGATGCATTAATGTACTTAAATCACAACATGAGCCCAAACCACACTTAGCAGAGTATAGCAATGTGTTTACTGGAAACATAGGCTTCAACAGAAAAAAAAAACCAAAATTTTTTAACCTATGAGTAAGAAGAGTGCTAGATCGATAATCTGGATGAAATCACAAAAGGAAAGAGCTGAAATTTTTTCAAGATGCCATTTGCCTATTAGGGAAGGAACTTAATAGCAGGACAGGAGTCATCTCAAAGGTGGAATTAAGTCTGGGAGAAGAGTAGGTGGAACATTTACTGTAATCTCGAAAGTGTAGCAGGAAAATTCGTACTGTTCCCTAATTGCTTATTTGCACCACTGCAAACTGCAACCACTCTGTGATTTAGGATTGTGGTTGATCAGCTAAAGAAGGCAAGGGCTCCCCCATCTGTACATAAGCCAGGAGTTTGTTTTCTCTGTTGTTATTTTTTGTTTACCTGTGTGATTTGTAACTGCAGCTCTGGAGTGTGTAACTCTCAGACATGGAGTTTGCTACTTGTGTTAATGTGTTCTGCTGTCTTCAGTGAAGGCAGTGCAAATGAATTAACTGTTCCACAGGCTGTTGGGACTGCAGCTTTAGCTGCCTGCAGCAGTGAGCCAGAGATCCTACAGACCCCGCACAAAAATCCTTCGGAATATTAGAACAATATTCCAGTAGAATTCAGTGTCTCTTATTTATTGAAACACTAAATTTTATGCAGAAAAAAGGTATTGGTAGGCTTGTCTAAGATAATGCTTGTAAGCATTATCTTAGATAATGCTTACAGAAATAGAACTTTCCCCCATCAATATACTGGAAAGAATTTTAGGTGCCTTTTATTTACCTTAGTTATTGGATTTGCACTCAAGATTGTGTCTCACAAAGATGATAAAAGCAATTGAAAAAGATAATTGTGTGTCTAGATGGGAAGAAATGAGGGAATTTTCCCACCAAATATTTACATGTGGCTGATGACAGAGATTCACTGGAGAGGGACACAGGAGATAGCACAGGTCAGCTTGCTCTACTGTCTTTAGGATCCTTAGTCATTGTTTCTGATCTGTATTCATGGGTTTTTCAGAGACCTAGCAGTTACGTGTCAGAATGACAGTTCTCAGTCTAGTTTCAGGATAAAGCATCAATCTGCTTTGTAAGCACCGTAGCCTGACCTGACAGAGTTTCAGTGATACTGCAGGCCCTGTGATTCCTGTGAAGAGGGTAATTCTGAGATCAGCTTGCAGTGATGGACAAGACATTCTATCAAAGCTCTTCTCAGACTGTAAGCAAGAACTATCCCAGGAGTACCTGTTGAAGGTGTTGCCAATCTCTGTTTTTCTGAATGTTAACAGCACTTTAAGAACTGATTTTACTTTTTTTTCCTTTTTCTGCTGCCTAGTCTGTAACCTCTTGCCATTTATTCTATTTGCTTTTCTGCAGGCAACCATATAAAACAGGACAGATGTATTCTTCTTCCCAGTAGGAACCTAAAAATATCTTTTCTTCTGTATAATATAAAGATTACTTTGTGGTAGCCGGGACTGAAACATTTTGGGGTTTGTGTGTCAGGTGGGGGACGTAGACAAGAGCTTGCTGAATATTTCGTGCTTCATCCATCCTAATGTACTGGCACTGCGCATCAACTCCAGATGTACTCCATCACTGAGACTAAAGCAAAATGCAAGAATTCAAGATCTTGAATTTTTATTGCCCATCTAATTCTGAGAATGTCCCATTCTTCCAAAGTACACTGAGTGCTGATTCAAAAAGAAAATGAATTATTCCAAAGAGTAAGAGAACATTATATAGAAAATATCAGTGTCATTGTAGGATATGCAGCACAGTTCATAGTACTACACACCATCTCAGAGGGCAGAAATTAAGAGATGGTTTTAAAGGAAGGCTTTCTAAAATGTATAAGATATTAACTGAATACATTCAAGAGTTACTGCAGTACTGGAGCAAGACAATTTCAAATAAAATTTAATCTCATAAAGGAAAAAGTTAGTAATGTTGTATAAAATATTTGCACAGAACATATATGCTTTTAACGAAAGCATGCAATATTAAGCTGACAACACATAAAGAAAATACGACAACAAAATCTTGCTACAGGAAAATGAATGCAAATTAGTGTTATCAGTTTAACTTTATTTGTTAAACAAACAAAAATATTAGGTTTTTAATAATAATAATTTTAAAGAGATACAAAATATGTTTTTCAATGTCAATTACATTGAGATTTAATATAGAGATATGTGACATATTGCATGCATCTTAAACTAATTAGTTGCCAAATATTTAATTCTGAAATATTGACTATTATGTGGTGAATTCAAAGTAAAATATAACACTCCAATGCCAAATACATCTTATCTAGGCAAAACATTTGTTTCCTATTCTCACTCAAAATAACTTACCTCACGTTTCTCTTAAGTACTAGTGTGACTTCTCAGGGAATTTCAAAACCCCATTTTGTTTCACTCTTATTTAATTGGGATGGTCAGAAGAAAATTTTATGTATATGCCAAAACAAAACTAGTGGAATCACTTATATATATTCCTTTTTCACTATTTCCTCAGGACAAGCAGTAGTTAATAGAAAAGCAGAACTGTGAGGATGTGGCTAAAAGCACTATAGACATTTTTTAGGAAACTCAATTGCTTTCATACCTTTTGGATGTTGAAACCCTGGGGTATCTTTATGCAAAACTGCTAACTGACAAAACTGAAACTTTAGGTTGTTAGGCACTGTTAATTGAAGTTGCTATTAATTACAACAGATAAATGGTTCAACCATTAAAGGGGGATCCAATATTTTGGACATATCTTTCAGAGGTGACAGGGCCTGGTAATTTGCAGTCAAGTCTGAGTAACTTCATTTTACTTCTTCCCTAGTTATGTCACCAGCTGGAGACTCTGCTAGAGTATTTTAACACTGGAACTCCAACTATGATTCCTGTGCCATTCTTAAGACTTCTCAGACAACCATTTACATGAGAAAGTTTAATGTCAACTAAAACAAAACAAACAAATGGAATATTCAACCACAAACATTAAAGCTCTCTAGAATATGGAGCTTCAGGAAAAAACTTTAGAAGGTGAACTACCTTCACTCTAATGGTTCAGAGAACAAACTACAAATATGGAAGTGCAAAGCTTATCAGAGAATCAACTGGGTTGGAAAAGACCTCTGAGACCATTGAGTCCAACCTGTGACCTAACACCGCCGTGTCAACTACACCACAGCACTAAGTGCCACAACTAGTCTTTCTTTATGAAAGCATATAGAGCAGTGGGTGTGGGCGTGTGTATATATATTTTTTTTTCTTGACCTTGACCAGCAGCTAAGCACCTGCTAGTCACTTGGTCTCTGCCCACTGCAGGAGAAATGGGGAAGAGAATCAGAAAAGGAAAACTGAGAAAACCTACGAGTTGAGACAGACACAGTTTAATAAGTGAAGAAAAGCTGTGCAGGTGAGAAAGCAAAATAAGGAATTTATTCATCACTTCTCACCAGGAGGCAGCTGTAAATGTTCCTCCTTCCTCCTTCTTTCACTCTCAGCTTTTATTACTGTACAAAACATTATATGGTATTGAATATACCTTTGATCAATTCTGGTCAGCTGTTCCCTCCCACCTTTCTGTGCACCCCCATTGTATTTGCTCAGAGAGGCAGAGTGGGTAAAAGAGAAAGCGTTGTTGTTGTACAAACTCTGCTCAACAATAGCCAAAATACTGGTGTGTTATCAACAGTATTTTTGTTGCAAATCCAAAACACAGCACCATAGAGGTTATTATGAAGAGAATTAACTTTATTCCAGCTGGACTCATTATGATATGTTGTGAGACACTGGATTATTATATTAATTATTGGGTCGGACCAACTCAAGGTGGGAGGGAGAGGGGAGAAGTAATAGGTCAAATTTCACAGAGCTGAGATGATGCCCTATCCCATATCTCAGCCCCTGTGAGACTCATGAGGCGATCCCGAGGCAGCTGTCAGTCAGAGGTAGCCCAGGAGCACACCCATATCACAACCCTTGGAGGCCCTAAATCAGACTTAAATTGTCTGGCACAGTGAGAGCATCACCCCTCACTCTACCCCTGAGCCCCAGAGTGGCCAGTTGGCTGGGAGTCCTGCCTAGGAGGGGTGGCCACAGGGGGCAAAAAGCAATAAAACCATCAACGTGCTATCCACATTGTTTGAGCCTTGCCACCTGGCCATGTGGAAGCTAGACTCTCGCAGGACTCTGGTGGTGACTATATAATTGTCTCTTTTCCTCTCTCTGTACTCCTTCCTCTTCTCCTAATCTCCTTTCTTAATATTTTGGGTAACTTGGGACTGAATGGGTTGGATTTTGCTGAGTTGTGTGGGTTAGCATGTGCTAAGTCAATGCTTTGTGGAATGCTTTGTTTGGTTATGTACTACACTTTAAACTTTTGCCAAGATCTCTTATTACCTGAAATTTACCAATAAAGTACCTCCTGAGAAAACATGTTCAGCATCTTCTCCTTTGCACCCTGTCTGAAGGTGTTAAAAGAACTCTTCTATTAATTTGGTGGGTGAATTTTTGAAGCCTTGTATATTTTTAAAGTAAAACTCTCTTGGTGAGCTCGTAGTTCCAAGACTTGGGGTCTTATATATGTATATAGACTTATGATGACACAGGTACAGAAGTAGATACAGACACATTAAATTTGGCATTCTGCTGTTGTGCACTCTGATTCTAAATATTAATAATTTTTAAATAGCTATTGTTCAGAAAACAATTTTTTTATTTCCTGTAAACAAAAGTGCTTTTTCTTTTTGTCAGTTTGGGGAATGAGTCTTCCTAATGCTTTTGTTGCCATTAGAGTGTGCCAGCTTGTGTTGGGGCAAGTTTTCTCTTTTTCATTACAAAAGCTGTGTAAAGTGCAGTTAATAAAGTGGTTGGTATTAGTTACTAAACAGAGTATTAGATTCGTACAGCTCTTTAACCTTCAACTAACTGAAATGTCTCATATTCCTTCTTTAAACTGTCCTTGAATTTAAAAATATATTTTATTAGTTGGAAAATGAAGACTTGTTTGAGTAAGTGAGCTAAAGATAACTTAAAGGGCCCATTCAAAAGGGAATCAATAAAATTAATAAAGCATAAATCGTTGTGATAGTGTAAATACAGAATTCCCACCCATTGATGTATTGGGAATTCTGTTTGATGTACGTTACTCTGGAATTAGTTTAATTTCTATAGATATCTGAAGTTCATCAAGGGATTGTTGGGCTATGTTAGATTAAAAATCACTCCATGAATTTCTAAATTGTTAAGTAGTGGCAAGAATGGGGCTGCTCCACGAGTGTCAGTGAGCTAGGGACTGAGAGTGGCTGTTATGTGGATGGGCAGTGCTCTCACCAATGGGCTCAGCCAGAGGAGTAGAATCGAGGGGACAGCAGTAGGTCCTGTTGGCAGACCAAGGAGCATTAGGCAATGGTGCAGGATCAGGCCAGGACCAAGTTCAAGGTATGAAATCCAAATGACAGGCCAGAAACAGGGCTTAGGATTCACACTGCTCCAGCATTGTTGGGACAGGGACTGAAGGCCCCAACCTGGGCTGAAATGGGGTCCTGTGAAATGCTAGGGGGATGAAAGACCCTGGATGAGGCTAGGCAGGGACAGAAACTTCTAATAGTGTCCTCTAACTTCTGAAATAAACATTTCAAAACAAGATTTTAGGATATTTTTGAAAGTGTAACCCACTTTTCAATTAAAAAGTAAAAAACCCAAAACAACACCAACAAACAAACAAACAAACCCCAAACCCACATTTAAAACTTTAATACCAAATCAGCTGTATTTTTTCGAGATAACTATTTGATAATATTTCTTTGTTGTTTATCCAAAAATACAGCAACATTTCCTTCAGTTGCTAAACATTTTTCCATATATAATAGTACACTTACTTAGTATAAACCTATTAATTTAATCTCTGAAGTATATTTGTATATTATCTGACAACTTCCTAGAAGTATTACTTTTTTACCTTAAAGAGGTTTTTCCTCAGCATTCTCTAACTTTAGAATGAACTCGAAAAAAATCAATAATTATTCTCCTTAATAATTTAATCCTTTAGATCAATAATTAGAATTTTTTATAAAAATTTTTATTTAAATATGAGGAAGATGTTGACAAGACAACTATTATTTCAGGAAACATCCATATTTTTCCATTCTGAACATGGCTCATGCAAGCTTTTACATATTTAACCATTCTGGAGTGAAAAGGAGAATAACTTTTATCTATAACTGTTCCAAGGGATTTCAAATGTGCTGAAATTGGCTAACAAGTAATGTGCTTAGTTCAAGCATAGCCAAATCAGTCAGAATTTTTTAGAAACAGGTTTTTTTCATGAACGAATGTTATCTGACAAAAGCTGACTTAATATTTATGTATTAATTCTTATTATCCTGTGCTAGCAAAAAACATTCATAAAAACATTCTTATTCACTGAGAAGGAAATAGCTTTAGTACCCCTGCTGAAGAGTAGTTTCTGAGGTGCCTACACACTTATGTGGATCTGAACCTGTGCACCTACCTAAACCCATGATCAGAAACACCAAATTAAGTTATTCGTAAGTATTCCAGGTCAGCTAAGGCTGTCACATCAATGGGATCAAATGCACTTCACTTTTAGGTATGATTTCATACTACTTTTAAAGAAAAAATAAAGCAAGTGACAATGCTTTAAAGTTTCAAATACCACTCAGTCCACTGTAGAGAACAATGGAAGTTCAGCATCTGGATTGCTCATGGAGAAATAAAGGCCATCTTAAATGCTGTCTTTAATCTAGTATGGCACTATCTACTCTTAAGACTCGCAACACAGTTTAGTGTGGCATTAGAAGCTGTCTGCCAGCCATGGATCACTTCTTCCTGTTCTTGGAATAACCTTGTCATAAGGAGGAAATCAGTATTTCTAACAATTAATGTTAGAAAGCACTGTGTGTTTCAAAGCACTGTGAAGTCATTCTCTAACCACATAGAAGTTCTTCAATTTTACTCGATTTTTTACCTGTCAATACCATGTCAGTGCAGAGAACGATAACCACACTAAATTTGTATGCTATCTTCAACTCACAAGAATCATTACAATGAACAGCTTCTTAATGAGTCAAAGAAGATTTCAAATCTAGTTATCTTCCTTACCAATAGTAGAAGATGTTTGAGTTATCAACAGAAGACAAAAGGGAAAGATAACGCTTGAAGTGTTGAGTTAGATTTTTCAGTCTCTCAGCTTTTACCCTGTTCATACCTGTAGCATAACATTGCCCATGACCCTCAAAACACTTGCATTCAGACTGAGAGCCTGATCCTAGTATGGTTTTGCAAGTGTAATTGTAGCATTCTGACCAAAAGAATCACAGAATATGCTGATTTGGAAGGGACCCACAAGGATCACCAAGTCCAATTCTTGGCCCTGCACAGGACCATTCCCAAGAGTCACACCATGTGCTGAGAGTATTGTCCAAGTGCTTCTTGAATTGTCAGCCTTGGTGCTGTGACCACTTCCCTGGGAAGTCTGTTGCAGTGCCCAGCCACCCTCTGGGTGAAGAACCTTTTTCTAATACCCAACCTGATACAACTTCAAGCCATTCCCTTGGGTCCTGTCACTGGTCACCACAGAGAAGAGATCAGTGCTTACCCCTCCTTTTCACCTCATGAGGAAGTTGTAGACTGCAGTGATGTCTCGCCTCAGTCTCTTCTTTTCCAGGCTGAACAGACCAAGTGACCTCAGCCACTCCTCATATGGCTTCCCCTCAAGGCCCTTCTCCATCTTCACTGCCCTCCTTTGGATGCTCTCTAATAGCTTATTATCTTATCTTATATTGCAGCAGTCCTGTCCGGACCCTGCCTGTTTCTTCCCTGTTGCCCTTTGTGTCTGCCTCCAGGCAAAGGCATTTGGGTGGCTGTGGGGGCATTCCCCTGCCCAGTCTCTACATGATAATGGGGAGAGTGAGTGTTGCCCCCAAATTAGCTTCATTTGCCTTTCACTGGGCATGAATATTTATATTGCTTATAAATATTTCTTTGTATTGTTTTGTATTGTTTTGACATGCTGTTCATAACATTATAGGCAAAATCTAGCACTTCTTTTCTCTAAATATACAGATATCTGTGGCCTTTTTGTTCGTTTAGTTGCTAGTAAATTTAACCTTCATGGAGCAATACTGCTGTTTTCAATCTACTTGATAAAGTTTTTTGGGCAAGCAGCTTGGTAACTTGCAAAACTGCCTGAAGACTTAATAAGATGTTGAATTATGCAGATTCTATGAATTGAGCCAAGAGAACTGAGATAGGGAATGTGTCAGTCTTGCTGACAGACTATAGAAATAAGCTGAACAACACATCTTAACTGCTTGGTAAATACACAAGTGTTTGTTTTGTTTAGGTTGGGATAGGTTTTTGTTTGGAGAAAACTGAACAGAGCTTTGAAGTCTTCAAGCCACTGAGACACCTCAAAATTTCACACATGCCAGGCAGCTTGTAAAAGCTGGTCCCAGGAGGTTTTTGCCATGTTATCTGTTTTTCTATTCATAATTAAAATCTAGTAACAGGAGTTTTCAGGCAGGATATTAAATGCATGGAGTGGGGTGGAATTGGTTTGGTTTTATTTTGTTCCTTTGGTGTTGTCTCCTATTCCTAGTACTGCTAAACAATGCTTATACCTTCTGAGGATGCCCAGATGTAACCCTTGTCTACACAGAGAGTAAGCAGCACCTGACAGTGATAATCTAAATATTTAAATTAGCAATTTACTTACTGTTTCTTTCTGTGAGGAAAACTATTTTGTATCTAATAGGCATGGTTTGTCTTTCTCTTTATGCCTTTTTTTCTTTTTTTTTTTAAGTCAATCTGGAAGTATGTATACATCCTTTGTATAAATCTAGGTGGCTATGGTGGACACAGTTTATGCCTAGCTCTGGTTTATAGATGCGCTAATCTGAAAGCACTTTGCCAGCAGGACATTTGAAGAGCGTGATTTTCACTTGGCCTTAGGAGAATACTACAAGTAGTGCCAATGTATTTTAGTACCTTGAGTAGCTGTAGCCGATACATTTCTACCAGAAAGTGCTGCAGGCATCATTTTCACTGCTTCTCTTTATCCACCCAAACTGAAAGAGTTTCAAGATGGGTTTTTTAATTACCTCACCCTGGGATCTAGTTGAACCAACTGTGTTGTTGAAATCAGTGAGTCTAGTTCCCTGCTATTGCTAGACGTAATGTCTCAATTATGATAAATGTATTTTAAGATGAACTGCAATACTACTGCTCAGTTACTCTCCAGGAAGCCTGTGTTCTGGAAGCATCATCAGTAATAAATCTAAGAGTTAAATGCACAGCTGTAGGGAAGAAAAACAATTTGGGAGAAACAAACAAAACCCACTTCAGTCAGAAAGTATCATGTGGCATGATCACTTTCCTAAAAGTTACCACCCTTGCTATTTTGTCTTCTGTTCTTTCCTCATCCTTGAATAGAGGGCATGCCACTAATTTGCTTACTCCAGTTCAGCTGCTTGCACACTTACAAGACTTGCTTTCCTATATCTAGCACTCTTGCCTAGTTTGTGAAATAAGTGTATCAAGTAATCTACCATTCCATTAAAAAAAAAAAAAAACTTAAGCAAGGGCCATTCACTTAAGTGTTGGACCCAATGATCCTTGTAGGCCCTTTCCAACTCAGAATATTCTGTTCTGACAGTTCTAAAATTCAAACATGTCTCTGTTTGAGCTGTTAAAGCCCACAGCAACAGAGCTGCCCAGGAAAGACAGTGGCTGTAGTGCTGACTGAACTTTTCATGATACATTTCTAACTGGGTGTTGTTCCTGTTGCTTCAAATTATTTGGAATCACAAGCAGCTATATTTTAGGGACAGAAAAGAGGAAGTGAAGTCTCTGCTTTGCTAGGACCCAGCTCACTATTAAAAAAGAAAAATAAGAAGATGAACTTTGTAAAATCACATTTGTAATCCCCCAAAACCTTTGCTATTTTGTAAAAAGAGTTAAGTAATCAATAACCCTAAGCTACAACAGTGACATTAACTAAAACTCTAGAAACTTGCTCTTAAAAAGCATTTGCTTTATTGCTTCATGTTTCAGTACCCCTAATTTAAGACAAACTATATGTTTTGTTTCAGTCTATGGAGAAACATTGTAGAAAACCTTTTTTTGTATAAGAAGCACAGATGCTGGCAGGTGGTTGCACTAAAATTAGTATTCTAGTTGCAATCTGGCAACTGGGAGTCCCTTGACAGCATTTTGCCGACTTTGGGGCTTGTCCTCTCATGCACTGTGAGAGAAGAAATGTTACTCTCTCTTTCAAATAGCTGTTGTGTTGAAAGCCAGAAGTATTTTACCCAGCACTGAAAAGTAGCACAGTCCATCACTCTTACTGAGAAATCTCTTGCTAAAGCTTTGTTAAAGTACCTGGGATTACACAGGCCCCAGATTACACAGGCCATGGATATGTTATCTGGAAGTATGAAGGCAACTGTGCTTAAATCAGTGCTACATCTAGTACTTAATGTCTATAACTAATTTAAAAAAAAAAAAAAAAAGAAAACAGAAACGGAGGGGATTATAAAACACTCAAATAGCCTTTTGAATTTTTTCACCTTAGAATTTGATGGCTCAGTCCATGAAGCAGAGTTTTACATGCTTGCTCTGAAAAGTTCTATGCTGATCTAATTAATTCTTCAAAGTGAACTGTTATTTGTTGGAAAAAGAACAGTATAATGATCTTACTGAAGTAAACATGTGTTGTGCTCCTGGGTATTCATAAGTCTTTGACACATAGATAAATACTTTCTGTCGCAACCAAATTTGGCATTGAAAAAGATAGTATGAAAAAACTCAGTTGTTTAGTATGCAAAAAATCAAACCTTCTATGTTCATTGAATTACTGAGGCTTCCTATGCATAATTATAGGGCTCCTGTGCTCAGATTTCAGCATGTTCCCAAGTACTTAGAAGTGATAAACCCTGCAGTACGATCATTTAAAATTGAAAAAAAATATAGGATTCTGAAACAATGCTTTGTGACGTTTTTCTAATTCCTTCCTGAGAAATCATCAGATCTTCTATAATTTCTTACAAACCTTTGAATTATAAGAATAAAAGAATTCCTGGAAGACCTGAATTTGAAGTATAAATAAAGCAATGCAGATTTAAAATTTGACTGATCAGTGCAGTCAAAGCTGCACAAAAAAAGTCATGGGTGTTTTTAGTTCCCGTTTTCTTGGATTTTGTTTTGCTTTGCTTTGTTTTCCCTTCCCACATCATTCTACAGAATATCTGAAAGATTAAGAGGTTCCAAAATAATTTTTCAAATTAATCTTAGCAATCAAATAATATTCAATAATACTATAATGTTGAATATTTTATTCCAATGGGAAATTATTTGACTAACTCTGAAAGTATGACTGTTAAAGAAGTTAGTGATATCTTTGGCACTTTGTGAAGTCTTATAAACTGTATATGTAAAACTCACGTGAGCAAACCCACGGTGCCAGCACAGAATATGTTAAACTTTCTTAATCCTGGGTCTCACATTGATGGCTGCTGGCATGGCTAGACAGGCTCAATCTGCCAGGGGTATTCAAGTACTCAGATAGGACAGTAGTAGTGATGTCAGAAATTATTAAAATGAAATTTTTTTTTACAAAACCAGTTCTTTAAAATTCAATCAGTTGCAACTGGGGTTGATTCTTGAATAAGGGGATCACTTAGGAGTTTTTCTACCGGGTCCAGAGATAGCTTAATAAGGTTTCAGTTTGTAAAATTATTTGTCTGCTGTTAGCAACCTACACAGGAATCCGTATATTCTCAGGGTCTTTGAGTATATCTGGTTTAAGAATAAATTTTACCTGGATGTGTCAAGCTTGGGGAATTCCCATGTAACTTTTCAGTTTGTCGAAGCTGTTTATCACTAGTGGATGACTTTACTGGTTCATTCTAAAGTTTTAATCTCTATTTGTAGCAAAGAAGCAGCATTTTTATCACCCTGCCATAGTGTTGTTATGCATTTTCATATACATTGTGTGTATATACACACATAGGAATATACACTCTATCTATATATGCACAGGGTATCTATACATTGTATATGTACAATGACTTGAATGTCAGTAAGATGGGCAGAAAGAGCAAAGGGAGCTGAGCCCAGAGGGTTTGAATAGCTCATGAGTGTATATACGTGTGTGTGTGTGTGCGCATATGTACATATCTACCTGTGTGTATATATGTACGTGTTTAGATCTGTCAAGCTTGTGCCACCAAAAGAGCATATGCTGGGAAAAAAAAAAAAAAAGGAATAGGACAGGAGAGGTAATTCAAGGAACCATCTTTCAGGAAGTCATTTAAGAAAAAGCAAATTATAACTAATAACAGATATAAAAATCTACTGTTATCCATTATAGATTAAGAAAAAGGAAGTTCAGCCTATTAAATTATTTTTACTTGATATCAGCCTAAAAGAAAGAAAAATTACAGTACTTCAAAAGTGATCATTAATATTTTTTTGGTCTGCTATTAGATCTCATACAGTCATGGATGGGCTTTAAAAAATAGTATTAGAGAAAAAAACTGGTCTGGAGGCTGTTATGTGCTATTTCATTTTTCACTAAGGCTCACAGTAAATTACCCAGTTTCGTAGCATTTCTAAGTATATCCATAATTTCTTAGACATAAAGATCTTGGTTAAATTTAATTTATGAATTTCTACAAGAATTACTTTAGGATAAGACTATTTCTTATATACTAAGAATAATTTGGTTACTCTTATCCCCACTCACCCCCGTATTTTAATACATATATATATTATATATATATAAGTAGTGTATATTTTTTAAAAGCAAGGCTCTCCTATTGCACCACATGTTCTTCCATCACTGTGGTGCCAGTGGTAGGTGGCCAGCTCCTTACAAAGCACTGAATCTGTGCTACAGTTGTGTTACTCACACAATTGCTTTTCATGAGCTGACTGTGAGCCTATGGTATAAGTGTCTCTGTTTGTGCTAGCTCAGTGGTGCGCACGATAACATAATTGTTTCTTGACTAATAAGCTATAATGTGAACCACATGGACTGTGGAAATTTAATTTACAAGCTAAGTGGTCATTTGACCATGAATTGAAGATGCTGCAACATGGAAGCCAAAGATCTGAATGAGGTAGTAGTGACACACTCTGCTTCGAACAGCAAAGAGGGTGTGCTGCTGGCAAAGGCAAGAGCTTCTGGGAGACCCTTAGAGGAGAGCAATATAGGATTAATACTGTACATCTTCTTAGTGCAGACACAATTTATCAGTGACTGTGACAAGGCAAATGCAAATTTCATTACTTTTTTCATTCTGTTCAGGCCAGATGAATAAGTTTAACAAAATAAAGAAGACAACAATTTTAAAATTTGAAACAGATATCCTTTCAGTGTTATTGGTAAGTAAAAGCAATTTAAGCCTGTTAAATTATTAGAGGCTCTCAGATAATATGAGTTTTTTCCCAGCTTCATGAATAATATAAAAGTGAAGATGCTGTTGAATATTTAAGGCATGATTTTTTTAAACACTTCAAGTTTCTGTTTCACTTAACATTACAGAACTACCTTTTCTTGTACCTCCCTTTAAAATATGGCTAAGCATGTAAGAGCTCATCTTTCCAGGCACCTCCAGGCAAAGTGGGAAGTATAACTCAACTAGTTTTTACACACTGAATGTCATCACTGTTCAAGTTAATCAAAAATGGAGTCTTTTTTTTACTAGGCCACATGATGTTTTACAAAGGATTAGTACTGACTATTAAAAGATGTATGCTAATTGCATTTATTGCAAATTTGTTAACTTGTGAAGAAATATTATTAGTGTTTAATTAAACACTGATAATGCTAATTTTTAAAGTTTTATGCTGCAGCTAGTTCCTTTGCTAGGAAAACATAAAAAAGTTTCAGGTTTCCTGCCTGTTGTGGAAATCCAAGCTGAAAGTAAGGAACACAGTGGAGATTACATGACTTTCTGGATCCAGTAGTCTGACCAAAGTCTGAACCATTAAGTATGTTTCCTAACGGCCTACACAGAATCTTCCTGAAGATTGTAATGAGGAAATGGGGAAGAGAGGATGACCCTTTGTGTTGTCCAGTTTCAGGTCAAATTAATTGTTGTTGTAGGGAGAAGCAGTACAGACTGGCATACTCTGCAGAGAATTACCTATCAGACTCCATGTACAGCAGAAGACTTTATTTGGGTCGGTCTTTCCAGAGAATTGTGGTGCAATCAGAATTTTCTATCATAAAAGAACATCAGTAAGTCTTAATTTCTATTTCCAGATGAAAAAATAAGTTTGTTTGTTTGCTTTATTTTGAAGGGGAACAGCCTGGGGCATTATTTTTTTGTGTCATGCTCTTTTAGTAGAACATCTTCAGTGGCTAGGGACCTTACAACACTCTACTGCTTCTCCTGTAGTAGAAGAACTTTGATGGTAATATCATTCAACTGGATTTTGGTACACTTGGAAAAATGGAAGCATAAGGAACCATATCAATTTTCCTATTCCGACATTTTTAACGTACCTTGGTAGAAAACTTTTTTCAGTAATTTTGACCTATTTTAAAAAAATATATATATATCTTTAACTATTTGGAAACTCTTTGGTTTGTTCTATAAGCTGCTATAGTTATCCAAGCATTAATAAGTGCTGTGTTACCTGGAGATTCTTCACTGTAAAGCTCTTTACATGTAATTCTCTGACCTAACTGCTTGCTAGTTTCTTGATACTGATCTGATATGGCAGATTTTTGTCTTAAACTGTTAATCACCATCAGATCATTCTGCTATCATGGCAATTTTCCTGCTAGAACAGCTATCAGGCCAGAATAAATATTTAATTGCAAACACACACAGCATGAGTCCTTAATATAGTTCCATCATGAAGTCACGGTATGACAAAAGACCACTGTATGTTTTAGTTTGAACTCACATTTATGGGTCAGTAAAGAAAGCAGCTGACAATAGGAATTACAAAAGCATTCTAAGGAATACCTCAAAAACTCGCTAAAACAACGCTTTTTACTGGGTAGCTTTGGGAACAGAATACTGTTCTAAAATATCTGATTCTTTATCTAGGAGACCAAACAGGGAGGTACTGCCCTATTTTTTTTTTCTGGTTTTCATTTGAGAATCTTGATAGATTTTATTAATCTGAAAAAGATGATTATGAAAAAAAGCAACAATATCACTCACAGCAGAAAGCATAGGTGAGGTCTTCAGTTCACAGCAGCATACAGAATGATTAAAGTTGGCAGGGACATTTGGAGGTCATTTGGGAAAAAAAACCCTAATCAAGCAGAGGGACGCAGAGCAGGCTGACCAGGACTGTGTCCAGGCAGCTTTCTAATATCACTATGTGCTCTCATCCAGCCCATACTTCATCAGCTTTCCTAGGAAGAAAGTAGAAAATGCCTCATCTACCAAAACTAATAGAAGTTTATCGAGTCAGTCTTGCATTTTCTCTGGTCCTTGGATTTCTGAAGGCTGGTCCTGCTACTAAAAACAGAGTTGAGGAAGGTATTTATTGCCTTAGCTTTTCCTATGTCCTGGGTCAACAAGGCTGCCAACCCATTCAGCAACTGGTCCATGCTTTTCCTAGTCTTCCTTTTGCTACTTATCTATATATAGAATTCCTTCTTGCTGCATGATACAACAGCATTTCTTTAGTCCATACCTGTTACTGCTTCTACCTTATGTATTATTCCTTGCTATGTTTGAGTTTTGCTAGGAGCTCCTTGTTTATTCATGCAGGCCTTCTGGCAATTTTTACTTTTGCTCATTGGAATGGGCTGCTCATGAACATATAAGAGTTGATACTTGAATTTCAGCCAGTTTCCTTGGACCCATCTTCCCTCCAGGGCTTTATCCCATAGAACACTTTCAAGGACATCCTTGAAGAAGCCAGAATCTCTTCTCCTTAAGTCCAGGGTTGTGATCTTGCTTTTTGCCCTCCCCTATCTTACCAGGAACCTGAAGTCTATCACAACATGGTCACTGCAGCCAAGGCTGCTTTCAGCCTTCACATCCCTAACCAGATCTTTGTAAGCTGAAATTTTTAAGAATAGAGATCTGCTCCAGAAAGGTCAACATCTCCTCTGGCTGGCAAACCAGAATATTCTGGGTTTGCCTTTCTGTCCTTTAAACAGTATGTATTGTTTATGTCTACAACTATGCATATGTTTTAAGCCCTGCTCACATTGAATCCGAAAAAACCCGGTACGAAGAACTGCTCAGAG
>VZRE01008710.1:8041-22568 GCA_013396775.1 Cephalopterus ornatus | reverse complement strand
TGACCCATGATTCAGAGCCATATAAAAAAACTCAGTATTTCCACACTGCTACAAAATAAGGCATTAAATGATAAACCAGTTTTCTGTGTGCTTAGAGAAGAATCAAGATTTTGCAGATATCTTATGAGGGAGAAATCTTTCCTTCTTTTGAATTACTTTAAATAAATGCAATTTTCTTGTTAAGAAGATACTGAATAAATTATACTAGTAATATGCTTTTTAGATTAAATTAATCTAAACTCAATTAATATCATATATTCACGGACAACATAATAGACTAAATCAAGATCAGTATTATGTCCCTTAAAGGATGAATAATTAAGTATTAGCTGCAATATGTCCAAAAACACAGGGTTAGAGAAAATGCTTCTCTGACCGCATAGCTGAGGTCCCTATTATTTTGAAACCATTACAGATAATGCCTCAAAACTCAGACTACATCAAGGAAAAGGTATCCTTTTTTTCAGAACTATGTTTCAGTGCTGCACACCAATTTCTCACACAACTTGTATATGTAGTAACACATTGCTTCAAGGGGAAAAGATGCATTAAACACGTATGTCCATGAAAATGCAAGAGCATTTCAGTTGTACTATATTCAGTGCCAGCGATTATATCTCCTAATTGGCCTACAGAGGTTGCAATTTGGAGGTAAGATTCAGAATTAATTTAATTGCAAAACCAGTCATTAATTAGTTTATGTTACCAATTGATAGATTTTTTCACTTTAAGTGTGCAAAAACTAGAAAAAGAAAAAACATGAATACACTTCAGTCTATTATTTTCTTAAACACTGTAGATCACAAACCATAAAATTTATTAGACATTCATAATCTGATTACAGATTACAGTTGTAGAATTATAGGATTTTATAGTTATGATTTGGTAGTCCAAATGCAAATTATTGTCTTCTAGGTTGTTGCTGAAGGTTGATGTTGGCCAGCTTTCAGGCACCCATCTAGCTACTCTCTCACCCTTCCTCACCAACAGGCCAGAGGCAGAAAATAAGATGGAAAAGATCATAGATCCTGATAAAGACAGGGAGATCACTTACCAACTACCAATATGGATAAAACAGACATGACTTGGGGAAAATTAATTTAATTATTTGTAAATTAGGGTAGAACGTTGAGAAACAGTGACAAAAACTAATCCATCCCCTCTTCCCAGGCTCCATTTCTTCATTACAACTCTTCTAATTCCTTCCCCTACCCCTACAGGGAGATGAGAAATGGGGGTTGTGGTTGGCCTATGGACCACAACCAGTTCTTACGTGTCACTCCTTCCTCCTCAGTTTTACACATATGATCCAGCATGAGTTCTCTACAAACTGCTCCAACGTGGGTCCTTCTCACAGGCTGAAGTCCCACGTGGGCCCTCCACTGGCTGCAATTCCTTATGGCCATATCTGCCTGCTCCATCATGGGTTTATCCGTGGCTTCAGTCTGGGTACCTATCTGCTTTGGCATGTTTCTCCATGCACTGCACGGAAATATCTGCTCCACTATCGTTCCTGCCACAGGCTGCAGGGAAATATCTACTCTGGTACTGTGCACCTCCTCCCCCTTCTTCTCTGACCTGGGTGCTCACAGGGTTGTTTCTCACACCTTTTTTCCCCACTCTGCTCTGTGGTGTACTGCCTTTTCTCAAATATATCTTCATAGAGGTGCCACCAGCCTGACTGAGGGGCTCAGCTGTGGGTGCAGTGGGACCACTGGAGAAAACTCAATACTATGTTTAAACTGGGCACTCATACAGAGAACCTGTAGCCTGGAATAAAGACCTTGAAGAAATATTTTTATTTATTTAGAGAACAAAATGTATACAAAATATAAAAACAGATTAACATATTCACTGAGGAACTCTAAATTTAATACATAAATTCATTAGGGAACCAATACACATACTCTATAAATCAATTACTTTGTGGTTATCCTCATTAAATGCTACTTATAGGTTAATAAGCTTGAAAAGTAATGACAAATTGCTAAAGTACATGCACAGGATGTTATTTTTCCTTTATAAAGCAGCATGTCTAACTGAATCCTGCAGCTCTGGATACAAGCTGGTAACATTTATGCAAAAAATCACTTCATCTTCTAGACTGCATGAGCAAGTACCTTCTGCTACAGGTTATGAACTTGCCAAAAAAATGTAGACTTTACAAAGTTCAGCTGCTGAAGGTACTCTTGCTAAGTTTTAGGAACTCTCTCCTCCTTAAAATTAAGACGAAAACTTACTTGTATTAGAAGATGACTTCCAGCTTCTTGGGCAATATAAATCAGAAACTACATCTATATATGTACATGTGAGACACTGGATTACAACATTGTCTCAGAACAACTCAGCTGTGTGTGGGTCGGGACAGGTCGAATTTCATGGAGATGAGGTAATGCCCTACCCCACACCTCAGCCCCTGTAGCCTCACCTGTGACTCCAGAGCAGTTGTCAGTCAAGGGCAGCCGGGAGCACAAAAGCCCCCTGGTACCCCGAATCCAGGCTCTGCTTTACTGGCACAGTGGGAGCACCGCTCCTCATCCCGCCCCAGAGCGGCCACTGGGCCGGGAGTCCCACCTGGGAGGGGCGGCCACAGGTGGGACAAAGCAGTAAAAACAGCAATATGTGATGTCTCTCCATCTGTGCTGGAGACCTTCCACGTGGCCACATGGAAGCTAGACTCTCACTGGACTCCGGTGGTAGCTATGATCTTCTCTTTTTCTCTCTCTTTCATTGCTCCTTCTTCTATTAATCTCTTTTCTTAATATATTGGGTAATTGGGACCAAATGGGTTGGATTTTGCTAAGTTGTATGGGTTAGCATGTGCTAGGTCAATGCTTTGTGGAATGCTTTGTTTTGGTTGTATGTTACCCTTCAAACTTTTGCCAAGGTCTCGTATTTCCTAAAGTTTACCAGTAAAGTACCTCCTGAGAAAATGTGTGCAGCGTTTCTCCTTTGCATTCTCTCTTAAGGTGTTAAAAGAACAGAAGGCTCTTCTAATATGTCCAGAGGGTGGATATTGTTGGAGACTTGTATATTTTTAAAGTAAAACCCTTTGGTGAGCTTGTAGCTGGAGACTTGGGGTCTTACAGTACACACATACATATGTATGTACACACATTTATACACACAGATGCACACACAATAAAAATATATTGATACATTTGAGAATTATACTTAGGCTTTTGTGGCCTCTCAGTGTTTGAGGATGAAAAACACATAACTGTGTTACCACAGTTAGGAAGAGGATGGGCAGCCCTGGAGGAAGCTGTATCCTACACCAATAAATACTTTAAATTTTGTGACGGAGTATGAGTGCTCCAGCATTACCTCTGTTATTACCATGCTTGGAAGACTGAAATGGTGGCACCATTTGTCATGTCACAGATAAAGACTGCTTATGCTTTCATTTTCTGCAGCACAAAGGCTCAAAGTGCTGTTGCTCTATGTTGTTATTTAAACAAAGCCACACACTTGGTCTCTTCTCATGCCAGAATTGAGATAAGATGGCAAACTGCATCCCAGAGTACGTTAGTCATATTGGTATTATAAATACCTTTATTTTAAAGTAAAATACAGCCTGAAAACATATACAAATTTTATGCAGCATGAGTGCATCAGCTAAACATGGGTCGGTGGTCATTTCAATACACAGTCCTCTCACCTTCTCAGGACATACACAATTCACAGTGAAACTACCAGTGCTACCTTGAAAAAATACGTAAAGCAATCTGTACCATTACAGAAACACACAATTCCTTAGATAATCTTGGGATATTAATCCAATTTTTCACCCCTTATATTGATTTGTTAACTCCTTAAAACTTACTTACAGCAAAGGAATCTACTTTCCCTTTGTAGAGACAATAAACAGATAAAGAACAAAGTCTTTTGAACAAAAGCTGTCGACCCTTTTAAGGGATTCTCATTCTTTGGATTATGTTCCTTTTTCGAGGGAAACTTGAACCAAGCTCCAGGATATTAATGTGCTTAATTCCTGATTCTTTGAGAATCATGAGCAATACCTATCAAATTTCAATGCCCGGGATTACACATATGCACACACAAACAAACAAAAGGCAGTTTTCATTATGGTCCAGCATGACCAATACACACAAGTAAGATCTCAGTTCAGCACGAAAACACTTTTTAAACAAAAAACAAAAAAAATCAGCAACCAAATGTTACAAAACCAAAGTGTTACAGTATTAATCTTTCATCAAAGAGTAAGTTACTCTGCACTGCTATGACAGTAGTGTTAACTCCACAAACGTAAAAAAGTACACAGGATGATGTGTGCTGATAGAGCACAGCTACCAGAAATTCTCCTCGTAGAAGTAAATAACCCTGCAGCCTGATGTTTAAGCAATCCTCCAACTATTTTAAAACCCAGTCACTCCGCAGAGAGAACCATCAATCACACTAAGTCTTTAGATATTTTCAGTTGATTTTGGTCGCTTAAGACTAATTCACCAAGGATCTGGAAGCCAGAGCACAGTTAAATGCCATCTCCATGATTGGATAAGAATGTGTATTAAGCAAATCAAGACATACTCATGTTACAAACAGATCCTCAAGAGTTTTGTGCTGACACTCAGGCAATAAGAGAGCTAATGAGAACAGCTATATTCTGCTCAGCACTGTTTAGGACACTAACAAATTAACTTTAGATGATTTGTCATCAAGTCCCTGCAGGAAGAAGCCACACTATATAAGGGAGGTGGGGGAAGAAGAAAGACAGCATATTCATCTAAGCAAGTCTTTGATCCCAGGCTGATCACTGGGATAATATTAAAAACTATACTATAAAACCATTTAACAGGGAGTAAGTTTAACCATTTATCTCAGTCGCAATCATGTATTTTGATGTATTGATGGGCACTTTGACCGTCATTCACATCTGTTTTCAGCAGTAATGACAGTACTTTATAAGAACAGTTTTGAAAAGGAATCAAAATGCTATTTGAAACAGAAGAACCACAACTGGTGGCTTCCTGCATTTTCACAAAAACAGTCAGTGGAGTCACAAAATGAAGGCTGAGTGGTAAGGAATGGGACTGGTTTTCTTTCTGTTTTCCTTTAATATATCTTATCTTATCATCTCACTCCAGAATCATTATGTCTTTGGAAGAGAAGAGGAAAGGTCATCAGTAGCCAGCAGCAGCACCAGATGGAAGCTGGAAATGGCATGTGTAGATTTCAGCTGTCAAACATTAGGTGAAATTTAACAAGTGCCAATATGAAACAATCTGCTTTTTTAAACTAGCAAGAATAAATTAAGGGTTTTGAGAGCAATTGGAACTCTATTATAGTATCATAGTTACACATAAAGTATTTCAAGTTGTTCAGTCTCACTGGTTCCCAGGTTAGCAGAATTCCCACCCATTCCCACCCTCTGTGCTAAAACACACAAGCAAAACAGCATTCTGTATTATGCTTGATCCACTCCCTCATAAAATTATCTGATTTCTTTTCCCTATGGTTGTTAAATTTTTTTGTGAAAGTAGACATCATCAATAAAAGGAGACTAAATAATAATTGTCACTTATTTATTGTTTTAAGTGGTATCCATGACTTGCCAATGTATTACTAAGAACAAATGAAGACAAAAATGCAGAAACAATACAAGGAAGACTACACATAACATTTCTAGCCCAAAAAAGACAGGGCTTTGGGTCCTAACTTTTGTGAGCTAGATGTGCCTCTCCCAAGCATCCAAGCAGGGAGCTCTGTGTGAGAACTGTGTGTGTTTGAACTAAGAAGGAATTCACATATGTGCACCCAGCCAACAAACAGGACTGAAAAAAAAACAAAACCCAAGGAAACATTTCCTCCATAAATATAAGTTCAATAAATATGCTGCAAGAGCAGCCACAACATTGCTGTCCTTTCTTTACGAGAAGATCAGCTAACACTTGAGCATGGAAGATACCCAGGCCCACCCTTAGCCATTCCAAAATACCAGCCTATTTCATCAGCACAAATAACCCTTCTGGAATGCACACAGCCAGTCTTCCAGTGTAGCCACCTTCCACCACCTCACACTGGCTTCTCAAATATTCTCATCCCCAGTGCAGAAGAGAATGCTGCACTGAGTCAAGAGCCAAGGGTAGGTGACAAAAGGGCCTATGGTACTTGACTTCATCTGTGTGCATGTTTCTTTAACTTCTAGACCAGACTGGTGCAAACAGCTACAGCACACTGCCATGGCCCATCACCTTCACTGTGCATCACAAACCAGGGACAACAAATTTACCTACCATGTTGGTCACTATTTCATGAATAGGTATGGCCGTGCATGAGACGATCGGAAGAGAGTAATTGGCTTTGTCCCTTAAAAGTAGACCACCATTTTCCTTCCCTCCTCTGCTTCCAGAGCACAGCATGTTCTGTGGTCCTTGCTCGTGAACTGCTGGAAAATTCAGTCCTACTCACTGGCACTAAACTGACTTTTTCAAAATCCTATGGAATTTATTTAAATTACAGTAGTTAAAATATTAAGACCTAGCTAGTCCAATGATGGCTTACTATATAAAATAAAAAACCAAAAGTGGAATGTGTTCTTAGCTAATGAAACTCCTCTGACTTAAATTATGTTTGCTACCTCATTTGTCCCTGTGGACATTACCTAATTTTCCCTTGTTCTTCTCTCATCTGATAGACTGAAAGTTTTTCAGAGCAGGGACAGGCACTTACTATATGTATTAAAGGTCACCAAAGCCCCTGAAACAATGTTTGAACATTTGACTGCTCTTTCCAGCACTTGCAGTATCTGTATTTAAAACTAATAATGAGAAGACAATTTGAAAGTGATGTGTTCCATTTTTGGAAAACTATGTAAAGAACATAGTAAAACTATCTCACTCTGCTCTCTTGCCCTGTTAGCAACTAGATTATTTGCTGATCAAGTATTCAGGTCCACTGGAACACAACTTCCGCCTGGCCCACGGACTGCTTCGGCAGCAGCAGTGAATGCCACAGCCAGCACGGCGCTGCCCAGCTGCTGTGGGCTCCCCCTTTGCGTGCCCAGGATTCCTCTTTCAGCAACAACTGCACAGTTACCCCAATCCAGCACCTTTTATTAAATCTTTTTAAGGCAAATGTAACATCAACCTCAAACATCCTCTGTTTGACTAAAAGTTGAGAGAATATGACAGGGGACATGGAGAACCTCCACCAATGCAAAAGCTACCAGTCCTGTACCAAGGAATAAAATTTTCACCTTTTTTGAAGGAAACAAACAAACAAACAAAAACCCAAACAAAACCACACACACAAAACAAAACAAAAGAACAAAACAAACAAACGAAAAAAACAAAACTCAGGATTCTGAAAGAAAAAAATTATTATTTGCAACAAATAAGTATTAATGCAAACATAAATTCAGAAAGCCTGGTTAGTAGTTACAACAACAGACAAAACATACAAATAAAAATTCCACCCTATTAATGAAAGTTACCATGAACCAGCTTGACTTCCTCACCCTGATGAACACTTTAATCTTAAGATACTGGCTGTCTATTAGAGTACCCTGCACCTCCTCTGTGCTATTTGTACATACATGTCCTTTCACAGGGGGAGAAAGAATATGTAAGCATAGAAAAGATGATTAAATACCAAAATCTCAGTTGATACGAAAGCGGAGTAAAACTACTGATGCTGTCACCATCAGGGCCAGGGTCTCTTCACTAGTAGTGCTCATATTCAAGCCCAGCTAGATCTGACACTCAGGAGTGCTTCCAAGCTCTTTATAACACAGGCATGAGGGGGCAGTTTGGGGCAGAAGACCTCCTGGGAAAGTGCTAGAGAAATGTCCCAGGCAGAGGAAGCCAAACTTGGCAGGGTCTGTGCCCATACTGTTCATCCAAAGCAGACCTTGAAGCAAATTAGCCGGCCAACAATGCCTTTTTTTCCCCCTGCCCTTCTTCAGAAAGAACTACTTCTCCATCGCTGGTAGGGATATTGAATTCATTAGCATATATGCAATGTGAACAATCAGGAGACTTGAACCTGGGACTAAAGTAAGAGCCAAATTATTTGATGCTAAAACACATTCAGTGAGGAAAAGTGAAAGGGGTCAAGGAAGTACCAGGCCACTTGACATCAAAACAGTATCTGTGGTAGGAAGTGGAAGCAGAGGAGAGTAGCTTGCAGTGTTTTTATATCCTTTCCTTTATATGGCTGTGTTGGCACACTGGGATGTAGACGAGCATGTCCTGCTGGGAAAGGAAGAGATGTGACAGGACTGAGGAATCATGAGCCCAGGGCACGATCTCGCATGCTGAAGCGACTCCGACTGCTTTGCATTAAACGCACATGTCCGCACTCAGAGCCCCACAAGCACACAGCAGCTCTGTCTACAGATAAAACATTTTCTTTTACAAAGACAAATAAGCAAAAGATTAGTTTAAAAGCCTACTACAACTATTGTGCAATAAAAACAAGTGACAAGCTTTTAGCCTTAATTGCTTCATCAGTCCAATAAGGGAATAAGGTATTCTGAGCCTGAGAGATTGTTTGTTTCTTTTCCAGCTACATCCATTTAACGAATAAACAGATCTCTCTCTCCAGACGTTATTTATATTATATTACTCCAGATTGGATATAAAGCTCCTCATCTTCAAAAACATTAAAAACTTAGCATTCAAAGAGAACAAATTATTAGGTTTTGACTCTGCAAAGCATGAACTGCCTTCCAGTACTAAGGATTAGTCAAATTTATCAATCTCTGGAAATAACAAGCCTGCTCACTGATACTGAGAGAACACTTGAAAGACCTTCTCTGAGGAGAAAACGTTATGACGGGCCAGGATATTCTCCATCAGGTTCTCTGTCCAACTGAAACACATTACATGGATTACCTGGAAACAAGCTACAAAAACAGCTTTATCCTCATAAGGCCACGCACATTTTAAACGGGCTTACGGCTGCTCCAAATTGCACCTTACCATCTATGTTTATAAAAAGCTGTCTTTGCTATAAACTACATGAGCACACAGCCAGTACACTCTGGCTACACCCTGACTCCTCCTCCTCACCCACTGAAGGCCAGAGATGGTTGTGGTATAAAGTGATTAAAGCATGCTTTCTCCACTAGGTAATATCTGAGCAGAATTTGATCCTACAGATGCCCATTCTAAAGCCAGTGTCATTTAGGTTGTGAGAACTGATTATAATAGTTTCTTGAAAACACTTGACCCATTTTCTGTCTTTGCCACCAAGTAAAAGTACTTCTGTTTCTTATAGAGGTTGTCTACAGAACATTGTCACAGAAACACAGCTTTCTATAAGCACTAGGAGTTAGTGGTTCTGATTTACTTAAGGGTGTATTTTCCATAAAAAGTCTTGCTCCAGCACTAATTGCAAAATTAGGAAGAAGCTTACAAGTAATTAGATTGGGGTGTTAAATCACTAATGTTCCTTAAATAAAACTCCTAATTAGGGCACATTGCATATTTATCTACAATCCAAATCTGACAAAGAGCACAAACATTCCCTTTCTAGCTGACATCCAGGACGCTGCCAGGGAAACTTTACGCACCACCAGTACTTTCTTCAGGAAGGCTGGAGCCTTCATTTGACTTGCAAATGTACAGGTAAGGACACCCACATCCCTCCACTTTGGTCCCAAAACAGACCAGCACAGCAGAGAGAGTCAGGGCCATACATTCAGACACCTACCACCAGGCAGTCATTCATTTCTCTCTTTTGATTACATAGGAATCTTGGGTACTTGCTTAGATTAGGCTTCTGTGATAGGATTTAGCCACTGATACCATAAAAACACAAAATTATCTGGTCTTCCCTCCTCTGACATGGCATTTCTCAGATTAAGGTAAATGCAGTTGGATAGATGCTTTTGTTTTATTATACCTAATAAAACAGCACCTGACACAAAGGCATCTCAACTGAGAATTGATCCACAATAAAGTACTGCAATACAAACAGCAAAAATTTCTTCATATTTACCTGAAACATATTTAACTGCTTCAAAACAAACCCCACAACTATAATGACATTCCACACATCCTGTAGTCAGTCTTTTCAAACATTTTGTACCTTATTCTAATCTCAAAACAAAATAATCCACAACCCTATAAAAGTAGATGCACAGATCTTTAGGTATTGAAAACAAAACCTTTTGTTTAAAAAAAAAAAAAGCCTCACATCAGTTTATTTCAATTCCACTGAATACTGCTTCATGTGACAACAGAATTTCTATTTGCAACGAATACTGCACTCCCAGTTTGAGACTGAGAATCATAAAAACTACTGTGTCTTCTGAACCACAAGCAGTATCTTTGTCAGCTGGATTTTACTGCTTGATGAGGTTCGGTTGTTTGCTTGCGCCACAGCTACATCATACCTTAGGTACCTACAAGGAATCCTTGCACACCTCTGGGATGATGCTAGCTTCCAGCATCCCACTATAGACTGAAATCATACTACCCAATTTCCTTTTGACAAATCTTTGTTCATTGCCAGATACATTCACAAAACAAACCCAGCTGTGCCACCTTAGCCATTTTCACTGAGGGAGGAAAAAGAAAGCTTTAAATGATTTGCAAAATGACTTCAAATACCTTTCAGCTGCTACCAGAAATGTGGTATTTTGGAGGAATTTGTATTTTGCATCCAGAACTTACTCTTTCTCCCACCAACTCAGATGAGAGTGGCTTAACCCTAGAAGCACCAGAAAAATTAGCTTGGCTACCATAGTGCCTACATCTCCAAGTCAACACAGCTGTCAGCCTTGCAATGCTGGGGATGCATGTGCTCTTCCATCTTTTCAAGCCCACTGAAGTTAAGATTTCATACATATCCTAGACACATATTCATTCCAAAAAGCAACAAGCCATTTTTAGCATTAACCTGGAATTAACCAGGTACTTCTCTATGTATGATCCAAAAATCACAGTCAAGTCAACTCCCTCTAAAACTTCAGATTGCATGGCTTGCCTTCATGATCTCAAATATTTTAGGGATCATGAGTAAACAGATGTAATGTTTGCATTAACACTTCCAGGAATCAGGGAGAGTGCTATTTTAAAGTATATCATTTAGAAAGAAGGAACAAAAACTAAAATCCATAATCCGACCCTCCTCTTCTGCATGTGTGATAAGACAGGCCAAGAATATACACATTTACATGCATGAATCAGAACATGATTTATTAATAATTAATCGACAAAAAGGCTGTGCAAATAGCCATATATACATACACACATATATTAATTTTTATTTGATTGCTGTAAAATACCTCTAAGAAGCTAAATGAATTAACAGCTAGGCTTGGCACCACATGAAACACACACCTTAGGGAACATTAACAAATTTAAGTGCAAAGGTTAGAGTTAGCTGCTTGCCAGGCTGCTTCTTTCATCTTACTAAGCCAAAAAACTATTTGTCATCTTTTTCAGAAAGATGCAACAAACTGTATTTCACATGGATTTGGCAGAGTCTTAAACCAGCAGGTCTGGCCCACGAAATATCAAGTATCCCCACTAGCTGCTGTTGTTGCCAACATGTGAAAACACAACATTCCCAGATATCATCAACTGCATCCCCAACTACTCGTAATGTTGCGCAGGATTTTAACATTTTTCTATGTTCATTAACTACAATTACTTGAATAACAGTTAGTAGCAGGAAGAAGATGAAGTGTTAAAAACAGAGAGAATGTGCAAGTGAGGTTTGCTAGATAGTAATAAGCCAAGACGCAAAATTGAGACAGTACTGACAAAGTGGCTTTGGACCATAACGCTTGTTTGGGGTTGCATTTTTTTTATTTTGTTTTTGTGTGGCTTTTTTAACTCAGATGAGAAATTTGCTGTTTTGTCACTTTTTCTACAACTGGACAAAAAAAAATTCATGTTCACGAAAATCTGAATAAAAGCATTATTCAGATAGGAAGAGCATTTTCTGTTTTATCTCGCAATTGAACAAAAAAACCCCTCTCTGTGTATATGTGTACATGTATATTCAAACTACGTATTTAAGTACTTTTTTTTTGTGAAACCAACACACAGAAATCCCTCTGAAATAACTTGTTGGTGAGATGGAAGAGGCTAATGTTTAAATCTATAATTCATCTCATTCAAGTGTCCCATTTATTATGGCCATTTACCTCATGTTGACTTAGTAAGAGCTTCCATGTCTAAGCTAAGAAACCATTCCTTTCCAAAAGAGGAAAAACATGGTTGAAACTGCTACTCTGACTGTCATTTCATGACAAAAATTTCTTAAGACAGCTTTAACCTAAATGTCTGTTTTCTTTGGTATGACACCCTGCATAAGCACAGTATTTTACAGATACCTTCAAGAAAGGATCTGAATTTAGCACTAAAATCTTGTTTTACATGGGTGCATGCCAAATGCTTTTCATCTCATTATGCTGGTTTGAAATAACAGTACTACTTAAAAGTAGCATAATATCAGTATAAAATGCAAGAGCTTTTTCAAAGTAGTGCAATAAACCACTGTTATCATGATGGTCAGTTGCCTCACCCAACACTACAAATTCCAAGAAACTCAATCTCCATTCAATTCCTACTGCACAATTACAGAATATATGATATCCTAGGAAGGCTTATTCAAATAATTTTGTACACTTCCAGTCAGAAGTATTTTGATCTCTCAGTTCAGAATTGTTGATGTTTATTCATTTTACACATTAAACACATGTTCTGCATACTACACCTCAAACATTATTGCTAGTACTTAGAAAATTAACCTATGTAATATTAGACAAATGGCTTCCCCTCTGCTCCTTCCTCTTACAAATTGCTTGCGATACCTGTGTCATCGCTTGAGGCCAGGCGCTGGCTTTTTCTTTGTATAATGTGATTTACAGCTGGGATTTCTGAATGCTGCTACAACACAAAATCACTGCAATGGTTCAGAGCTCTGCTTACCAATCACCCTAATCCCAGTCTTTACCGGTACTTTTAATGGCACCCCTGCTGTTTCCGAACAATAGCCCAGTCAAGAGAACTTGTCCCATGGCTTTGAACCTACTATACACACACGCACACACACACACACGCACACATATATGTACTATGCCTTTTTTTTTTACCCTCAGGTCACATCTCAGATGCTGGCAATGAAGTCTAAAATGTTTTTCCACCCACAAAATCATTTCCAAAGTAAAACATCACCTAAAAAGCTACTACAGCAGCACTGCCCTCTCATTTTTGGTAGTGATTACACTGAGCCTAGCCAGGACTCCATAAGCAGAATACATGGAGAATACAAAGCTCAAGAGAATAGTCTTTTATAAAGTTGTGGGAACAGGAGCTGAGAAACTATGCTCTGCCTGAGATTCTGCCCAGAAAAAGCCCACAGCAGGAGACGAAAGTTCCTAAACTCACTGTACAAACACCTAAATTGCATCATAACCCCCTTCCTGAAACATGGGATAGCCTGACGGGCTATCTTCCCTATCTTCCCAGAGGAAATGAAAAGTCGTATTTCTTCAGAGCAAGCCTCCAGAGTAGGCTCCCACTGCCAGAAATCCCAGCCCAGGTGTAAAGCCAGGCCTGTTGGTATCCAGCCTCATACATGCAAGTTCCCAACCGCGAAACCCGGGCGCAGGGAGCGCTCCAGCCCGGCACGGCTCTACAGGGATTCAGGAGCCACCTGAGGTGAGCTGGTGCTGGAAACGAGACTGAACATTGCCAACATTCCTCTGAAGTCCTTCTGTCACCCGTTCGGTAGGCACGCTCCCACAAAACACTGAGATTTAACCGACTGACACTACCAATGAAAGAAAACGTTTATCAGAAAATCGCCACCCAGCTGCCTGTCAGCACTGATTTCCACCAGCTCACGGCAGCCTCTCCGCCCCAACCGGGGGGCTCGGGAAGGGCAACGGCGTGTCCACAAAGGGGCTCCTTTAAGGAAAAGTGCTCATCTGACAGAGCCTGGGTTAGTTTTCTCACCTCCGCACACAATGAGAGCGGGCAGAGCACCTCACTGACCCACCGTATTTCTCTCTCTCGCTCCCCCCCAACAGGAGCGCGGGCGGCTCCTGCCTCCCCCTGGGCAGAGCCCACCAGGGCTGGCGCCAGGCTGCGGGGCCGCTGGCCATGGGCAGGGCACGGACACTCGGACATAAAGGAACACGGAACAGAAGAAAAACCACGCACATACACACCACTACCCTCCTCACTCCCCCCAGTACACACAGAGACCACCAACCACACACCTCAGCAAAACGTGCCTCCTCATCATTCCGCTCCCGATGCTGGAGATCCGAGGGGCAGCCCCGCTGCGGTGCTCGCCTGCCGTGCACCCCGCTGCCCCCTCTCTGCCCGGCCCGAGTTCAGCACTCACCTCGGGGGGACGCGGCCTCAGCAGCAGCCCGCGCCCGAGGCGGCGGGGCTGCCTCTCCGCCGGTGCCGGGCAGGCGGCCGCGGCGGGGCGAGGCACACTTCCACTTTCTCTCCGGGGTCTTTCTTTGCCGTGCCGTGCCGTGCCGTGCCGTGCCGTGCCGTGCCGTGCCGAGCACAGCTGAGCCTTGCCGAGC
>VZRE01008709.1:221681-249347 GCA_013396775.1 Cephalopterus ornatus | reverse complement strand
GGGACGCTGAGGGCTCGGCGGGCGCGGGCTGCGCTGCCGGCCCTTAAGCAAAATGGCGGCGGTTTGGCTTCGCCTTGGTAACCCTGCCCCTGTCAGGCGGGGCGGGTGAGCCCCGTGCAGGGGGAGGGAGGGGAGAGCGGACGCCATTTTCCCAGAGAGAGGCAGTGACATAGAAGGGAGCGTAGGAGGCTGGAGGGAGGGAGGCACGGGAGCAGCGGCGGCAGCAGCAGCGGGGTTTGTACACAGGTCCCAGGGCAAGGGCGCTTCTGAGCTGGTCCCTGTAGGGTTCTGCGCACTGAGCTAGGTTTGGGGGGAGGGGGGGTTCTCCTCTTTCCTTTTTCTTTCTTTTACTAGAGCCTGCTGAGGGCTGAGAGCTGCCTAGGGTAGGGATATCCGCAGTGGGGCTGTTGCATTGTTTTGGTTGGGATAGAGAAGGGGCTCAGCTGAGGGGTCCTGCTGCCTGGCCTGTGACCATTACAGGTGAGTCTTTGGTTATTATGAGCATATTCTGGTGTGGGTGCTTTGGGGGAGGGGGGGTGGCAGAAAGGGAATGAAATGCGACGGGAACGTCTCATTACCCTCGGTGCGAGTATAACTCCTTCCCACCATGAAATGTGTTTAATTTCTGTTTAAGTTGCCTTGAATTTGCTTTTCCTTTTGTAGGGTTTGGTTAAAAAATGGCAGGCTGTCGCTATATCTTGTGAATATGGCGGGTTACTGTAACTGGAGGAGCTGAGGAGAATTTTTTGGCAGTTACGCCAGAATTATGCATTATGCTTGGAAAATGAGCCAAAAGGAGCTGTTATGTGACAACATAGGCTTCCTTGGGCTGGCGGATTTCAGAACGGGTTTGTGCCTTATTGGGACTGCGTATTGAGTTTTACGAAGCTTGGGGAAGCCTATTCTTTTCCTCCATCCTGTATATTTTTGCTTTGTGGTACTAAAATGGCTCGTTATAGGCCTAATCTCTCTGCCTTCCACACCCCCGCCTCCCTCCCTGTTAATATCTCCGCTTCGTGGTGTAACCTGGACAAACGGAGAGCAGTCCCCCGGAGTTTCTGTGCCAATTTAAAAGGGGATCATTCTCCCCACCCCCTTTCTCCAGGCTGTAAGTAGTTACGCTGGTGCATCCCTTTCTTGCTGTAGTTTCTGCAGCCAGTGTTCGTGTTCCCTGGGTGGCATATTTCAGTCTCTCTCTTGAAGCGATAAGTATTGGTGGGTTAGACCCTACTGCTGCAGACATAAGGGAGGAGAAACAAACGGTTCACTGTGTAGTACTAAATA
This sequence comes from Cephalopterus ornatus, assembly GCA_013396775.1. NCBI lineage: Eukaryota > Metazoa > Chordata > Aves > Passeriformes > Cotingidae > Cephalopterus > Cephalopterus ornatus. Next base: position 248,063 of record VZRE01008709.1, on the reverse strand, counting down.
GGGTAGAGAAACATAATATAGCCTGATTATAAAGGTCCTGTATTCCCCCATACTCGGCCATTAGGGAATGTGCGGTGTTTGAAAGCCCTGAGGTCCCCTGGAATGGTACACACTACGTGTCGTCAAAAGCAGAAGTTCAGTGCTGCATCTAGATTTAGGAATGTTTTAATCTGTTTATTTACAGTACCTTAAAGGAATAATAATGAAGCCTTTTTGTTACTCAGGGCTCAGATCGGTGAAAAGGAAGAGATATCTATGGCTGCAGTTACCATGCATGATTAATTGAGTATCATCACTATACTTTTAAAGTTACTTTTAAAAAAATGTGGAGCAAATTTTTTAATTTCCCTCTTTTGTCCTTTAGAGATTCTAAAAATGGCGGCCTCAGGCTGATGTTGTGGTAATCTAATCAGCTCGGGTCCTCCACACCCCATGCAGTGCGTTTGTCTGCAGCATATTAGAGTCTTACTATGTTTAAATGAAAAGGCTGTTCCCTTCAAATAACGTACAAAACATCTCTTGACTTTACTACGATTTAAAAATGCTGTGTTCCAGCTGATTAATTTTATTGGTTATGTGTGTGAAAGGCAAGTGAACGAGACCACTCTGTTCGGGGAGAAGGGGGGTGGTGGAAAGAGGCAACAGACTCAAGCAGCTCCTTCGAGGGGTGTGTATATGTTGCTGTAAGGTAATATGTATGTCGGTTTAATAATTTGGAAAAGCTGCGTTTTTGATAGACACTGTACATCTGTCCGTCCTATTAATGACACAAAATCAGTAATATTTATCAACACAAGTAGTGGATTAAGATCACTAAGACAGTCAGCTAAATTCTTTGTGGAAGCACATTTGTGAACGTCATGTTCACCTTCCAGGAAACACCTTCGCTGGACATCAGTGTAGTAATTCCATGTATTCATAGTGTGAGAATACACAATGAACTTAATACTTAAGGGAATAATGCATGCGAGATTATAACCTGTTACTTTATTAAGACGTGGAATTTCTTTTACTGTGTAATCTTGGCATTACGTTTTTTCTTCAATTTATTTTGCGTATTGCTGTATAAATTGTGTATGTGGCAATACACATCCAAGTGTTGAGGGAAGGTGCGGTTCATAAGCTCTAATTTTTTTTCCTTAATGAAACATGAACCTTTTAGTATCACCACTATAAATATGTTTGAGTGGGGGGAAGGGAGGTCACAAGGATTTATTATTTGGTAGTTGGTGTGGTGTACTCTGATACATACTATGGAGGCTGCGACTGTATGTTTTAAGAAACAATAAAAAAAAAGTGTTCATTTTTTAATGCCTGTCTGTAATCTCATCCTTAATTTAATGAGATATGAATTCCTATTCCAGTATAGCTTTAGAACCTTCTGGATTTAAGCAATCAGAAGTGGTGAGGCATTGAAATGGAAAAACTGTCTTCAATCTCTGAAGAATTTTAATTTAGGTACCATTTGGAAGCACTGATGTGTGGTTTAAAGTATACCTAAAGTTGAACAGTAAGATAATTAGACTTCTAGGGTGTTATTAATGCATGCCTTTAGTGTGTTTTGAGGCTGAAGTCTAAGGGATTTTGTTAATTTTCCAGTAATGCCTGCTCCTATCATCTTTATTTATAAACATACGATATTTTTTTCATAAACCATGTCTTACTCTGTTTATTTAAAAGAACATGTATAAAAATCTAAAGAGTGCATGGGCCTTTATGGAAACCTGTTCCCTTTTTCTTTCCTCTCCCTAGGTTGAAAACTCCCGTTCTTGATTTTTTTCTGCTACTATGACCCAAAGGGCTGTACAGCCCTGCAGCTCTTCATGGCCTCAGTCTTGTTCTCAAGCAGACATCTGATTCACAATTAGGAGAAAATAATTTTGTACACTTTACAAAAAGTGTTGGGGGAGTAGTGAAATAAAACCAAAAATGCTCATTTTCAAGTTTTACAGCTTATTTCATAGATTGCCAAATTTTATGCACTAAAAACCTCTTGGGAATTTATAGAGATCTTCAGAGTTTTCCTGTGTGAGTTTTAATGAGTCAGTTTGCCTTCATGACTCAATTTCTCCATTTGTAAAAACAGATCTGTGATTAGTTTTAAGGAGACAACACTACAAAACAAATTCTACTTTATTTTGTACTCCACTGATGTTTCTATGTGTATATTCATAAAAAATACAATACCCTGCCTGAAAAACTAATGCAATCTTCTTGAAAGAGGGAAGGTTTGAAATCTAAATTTCTTTTTTTTCAAGGCACACTTCTGTTTCACAAATACTGTGTTACAAATGCAATAATATGGACTGTAGTTATGAAACCATTGATGTATTTTGAAGCTTTTCATATCTGAAGGAAAAGTTTGCTTGACTGTCACTTAGCCTTTTGGGTGAGCTTTTTTTGTCATCTGGGAAATTCCAGAGGGGAAATAATATTCACTCTTTAGACTAAACCTGGGGAAAGTTTCTCTTAGGACTAAGTAACCTCTTCAGATTACTTTGAGGTAATGCAGCTCCTAATTTCCTCCTGGGCTGTTTCAGCACACACCACTGTTAATATTCTGTTGGAAAGCAACAGGAATACAGAAATCAGTGTGTCACTGAAGGCTGTAGTGTTTCTCCAGTTCTTCTGATCTCAGTTTGATTTAAGGACAGTCTTAATTTTGCATGCATGCTAATACTAATTTTAGTACGGACTATTTGTGGGACTGATTTAAGGAGTGGTGTACGTGATTGTGGAATCTTAGTATTGTTCTAACTAGATTAATGTAAATGAAGGTTTAATGAAAATATTTTGCTGTTGTCATGTGACATTTTAACAAAATCTAGTGGGAGGGATGTAGATGAGTGAAGATATAAAATAGAATCCAGTTTAGATTTCTGGAGTGATCCTAAAGAAGTGCATCTGTGTTACTGGCCTCGAGACTTCCATACAAATGAGCAGTTGTGAATCTCTCAAAAGCAAATTTTGTTGGACAGTTTTTTGAACAGGTACAGTGTTTAAATGTTTCCACTGTGAAAATAGTAGTTTTGATTTATTGTTAAGAATGAAACTTAAGACATCTCCGTGGGAAAAAAAAAGTTTTGGCAGATGTATAATGTGGATTAAGAAAAAAACACAGACTTTTTAATTCTCCCAAATTCTGTATTATTTAAAATAATAATTGTCATGGGCTTTTCAGTGGTGTAAGACGGATATTTCTATCTACTTGAGTGTTCGCATTCTTTTAGTAACCAAAGAATTGTGCCCACAAAAGTTAACCTAATCTCTTTGAAGATCCAAAATTCTGCTCGTGACCTTCATACTACAGAAAAACCTTCTATAGTTGTGTTCAAAGAAAAACTGTTGTTACCTTTAAGGCATAACAAACAACTTATTTAAAAGAAACTTTTTCAAGATTTCATATATTTACTAGGAGATATTAAGATTATTTTTATTTCCTTTTGCAGATATTAATGTATTAATGAAACAGGCAAGATTTTAAGCTCTGCTGGTGGTTAGAAAATTTTAATAATTAAGATTATCTGCAAGCCTTTGAAGACAATTTTATTGCACAAAGTGTATGTTTTTTAACATGCCTGACTTACGTGTTTGGTTATCTTATTTTTTAAAATTAAAATATTGGTGAGAACTATGGTAAATCACAGTGCCCATTCAAGTTATGTGTTTCAAAAGTGCAGGTGAAGAATATATTGTAGTAGCACACAGATTGCATCCTATGCAAGTGGAATGTGTTAGTTTTGCATATTGTATTGCAAGAGTGCTATCTCATTTCGTGTGATAGTTCATACACTGCTGAGATGCTGATGCAGTGTTGTAAAACCTAGGTGAGACTTGGAAGGGCCCAGCAGTTTTGCAAATCAGACAGTTGTTTGTAGTTTTAGAATTTAATTTTAAGTTAACACTTTCAGTAGCATAGGTATTAAAATTTCATACTGCAGGCTCAGGTTAAGGAAAGTGGTTTTTTTTAATTTTATTCTTGTTTGCAGTTGCATTTTATATTTATGCATGTATATTTTATGGCATCATAACCTAGGTAATCATTTACTTTTATATCTTCATCACAAAAATAAATTGCCATCAAGTTCAAAGATGAAATTATAAGACTAGATTTTAATGACATTATTATACTTAAGAATGAAGGTCTATAAACTGTTGTTGGTCCCCAGCATATCATAGAATGGTGTGAGTTGGAAGGGACCTTCAAAATCATCTCGTTCCAACCCCCGTGCCATGGGCAGGGACACCTCACAGCTAGATCAGATTTCTCAAAGCCCCATTCAACCTGGCCTTGAACAGTTCCTGAAATGGGACATCCACAATTTCTCTGGACAACCTGTTTGAGCGTCTCAGCACCCTCACAGTAAGGAATTTCTTCCTGACATCTCATCTAAATCTCTCGTCTTTTTGTTAAATGCTGTTCCCCCTTGTCCTATCTACCGCTGTCTACTTGTGTGAAAAGTCACACTCAGTCTTTTTTCATAAGCCTCCTTTGGGTACTGAAAGGCTTCACTGAGGTGTTCCTAGAGCCTTCTCCAGGCTGAACAAACCCTCTTCTCTCAGCCTGTCTTAATAGGATTGATGCCTAGGCCTCTGCATCGTCTTTGCGGCCTCCTCTGGGTTTGCTCTAACAGGTCCACATCTTTCTTGTGTTGTGGACTCCGGAGCTGAACACAGTGCTCCAGTGGAGTAGAGGGGCACAGTCACCTCCCTGGGCCTGCTGCCACACTGCTTTTGGTGCAGCCTAGGACACTTGGCTTTCTCTGCTGCAAGTGCACATTGCTGGGTCATGTTGTGCTTCTTGTCAACCAGCATCCCCGAAGTCTTGTCATTAGAACTGCACTTGATCCATTCTCTGCCCTACCTGTGTTTGTGTTTGAGATGGCCCTGACACTGGTGCAGCACCTTACACTTGGCTGTGTTCAACCTTAAGAGGTTCACACAGGCCCATCTCTCCAGCCTGGCAGGATCCCTCTGGATGACGTCTCTTCCCTCATGCATGTTGACCACACCGAAGAGCTTCATGTGGTTAGCAAACATGCTGAGGGTGCACTCAGTCCATATTGCAAACAGAGCAGCAGTCCCAGTACCAATTCCTGAGGAATGCCAGAATGCCACTCATCACTGATCTCCACCTGGACATGGAGCTGTTGACAGCTCGCAGCTCTTAAGAGTGCAGCCATCCAGCCAGTTCCTTGTCCACCACAGGGTCCATCTGTCACATTCATGTCTCTCCAGTTCAGAGACGAGGGTGTTGTGTGGATCAGTGTTGTGTATCAGTCATAGAAACTGATGAAACAAGCCTGTATTTACCAGTTGAGAATTTAAACTGGTGTACAGGATGGTAGGTTTGGATCTTTTACCCTGTGCAGTTCTGAATATTAAAATTGGTCTGGTGTTCATCAGTCTTTAACTCTTCTAATTTGAGGAGGTCTAAAGATACTTTTTAACAGTCAGTGATGCTCTTGGCTTGCCTTGACTAGACAAAGAGTTGTAACTCCTAATTAGAATGGTTATGATGGGGGTTTGTTTAAAACCATATCACAAGACAGATGATATTCCTCGTCTAGACAGTTAATCCTGTTTTAACTGTTGTTTTAAAGAATCTTTTTGAGTAAGGAACGTTTTTAGTTGCTTGTGCTTAAACTGAAGGTGAAGACTTAAGAATTACAACTTATTTACAGCTTTTGAGGAAGGTACAGAGAGATTACACCTCTCATTTGGTTTCCAAACCTATCATTCTAGAACAATGAAAGAAATGTGAATACCTTATACACAACTGATAAACAATACAGTGGTTATTTTACTGGTTATGAGGGTACAATTCCTCTCTCAGATGCTTTACCAAGTAATTCAGCTAATTATTTTCTCTTTTTTTTTCCTCTTTTGCTTGGGGTAGGAATGCTTGATGTGAATATGTAATATCAATATACAGGATTTTTATTAATGACTGTGATGTTGCTTTTTTAATGTTCTCTGCTGTCTAACTTTCCAATCACATCTACTGTGCTGAAAGACAGATAAAGACCAAATGCTGCATCTTTTTGTTCACTTCTGTGCGGCAGTAGTATTGAAAATTAAAAGCTGGGCATTGAGCTTCCACTGCTGGGCAGAATTTCTTTGTGCTTATTCAAAGATTATGTATGTCATATCTCTGTTACTGCAGTTAAAAACACGTACTGAAATCTCCACTGACAACACAAAGCTATAAAGGAATGGAATCTAGAATACTTAACTCACATAATACAATTTTGCAAGATATTTGCAATTGGACATAAACTGAGTTTTGTTTTCTTGAAAATAGGAGAGATCTTATGATCTTACACTTTTGTAATTTTGTCTGCCCTTGAACATGTTCTAGTTCCCCCCAATCCATTCTCTTACTACTTCTTGCCAGTTTCCTCCCCAAATTTTTGTGAAGAACATTGAAATACTGCCAAGTTGTTGTCAAAAAATACAATCCAGGGTGAACTCTGGTTAAAATAACACGAAAGAGTTCTAACTGCTAGAGAGAAATAAAAGTTTGTGTTTGAAAGAGTGTAACTTTCTGACTTGCTTGTGTTTAGATTCCTAGGCGTAAGTGTAGCAATTAGGTGAATGTCTACAAATTGCTTTCACGAAAGTGGAAGCACTGTTGAGCTGTTCATATAAATCAAATGCTACTGATAAAACAGGGGAACTGGTTTTTGGAATCTGCTTAGATGAAAACATGTCAAAACAGAAACATGCTCAGCTGAAATGTCAGACTTGAAATAAAATAATTTACTACTTCTGTAGTAGGTAGCTATTCATTACAGTAGACTCCCACATCTTACTAAGCAGCCTAGACAAAATAAATTAATTAGTTTATTTGATATCATGAAGCTGGCAAAATATTTAGATAGTTGAAGGTAATACAGATATGTGTTTTTAGCCACATGTTTTTCCACCCCAAGAGCCTTACTTCTTGAGGGAATATTGGTGACTGAATGCTTCCAGTGATTGAATCACCACGAGGTATACTGTTATATTTAATAAAAAATAAGTTTACTTAGCCCTTACAGTTGTAGGCATGACTTATATTCTTACAGAATGCAGACTGTATACACTTGCATAAATGCTTTTTATATCCTGATGTTTGTCAAGAATAACAGCTTAAGGTAACAGCTGTAAATGTTTTCTTGGTGAGTAATTGGTAAGTCAGAGGCATTTTGTCTAAATTTAATCAACAGCTTTTTATCATTTTGTGGTAGAGGGAGAAATAAATGTTTGGAGTAAAATAGCTGACACAAAGAATGACTTAAAACTGAGGTCTTTTTACTGGGAAACTACTTGTTTTCTTAATTTTTGTATTATTCTGTAAAGGAATTTTACATTTCTCAGTGATATACTATAGCATGCTAATGTTAGGTTGCCAATATATACTTCTTTAAGCAATAAGCAATATTGCTATCAAAAAGTAATTTTTGTCTCTTACTCTTCTGAAATGTGGGACTCTTTTTGTATTTTACAATTCCTTTACTCTCCAGCTCAAATAACTGACAGTTTTTGAGTGGAAAGGCCTTTGTATGTGTGGTTTGTTTTACGATGTACTGCAGGTCTTTAGTAAGCTTGAAGACATCAAGCAGTTGGCAGGTGATTTTCCATCTTGGGCATTGAGTTCTGTAAATACATCTAAAATCTCGAAGCATGGTGTTTGTATATCTCTGCTTACTGTTTCTTTGATTTCTGTTCAATAAACTAAATCTTACTCTTTTTGTAACTGCTTTTACCTATATTTCCCGTCTATCACTCATTCTTTTTCTCTTCCTAGTCCCATATTTTGTCTAACTTCCACTGAGAGAAGAAAAGGAGTGAAGAGAGAGAAGAGGTAAGGGCAAGTCTTCCATGTTTTAAGGGACTGGCATAAATATTTGAGGAAGAGACATCACTTTCCATCACTGGAATGCGTAAGAGCAGCACTGCTGGACTGGTAGCATAGGGAACGTAGCCTACCTCCAGTGGAAACCAGCTTTTCGGTATGGCAGAAACAGCTAAACTGGCAGACTGAGTCTAGGCTTATACTTGAAAGGGTGGCTTGCTCTTCACAGGCTGGAGTCTGCGTAACGCATGACCTGTGTATTGAAGAATTGGTACTCAAGGCTTTCAAGTGTAAATCTTGGTACCATGGAGGAGGTGGGGGTTTTTGTTTCTTAGTTCTTGATCCCAGACTCAGGACCAGTTCGTGAAGTTTGGCTGTCATTCCGAACATGACAGAGGTCTTTGAATTTAAAGTCCTGTATTTGTCTCACAGTGTTCATAAGTAGACCAAAATAAGTTGCCCAGAGAAGTTGTGGATGCCCCATCCCTGGAAGTGTTGAAGGCCAGGTTGGATGGGGCCCTGAGCAACATGATGTAGTGGAAGGCGTCCCTGCCCATGGCAGTGGGGTTGGAACTGGGTGATCTTTCAGGTCGCTCCTAACCAAAGCTGTTCTGTGATTCTGTGTTAATGAACTCATTAGTTCACTGTACTTGCTCTTACTCTGTATTGGCACTGTTTCAAAAGCAAAGTTGGAGGAGGAGTCCTACCTTTGTAGTTGGTTGTAGTAGCAGTGTTTCTTAAACAAGTTGGTCTGATGATCACTAGGTCTGTGTCATACAACCAGTAATGTAATAAAACAGAAATTTGATAGGGTTAGGAACTTAGTAGCATTGAGCAGCCTAAAGCTTAATGAAAATCCAAAAGGGGATGGGGGCAGCAGTGTCCTGGGAGAAGCTGGGAGAGGAAGCTTAATGATTTTACCCGTTATTTGTCATATGTGTAACTTCAAACCAGGACATAGCAGGTATTTTTTTTGGTTTTTTGGCTGTCTGACAGGGCACTTGAGAAGGAAGTCGGATGTGTGATTGCTGACTGTGTAGGTTGCTGTGGACAGCATAGGAGGTTATTGAGGGCCTTGTGAGTGAGGCTAGAAGCAATTAATATTGTGATGCGGAAGGTAACTGCTGTGAGAGGTATGTAGGGAATATTGGGTCAGTGGACATGTTTGGGCACAAACTACAAAATACATAGGAAACCAGATTTCTTTAGAACAAGCTGTTTCTTCTGTATGATTTGTAGGAGTTGGTCATTAATAGGTCCTAATTTATATATTTGAGTATGCCTACTGTGTCTTATTTTCCCTACTCCCCTTTTATTTTTTGTCTTGGCACAGATTAGAAGTAGACTGCTAACTTACCTGTTACCACAGAAAGCAGCAAACGGTAGCAAAAGTCTGAATTTGGACTCACAGTTGTTTCTAAGCCTGCGTAGTTCATACTGCAGCTCTAGTGGTGTAACATTTGGAAGTTGGATATCTGTCCTGATCTCTTAGCAAAATCTATACAGTTGTGGAGCATGTCGGGGGAAACAGAAAACTTCCTGTGGGTAAGATTAGTCATTTATTCATGTATTCTGCTTCGAGGTCTGATTAAAGATGTCGCCTCCTTAGAAACAGACAGCAGTGAATAAATATTGGTTACTTTGATGGTGTATTTATGCTACCTACATATGTGCTGCATATTTTTTCCAGATTTGTGTGCTGCTACATGGATACATATACATGCACCATGTAGTTCACTATTTGAAGGATATGTAGAGTATGGCATTAAAATTTCAATTTCTGTCACTGTTTTTGCAAATAACCCAACTACTGTATAGATGTGAATACTCAGAACAGTAGTAGAAAGCAGCAGTTTAGCAAAACGTACAGATTTATTTAGTAAAATGTTAATGTTTGACTCTCTTTTTCCTCCTCCAATTAAAAAAAAAAAAGTTTAAATAAAAAACCAAAAAGGAACTAAACAAACAAACAAAAAAACATAGACAGGGAAGCCAAGTAGGAAAGATCAGTTTGTTGACTCTGTGACAGTTCAGGACAGTAGTTTTCACACTCTGTGTGTGGACTCTGACAAACTATTGGTATGTGCATTTTTACTTTGATTTCTCCTATATAGGTTGTGCTAGGGCATAGGCGTATCAACTTCCCTTATGTCTGTTCCTGTGGATTTCTTCTGGGCAAGGGTGGTTCTCAGGACCACAGGTTAAAATTGTTGGCCTGTAAATCTGAAGGAAAGCATGACAACAATTGCTTTTGCTCATGATTGCAAAACATGTGTACATATATGATGTAATCACAGAGAGGGAGGAGGAGAATGTTTGTTGCATTCTCAGTAGATGCAGCTTACACATAGAAGATCCATGCTGTGGTAATAAACCACGATAAAACAGAATACTGCCTTTTGGTCATCTGTCATCTCTCTGTTTTTACCTGAGATGACTTGCATTAGCAAGTCATCAACACTAAGATCTGCAGAAATCAGCAGAGGTCTGGAATCAGTAATATTATTTTGGAAATCTTTGCATTTTGCCTGAAAGACCCTGTTGAGATGGAAAATTAATTAGTTTCAGAGTGCTCCTTTGTAACTCTGGAGCCAGCCTGGACTCACAGTACCATGAATTTTCTACTGGGAGCAAATGGAAGTTAAGAGTTTTGGTTTGGGCTTAGTGCTGTAGATTGCTTTTACATTCCAACTGACTTGTAGTTACACCAGATTAGCATCCTGTGCTGGTTGAACTGGAGGGTCTTGCTTGACTCAAGACTGTCACGCAGATAGTTGGTGTTTTAACTCTGATTTATTTTTATCTGTAAGTCTGATGACTCTTCTTCCTTGGGCAGTGCTTGAGTGGAAAATTGACTATACGAGTCTGGTTGGTTGTTTCAAGTTAATTCCCTTAGGATTCATACATATCCTGTGAAAATGAGCCTTTATGTACACACTGTGTATTCTGATAATGCTGCTCCGGGAAATGGTTACTGATTTCTTGCCTGGATTGTAAGGGTGTGAGGCAAGGGCTTTGCCAGTACTCTCAGTTTAGGAAAGAGAGCCTCTTCTGTACCTGTGCTCAGGGGAAATAAACACTGCTTAAACATGAGGTGCACTGCCCATTGCTGCCTAAGTTGGGAACTGCATAAGGCTGTAACTTTTCAGGTGGTCAGGACTGATAATTATTCTCGGACACTTCAGTTACTCAGTTTACTACAGATGGGTAAATTATCACTTCCACCTTTTATATGTTTTTAATACGTATTTAAAGTCATATCGTTTGATTTAAGAGAAAGATAGTTCTCACACAGAGATCGATTAAAAGGTTTTGATTAATTTTTTTCAGCTCTAGTTATGTGTATTTTTTACATGGACTTTGTGAAAATACAGAGTAGATGGAGTATAGAGATGTTACTTTGGGTAGTATATTAATATTTCTGTAGTGACATTAGTTAAGGACTTTGAGGTAAAGTTGCATGCATCAATATAAAATCTGAGTCATAATTTACCTTAAACCAGCACTGTTTCCTCCCATTAAATAGCCTAATTATAGGCTAGTTATAATTAGATTTTTCTCCTTAAACTTCTGTGTTTAGGGAGGCCCTGGTAATTCTCTTTGCAGATACATTCTGTGATGAAATCTCCCAAGTCTTGAAACATCTAAACCATCAAAAAACTATTTTTTTTTTTTTTTATCTTGTAATTGTCAATGGGTGGTGACTAATGGATGGAATTGGCAGAAAAAAATTCTTGGAGAACTTCAGATGGATATTGAAGTCATAAAAACAGTAACAAAAAGATTCAGTATTTTTGTAATGCCTAATGATGTGAGAAACTTGAAGTGATTTAGCAATCAAATTATTGTAGTCTTCTGTGCATGTGAGAAAATACTTATATTTGAGCTAGGATGTAATTTAATCTTAAGCTCAGTTCATGATTTCACTGATGTCCCTTTATAAATTAGAAAACAAATGTTATATTGCACCTTGGCTTGAATTCTATTCCTGATTTCTGTAATAAATGTATTTTCAGTAACTTATATACTTTTTGCTTTTCGTATTTGTCACATGACAACAGAACCTGAATTGATTAATGGCAAATGAAAAACAAGCAAGAGTGACACTGTCTGTGTAAAAAGTTGTCACATGTAGGAAGAATAGTAAAACCAGCTTTCCTTAATTTTTTCCCTTCTTTGTTTTTTTGTAGTGTTAGAGGTAAATGTGAATTAGAACCCCCCCCCACTGTATTGTAATAAAAAGTATTATAAGTAATAATCTTGATATAATAATGTTTCTTTAGGATTTAGTTTTTCATTAAGGCAAACAAGTTGTTACTGGTGGTACCACTACCTCTTACCTTTGATTTTTATGAAAAGTTTTATGTCTGTGCACCTAGATGAGAGCTTTAGGATTCTTAGACACAGGGTATGGGCTCTAGGAGGCTTTTTAGTCTTATTTCCTCTTTCTTCTTCTTCTTAAAAAAAGTTAAATGTCTTGCAGAGGTGAGCTACCAGTGTAGCACATGACTGTACCTTTCGCAGTACAGCAAGTACTGCTTGGTTTCTTCTGGCTTGAAAACCATGCTTCACAATTAGTAAAAATAAAGGTAAGTTAAGAGTTCTCTGATCAGGTTTATGTTGTTGCTTTCTGTTTCAGTGTGAGTACTGGAAAATCAGTTTCTGAATCTATAAAAGAAAATACAAGTGAAAGTAGGTGAATGTTGAAAAAAATACTTTTCCTGCCTTCTTGGGGGTAAAAATTTAAAAGAAACAAAAAGAAACTTACATGTAAAATGCATTGGAAGAATTTGTCTGGACTCTTGACACTTAGAGGGTGATTGATAGCTGGAATTATGAAACCTCGTTGGAGTCATCTGGACAGTTTGGCTACACTTCCAAGTTCTTATTTTTCAAGTATGCTTTCTGTGTAGGTGATCTGTCATCTGCCTGTTTCCTGAGTCTGTTTTATAGATTTTGATGGTCCTACAAGAAGAAAGTAGGAGGAGAAAGATAATCCTGATAAGCAGGCCTGGAGTTCCCTCTGCCAGCATCTGAGCATGGCAAGTGGGTTTCGTTTTGAATGTTTGCGTCCTGTATGATCAGGTTCAAAACTACTGATGTAGCTTCAGGTGATTACCAGTTTACCTTCTGATTCAGGAGCTGAGCCCTCTATATTTGGGTTTCTTTCTCCTCTGTGTACCAGTGAAAAGGTTTTCTTTTCTGATGTGACACAGTTGATCTTAGAAGGATGTGACAGAACAGAATCATGTGGTCTTTGTTAGACCACAGATTAAAGTTGTGTAAGTGGAATACCTCAGGGATAATATGTAAGTTATTTTCTGTTGTTTAATGCATAAATTACGTTCTCTGTACAGAGCGACAGATGAATATTTTGGAATGTATTGTGCTCTTACACTTCTGTTGTTAGAGCACGATTAATTTAAAAAAAAAAAAGAGTTCCGGTGTGATAAAGTGGATCATGAGAAGTATAGTGAGGCTTCAGATATTTTAGACTTGATAAAGCTGTTAAGTCAAAAAGCCCCTTTGTATTCTCTAGAGAGAAAGTGTGCCATAGAAAGTGTAAACCAATGTGATTGAATGGTGAAGTGTGATGGATTTCATGCAGGAAGTTGATCTTGCACAAAATAAATGGTTTAACCACATTCAACAGAAAGTTTTTTGGGTTTTAAGAGGCAAATTGTACTATTAGGGCGTGATAAACTTTTAATGCAATTATGAAAGCAAAATTAATTTGAATAAGGAATATTTTTTTCATATAATAAAGCTGTACTGGTAGGGAGATAACGAGAAAATTTGGTCAATCGAAGAAATTGCCAAAATTCTTTCGAGGCTTAGAGTGTATTATCACTAAAAGAATAGAGTGGACCAGAACAAAAGTGGAGGACCTCTACTCTGGTTAATTAGGGTATAGTAGATAAGTTACTTTGCCCAGTAAAGAGCTGATCAATGAGCTTTGGCCCAGCAATTTTTATGTTATGGCTTTTAACTATATGACTCTGAAATTAACTGGACAAACTAGTGTGGTATTCCTAACATTCAAATTCATGTACTGTTGAAGAAAGACTTTTTTTTAAACAGTAACTTGTGCATAAACTGCTTGGATTGTAGGAAGACTTCTTTTGTAACACCCTTCTTTCTACTCCTGGCCAATTATTTAAATGGATGCACCTATGAAAACAGTTTCTTAAAGGCCATGAATGACGGATTGTCAGAGTTCTGAAAGAATAACTACTTGAAATAGTTGAGTACTTGCAGAAATTGGAAAGTACCAAATTATGGCAGCAGATAGTATTTTATGACTCATCTAAAATATCAAGCTTCAAAGGATAAGCAGTCGCTTTTAAGATAGATAAAGTTCCCCAGTGGTTGTGTTATTTTCTTTCTGAAGTTATAAAAATACTGGGAATATTTTAGTATGTCATGTCGGTGCTTCTGACTTGACTGAAAATAATTGTTTTCCATCATCCTCAATTTGATATCACTGTGATGTTCATAAATGGATGGCCTATATATAAGGTCACAGTTCTGTGTAATAAGTAGGTGTAGTGTCGTTAATTTATCCTAGATCCCTCCCACCCCCATTAGAGGCATTTGTTGGGAATGGCTACTCACAAATAATGAGCAATATTTGTTTGAATTAACTTGGCTGTGTAGGTATTGCGAGCAGGTGACTGCCTCCATTCTCCCATACTTAACTGGAGGCAAAGGGAAAGCATTAGAGGGTTTTGTGTGTGTGATGAAGATGGTGGTAAAAAATAATGAAGTAATAGTACCATCGTGTTCTGCTTCCTTTTAGATGAAACAGCTGTTTAATGCTGTTGGGCAGAATTTTGATTCCTCAAGTTCCTGGCTTTATTTCATGTAGATCAGGCTGTTAGAATTTTTGAGTGAATTTTGACAAAGGTCAGAATAGCCTGCTATAGAGTAAGAAGTTAGTCTTGGCCATGATCCCCCTCTTTTTTGTTTTTTTTGTTTGGTTTTTTTTTTTTTACAAGAATGGTGATTTATTTGCTTTGTCAGAGGTTGTCATTAATTGGGCCATGCATTAGCAGTTAATTTCCAATCTATACATAGCTCTAAAAAATATGCATAGCTCTTCTTTTTCTGTATTACTTCTAAGAAAGATGCCAAATTTCACTTTGAAATTTGAAACACTAAAACTGGGGTTTTTTGGAATTACCTGATAAGGGGTATAAAATAAAAACTCCATTATGCTAATGCTTTGTTAGCATAGGTCACTCTGCAGTAGTAATGGAACAGCCCTTAACCCTGGGATAGCTGATTTACCTGGACTTAAAAAATTGTATGGTTTCCTTTCAGTTATTGAGTATATTTTTTACTCTTTCTAGAAGAAAACTAAGTGGTAAGTTGATGTTGCCTGTAAGTCGTAGGTATGGCTGTTCAGAGTCTCACCCTACAAGTAGAGGAACCTATATGGTGGCAGAACGAGCACTCACTTAAACTGTTGGGAGCGGTTCAGGGTTTTTTCATGCCTACTGCTAAAAATACTCAGTACCTGCTTTTGGTTTAATGGCGTTTTCTTTCTGCTTATTCATGAAAATAGTATGTTTTTTCTTAATTTTATGCACAGCTAGTGATACAGTTTGTTACTTGTGGTATTTAGTAAGAAAATGCTCAGTGTTTAAATGAGGAAAGCAAAATACTCCTGTAGCTGGTTGGCCTGATTGCTTCCCAGTTCATTGTGTTTGGTGTCTCATGTAATAGGAACAAAAACACAACTTTTCCTGTCTAGAAGGAGAATGAACTGTACATCTCTGCATGTTCTTATGTTAATTGCCAAACTTCAATAGTGTTACAGAATTTAGGAGGTCAGATGAAGACTTGCTGCTGTCTCGTAGTTTAGAGATGCGTTGTGCATGCCACTTCATTGGCCTGAAGAAATCAAATGTAATTCCACAGTGCTTGCCTGCAGTCCATTTTACACTGGGGGCTTGTTAGTTTTTTCTTGGCAGTCTGGTGTTTGGCAAGGATAAACATGTTAAAATATGTTGATCTCAAAACTGGTAGGCTTTTGTAGACTTCAGCTAAGATACTACACTTTTTGGTATGAGAGGAGTGTATTTAGTAGGCACTGTATGTGCTTCATTGCAAATGAATGCTTTGTGTTCTTGCAATTTTGACATCTTGGAAGGAGTTTGCAATTACTCATGTAAGTACTGAAGTTACTGGGCTATTTTACGTCAGTTACCTAGTCACTTGAGGAAAACCTTGTCTGTATTAGTGTGTAAAAGTGCATTAGTTTACTAATCTGTGAATAGCTGAGATGCTGTTTATATCTCCTGTGCTTGGCTGGCTGTTCTGCCCTGTGCACTAAGAGAAGTGGTAGACTGGTAGTAACTGGCAATCCTTGTGCTCATGCAAGTCAAGCAGATTGTAGCTTTGCTCTACAGTTAAAAACAGCTACTGATTCTTTTTATTTTACTACTTAAAAAATAACTTCTAAAAGTGACACCAAAAGAGTGTAGTATCTTCTAATGGCAATCTATTAAAATAAGATGGAAATTTTTTCATTATTGTGAATCATTCGGATGATTTTGCCTTAAAAAATACTGAATGGAAGTTAAGACATTAAGTAGTTGGGGTTTTTTTAAAGTACAAAATACAAGTGAACAATCCTGTCTAAGACCTGCTTGGGAAATTCTGTAACCAGGTTTTTGTTGGAAGGTGTATTGCAACTGGGCTTGGACAACATAGGGCAGTAAGCATGTTTGGTAAATGTGCCGTAAAGTGAGTCTCTGTCATCTCCCTGAATATGCTGGGGGTTTTAATCTGAATGCTAATATTTTTTGTCAGGTTGTAATATTTTAAAGTTCAGTCTTTAAGATCATCACAGTCTTAAAAGAAGTGTGTTTGAAGTTAACTTTTAAAGATGATTGAAATTCAATGTTTTCCTTTCCTTTTGCTTATGTGAAATAAAACTAATGAAATAATTGTGACAGATACAGGTGAGAAATTCTTTATTAAAATTAATGTGATGTAAAATTGCTTGTGTTTCAAATGAACTGCATGTTTTATTTTGTTTTTACCAGGGTTTGTGGATGCACTTAGATGTTTGCAATGAGCACTGTGGCTGGCATGCCCCAGTGTTTTGGATACCAATGCATAGGACTCCGTAGTAATCGAATTTATCAGAAACGAACGTCATGAGCATAGTGATCCCATTGGGGGTTGACACAGCAGATACTTCTTATTTGGAAATGGCTGCAGGCTCAGAGTAAGTATGTGAAAATGATTTGTAAGCTTTCTTGCTTATTTTTGAATTATTTTTATCTTTTCCTTCGTGAGTATTTTTTGAACACAGTTGGAGAGAACTTACGAGTCTCCAGAGTTTTGTTGAATCTTTAATTACTTAAATTAATAACTGTCATTTTATTCATAAGTTAGTTTCTTCCTCTTCAGGGGGAGCAAAGCAGAGAAGCTAAACTTTACTGCAGATGCATATTTTTCTTGCTCATCAGACTGAGAAATAAAGATGCTGCTTGTTTTGTTTTTCATGCTTAAAATACTTGGTTTCAGTTTCCTTTTTAACTGCGTAAAAAATATTTTTGACTTTGCATGTTAGAAAGGTGAATTGATGTTGTGAGTTAAACTGCAAAACGATGGTAGTAATTGAGACAAGGGTGCCTTTATTTATGAAAATTGAAGGCCTAGCTTAATGATTAATACCATGTCTTCACAAAGGTATTTCTAATTGGAATCCTAATAGAAATTCACTTGTTATTCATTCATTTACTTAGTGTGTGTAAAGGGTTACAAAGAGCCAATGAAATCCTGAGTTCAATAAACTCTGCTTTGTGTGGAATAAATGTAGTGAATTTCTGGGTTTTGGGGGATTGGGAGGGTGATGTGGACTTTTCTGTTTGTTTGGTGGGAGTTTTTTTTTGTATTGTGGTGTTTGGGGTTTTTTTTCCCCTCCCTTGTCTGCTGTAGAGTATTTGATGGGTCGGAGTTTAGGTACTGATGGGCTAGAGTTTAGGTATTGTTGATCCCTGACTGCTGCTTTTGCATTAGTAGAGTGCATGATTGGCAAGTTTTTTTGGGGAGGAGGGGTGGATGTCAAAAGACACTAAGGATGAGGATAGTTTGTGTAAGCCACAGACAATCTCATATACTTCTATGCATATGAAAAAACCCCATGAATTTCTTAGCAGAAATGTAAAATTCATCATTTACGTTGAATAGCGTTTTGGTTTGGTTTTTTTGCTCGAGATGGTGTTACTCTTATCCTTCCTCTGAGCCTTTCTGTAGTATTGTTAAAGGCTCCCTATCTTTGCTTGCCACAAACATACATTTGCTTGCATTAGATACTGAAAAAATGGATTAGACTTTTAGTTTACATATGCTTGAGATTTTTTTATAAATATAAAACATTTGAAGAGGTGTATTGGATAACACAAATTTCAATAGCTTGCACACAATCTTTGCTTGAGAGCATGTGCTAAGCAATATTAATCTGTTTAAGAAAGTGGTTTTCTTGCAAGCTTTGAAGGAAAGTTTGAACAGAACTCTTGAACAGCTTTTAAAAGGGATATTTCTCTCCTGTGTTTGCAGTTATATATAAGGCTATTCCAAGCTTGCACCATTTCTCTGAAGAGAACCAAGAATTTGCAGTTCAGTTTTTTGTCACATTAAATTTTATATGTTTTGTTTATCTCTTCATATCGTGAACACTAATTACCTTGGTGCAGAAGATTTTTTAACTTTAGTGAACTGTTACAGCTCTTTTCATTATCTTTTCCTGTACTTTTCTTTTATGTTTAGAGAAGGTCACAATTCCCGAGGTTGCTGACATTCCTTGCAGACACAGCACGCCATGCCAAAATTAAAATAAATAAATGTAGTTATCAGTATAAACAAGATAGAGTTCACAGTGTGTTATTTGCTTGATACCGTGGCAGAGCGACCCAGTTAGGAACTGCTTTTCTTCAACTCTTAAGTGACTGTTACGAGTTAGATTAATTCTTATCATCTCTGCTGTACTTCCTCTGAAATATGTGTAGTAGTTGCATGATTGGCTTACGCTGATTCAGGAGCCATGTCAGTGTCTAAAGAAGTGTGACACGAAGGTGTGTCCCTAATCTACCAGCTTACAACAGTTGTAAACCTTTTTTATCACCATCTATATATTTTTTTTTTTGTACATTTTCTTCCAGAGAGTAGCCTGTTGGATATAGATTGTCATATATATATTACAAATAAGAGTCATAGATGGTCTTTGAGCAAGTTCTGGAGTTCTCTCAAGAGGGAAGAGTTGGAAGACTGGAAGGTCTGATATTGCTTCATCAGTCGCTGAAGCATGAGCAGACACAAGAATAGAGGAGTGGCAAACCCGATTATGCAGGAGAAGGAGCCCAGGAAAATGCTTAGTACCATCTCTGCTAAAAGATTTTGCCCTATGCTTTGAACCAAGGCATAAGCCTCTTAAAAAAGTGGATAGTTCATGTTATTAATAGTTTCATATATTATTGTAATAACTGTAGCAAGTAGGTATGTGTAGAATAACTTATTAAAAGGTTTAAACATCTTAAAAATTTAGGGATGAAATACTTTCGGTTTTTATGTGTACTTAAGTGGAATCTCCGCATAGATGATCATAGTGCCACAGTAGTCAGAACACATATATTTTGCTATAATTTGTAGATATTACTGAAGATGAATAGTGTGACTTCTTACTGGTAAGGATCAGTAGCAGAACCAGCCATTTCAGAAGTTTCAAAATGTGCTTCCTGACTGTAGAGAGTGCTAGTGTAGCTTAGAGCACGAGTATAGGCTACACATTGGGAAATGCCATTGATGGTACTGCTTTTCTGATTTTAGTATTTGTATATATTTTTTAGACGGAAGACCTGTATAATAAAGCACACAGTCACAGTATGCAGATCACTGTGTGGAGTTCAGCATCTCTAAGAAAAAATTACCAGCATTGTTGTAGCCTTACATGCAGATGATATCAGGCCAGCCTGTACTTGCAGGGCCTGCTGCAAGGTGCTTAGGTGGCAGAACCAACTCGCTGGTAGAGAAGCAGCGCTTGGTTCTTTGTTGTCTAGGTACTGAAGCCTGACAGATGCGTTTGGTTAGAGGAAGGGTCATACAAAATATATTATATTCCTTTATCTAAGATGACCTTCAGCCAGATACTGCTCAGGTGTGCTGGCACAAATAGCAAACCTGAACTTGAAAATCAGACCTGGCATGTGGCAGATTGATGTTGTTGAAGCATGTGTGAAAGCAGAAGGTTCCATTTGGAGTTTTGACACATTTTCAGGAAGTACTGTTAGTTAAGTGTTCATAGCCTAAAGCTTGGATACCCACTTGCCTTTGAATATTTTACTTTCAAGTGAGATTTTGTTTCCCATTTGAACACCTACACTTTTATAGAAGTCATTAATAGCCTCAAATTCTAAGGACTAATTGTATATTGGGTATTAGTCAAAAATGGCACACTTTTTTTTTAACTATTAAATGGTCAGAAACAAAACAGTATTTAAAAGGAATGGGGTGGGGGAGATCACGTTTTAGGGAAGAATTGCTTCTAATCGTTGACGGTTGATTCCCTTAATAGAGGTTAAGTGTAAGCTTGTAGGGACTGTTTTGGGAAACTGCTCTTGTGTGTGGCTTTTAATTTCTCACTAATGCCATCTGCTGGCAACATGCAGAAATGACCCAGAACATGAGTTGTCTCACTTGAAGAATGAACATTCTGTGAAGTTTTTTGGGTTTTTTTAAATACAGGCATCTCTCATTTTTTAATTTTCTGAATTGCTAACCATAGCACTTAAGAAGTATATAGTGATATTTTAGCAAAATATGAGGGTCAGTTTGTTACAGTAATGATTGTTTATTTTAGGAAATAATATTAGTATTTTGGTCAAACTTCAGATATACTGTAATGCAAACACTTCAGTTTTGATGAATACCAAATATAACATAAATATCTGTCTTAGCTAAACACTGAGACTGTAGTTGTTTGAGGTGAAGCTGAAAAATGTGGTATGATCAGAAGGCTGATAGGCTTAGTACCTCAGTCTGTTATGGAACTGGCTTGTGTCCAAAAATGCAAGCAAGGAAAACCTTGTAGTGTTCTCACAGATCTAAATGCTTACACTTCGCTTCCTGGAAACTTGCTTTTTGGGGTGCCTGTAAGAACGTCAGTGGTGAGATGTATAGTACAGTAGTTTTGCCTTGCTGCGTGGGCCCTATTACTTGAGCCTCAAAAAATTTAAAACCTGATTTTTAAGTGTTATCTCATGCTTTAATCATCTGTACAATTAAATGTTTTACCAAGAGGCATTCCTTCACAAAATGTCCAGTTCCAAGATGCCCCTTCCAGAAGAAGGGTTTGACCTTTGAACAAACGATAGTAAAGGATGTGTGTTTTCTCTGTTAAGGTCACGCGCGTGGTGGGCACAACAGGGGTGATAAGGAATTCAGTGACCTGTCTGCCACAGTTACTTCTCCGTGTGGTTCTCTGGAGAAATGATGCTCATTCTGTACTGCTTATGGGATCCTTATCACTTTTCTATTAACTATAAAGAAAACCTGTGATGGTTAATTTCTGGCTTCAGTGAATGCTTTGCCACCTCCTTCCCCACCCCAGTGTAGCGTAGTGGATAAATGGAATAGCAGCAGTTACATTCAGAGCTTTAGTGAGCATTTGTTATAAATTAAAGTAGTATCTCTGCCCCCCAGATAGACTGATTCTGCTCTAAATTTGTATTTGTTGCAGCTCTTTTAATGAAATACTGAAATGCCTTTCTGTATCACCTGATTTTTCTCCCACTGTTTTTTTGGTTCTCCTTGTTCAAGTAAAGCCATGCTTTTTCCTTACTAACCTTGTGATCTGAATGTTTTATGAGTATTTAAATAGTTGAAGATAGATATATGTATTTTGTGTTTGGAAGCCTAATGGGTCTGCTACCCACAACTCTTATGCCTCTAAATATTAAACTTTGTTCTCTTAAGTGGTTTATAAGTTGCTAGAGTAGGTAGAAGTGGATTTAGGGAGGAGGCTATACTGTCTTGCCTCAGATTTTGCAAGAGATTTAGAGTATATTTTCAGTTTTTTTAGGTAGTAGGTGAAATACACAACCTCTCTTTTTAGGACACTTCCATTCTGGCATTTTTCACTGCATATTCCTGTGTTAAAGTAGCTGATATTTGGGTCATATTAATACTTATTTTTAATGAAGGAAGTTATCCTAAATTAATTGTGGCATTGCTAAAGGGTGGATTGTACCAGAATTCCCCCTGCCTGTCCTGTATCAGTAAGCCTTCCTGCTCTGAAAACTATTTCCCAACAAGACCAAGACTGAGCATTGAAGGCAGAGTGGGCAAGAGTAACTCTGCTACCACTTGTCCTGTTCAGGAGATGGTGAAGAACAGCAGTAGAAGCAATGCAGTGCTCAAGACCCTCATGTACTGGAGAAAGAGAACTTGATTTCTGTCCTAGCCGTGATGAAGGGTAGCTAATGCCACATTCCTTGGCATTTTGTTTGGCTTGATCATCAGAAGGATGAACTGGGTGACAGAAGAGGTGTATGATTACCACACAGATGTGTTATGTCGGTGAAGGCAAATTGGTTGGAAAGGCACAGCTTTTTCATCTTTTGTGTTTTGTTTTTTAGTAATGGGTTTGATAAACCTGGCAAGTTCTGAGCCTCTTCTAGAAGCTAATTCCAGGAAACTCTGAATAAAATCACGTTTTCAAGTTGTGAAGTGGTATAAGAAAGTAAATGATGATCTTTTGGGGTTTGTGAGGTAACAAAGAGCAGGTGTTGTCAAGAGTCTCATGTTAGTCAAAAGTTGTATTTTTAATGTTAGTGCTTCATATTATTGGTGTGCTCATGTGTTTGCTCACTCTCTAAAAAAGGCAGCTGATGACTGTTGGAGACATTGATCTTTTAAAAAACATTTTTTTCTTTGGACTCTAGAAACTGAAGTCTTTACCCGGTAGGGCTTTTAACTAGAGTTTCTTTTTAAGCAATTCTGTCATGTAAAAATCTCACATGGGCAAAAGCTTATAAGAAGAAAGAGGCCACCAAAACCATTAGTAACGCCTTCAAATAGATGTCAAAATACTGTATTTTGTTTTGAGAAAGTTAATAATTAATCCTATCTTTACAAAATATGTTACCAACAAATATAAGTTGCTGGTGTCCTTCAAATCAAACTAGTATGGCTCTAGGGCATGACAAAGCCTCTAGTGAGTATTTTAATGTCTAAAAAAAAAAGTCAGTATCCAATCTTTTTCAGAAATACCGAGTTTGTTTTCAAAATCAGCTCAAGGAATTAGTAAGATACATGTGATGGGAAATAGACTTCACTTGTAATAAAAATAAAATTAGAAAAGTGAACTGGGCCTGATTTGTGATGGGAGTCAAAGCCACTTCAGTTTTAGATGTTGATATTTTGCTGTGCCTTTCAGTGTAAAAAAAAAAAAAAACAAAAAAAACCCACCAAACCAAAACCAATCAATTTAGGTAACCTGGATTCATTTGTTCTGCTGTGATTGAATCATATGGTGCAGTGAAAAAGCTGCAAGTTCTCTCAGTCATGAGAGTATGCTTGTATGCTCACGTGAATGTAACTGCTGAAGAAAGGTAATTAATGTATAATTTCTTGTGCTCAAATTGTGTCTGTTGCTGCTTTAGCACTCCTTTATCTTTTTTGTCTTTCATGTTGTGGTTTGATGTATATGAAGGTATCTTTATTGTATATTGAAGAAGGCACTGTCTTTGATTACAAAACCTCCTCTCACAAATTGTTAGCACTTTTTTTTCTGTTTAAAGATAAACTGATAGAAACTGCCTTGTTTATATAGATTTGCCCTAGTTAGGATTTCTGCTTGTGGAAACAGTAGGTGCGGGTGGTGCCCTGTCACTGCCGCTGTGTGTCACTGCAGGGCTCTGTCCGTGAGCAGTGCTTGGAATTACGGCTTCAGTCCTCGGTCAGAATTCCTTTCTGCAGGTTCTCTTACTGCTCAGTGTGGTTTGGTTGGGTTTTTTTCTATTACCACTCTTTGGTTTTTTGGTGTGGGGTTGTTTTTTTTTTTTTTTTGTTTGGTTGGGTTTTGTTGTTTTTGTTTTTTTTTTTAAGTGAGGAGGTTGTTGGGGGGCATGCAAGTTTGTTCCTGCCCCTATATGCGCCTTCAAACAGAATCAGCAGGGAATTAATTAGAAATTGTGCAGCAAATACTTCCAATTTACTAATATAAATTACATATTAATTGCATTTATTCTTCATCTGTCTCTTGCCTTGCAGACCAGAATCTGTAGAAGCTAGCCCTGTGGTAGTTGAAAAATCGAACAGTTATCCGCACCAGTTGTATACCAGCAGCTCGCATTCACACAGTTACATTGGTTTGCCCTATGCAGTAAGTTTTGTGCTAAGTATTCTATTCAAAATGTATTATGTAAAATCTACTGTTCTTAGCTGGAAAAACTGATTAATGCGTATATTTCTATATCTTTTTGGGAGCTGGGTAGGTTGGCTAAAGATGGTTGATTAGAAGTAGAATACAGAACATAGTGCACTTAAACATAGTTAAGAAGTTAGAAAATAAGATTGAATAATGACAGAAATAAAATTTTAACCTGTTTGCTAAAAAATAACTCTCTGAAGTTCTTTGCCAAGTGAATTCATACACTTGCGCTTGAATAACTATCAGTGTGGGGGCATTTATGAGTTGTTGTAACTTATATTTTAAAAAAAATCTAGGACCATAACTATGGTGCTCGGCCTCCTCCAACACCTCCAGCTTCTCCTCCTCCGTCAGTGCTTATAAGCAAGAATGAAGTAGGCATATTTACCACTCCCAACTTCGACGAAACCTCCAGTGCTACTACCATCAGTACGTCAGAGGATGGAAGCTATGGAACTGATATTACCAGATGCATTTGTGGCTTTACACATGATGATGGATATATGATCTGTTGTGACAAATGCAGGTAATGAATATTAAAATTATTTAAAAGGTGAAAATTACTTAAAACTTCAAGCTACACTGAAAGGAAGTGTAACTAAATGATGTTTTAATTATGTCAAGGGACAGTGAATTTCCTTCCATCAAAAAAGTGTTTGTAAGTTACGTGGTTTTCTAATAGGCAAGATAGCTGATTTAAGGCCAGTGAGTATTTTATACTTTATTCCAATCTGTCTTGACTACTCCTTTTGTTCATGCCTTTATTTGCATGTTGAAGCTTAACAAGGGCATATCTTTTTTTCCCTCTAAAAAGGATGTCTCTCTGGTGTTTTGTCCAAGTGATTTGTTGCTATGATAAAACAGAGACCTAGGGATCAGTTCTTCTGCATGTACTAATAATCTTGGTGAGTTATGTATATGTAAATCAGGTAACTGGAAGGATGCAAAATAATGTGAAAGAAACTTTTCAAATATTGGTTTCTCTGTGTGTGATCTTTCTGAAAAGAACTCTTCAATTTTCAAAGGATACAGTTTTAAGAATTTTTAATAAGTATGAAAAGACTAACCTAGATTCTTACTGGAGAAGCTGAAGTTAAATGTTTAAACTTCTGTCATTATGCGTAAGCACCTACTTGATCATAGTATAATAGAAGACTGCTCTTAAATACTTGGAGTTGGAAAAATTAACAGGAGAAGACAGATCTCATGTTTCTACTCAATATTAGCCTGTATTTTTACATTCAATATGCTTTATGAATGCTGCTGAATTTATTAGATCTTCATGTATTTATGATTGTTACAGCTACTTAAAACAGTAATTTGAGTTCCATTTTTCTGTCTGCTTACGTAACAAGCTTGTTGGTAATTTCTCATGGTCCTTGATTCTGATAACCTTTGCCCTTATTTTGAAACTTATTAAAGTGTTCTCTCAGCAGTGAAGTTGTAAGCAGTCACCAGTTAGTCAGCTTGCTTTGAAGAAGCAATTATCTGTGAGGAGTTGGAAAGAGTTGTGGTAAATCCACAAGTGGGAAGATAACGATTTTTCATAGAATCAGCCGGGTTGGAAAGGACCTCTGAGATCATAAAGTCCAACCCTTGATCCACTGTCACTGTGGTTACCAGACCATGGCACTAAGTGCCACATCCAGTCTCATCTTAAAAACCTCCAGGGTTGGAGAATCCACCACTTCCCTGGGCAGCCCATTCCAATGTCTGATTACCCTTTCTGTAAAGAATTTTTTCCTAATATCCAACCTAAACCTCCCCTGGCACAGCTTAAGACCATGTCCTCTTGTCCTACTGCTGGTTACCTGGGAGAAGAGACCAACCCCTACCTGGCTGCAACCTCCTTTTCAGGGAGTTGTAGAGAGTGATGAGATCTCCCCTGAGCCTCCTCTTTTCCCAGCTAAACAACCGCAGTTCCCTTAGCCTCTCCTCACAGGACTTGTGTTCGAGTCCCTTCACCAGCCTGGTTGCTCTTCTCTGGACCTGCTCCAGCACCTCAATATCCTTCCTGAACTGAGGGGCCCAGAACTGGACACAGTACTCCAGGTGTGGCCTCACCAGCGCTGAGTATAGGGGAAGAATCACTTCCCTG
>VZRE01008709.1:95063-203260 GCA_013396775.1 Cephalopterus ornatus | reverse complement strand
CCCCCCCCCCCCTCCGAACTCAAATATATTTCACCCAAAATCTAGGTGGTTCTCTGACATTAGAATAGCTCCTAAATTTTTTTCCCAATAAGACGTGTATCGAATTATTTAAGGAGGAATTTCAGTTATGTGAATTTATGCAGACATGCACACACACCCCAGCTATGTAATTCAGTCTGTCCTTGAAGTTCAGGATAGAAGCATTTACCGATGTTGACTTTAGCCACAGGAGGGGGCTTTGCTTAGGCATTGTCTGTAACCAGTGGAGAACACTTTGCTGCTTTGGTGGTTGATTCAGGAACACATTATAAGCCTTTCTGTTATTTTAAAGGAAATGAGTTATTAAAGTGTATTTTTTTCTGCGTTCTTGCAGATGATACTTAATATCTTATAAACAATTTTTTACTCTATTGTTGCTGGATGCTTCTTAGTTTGCAAATACTCAGCTAGGTTCTCAGTTCAGGTTGTTTACCTGAACAGTTCCTGTCAGCATTCTGTGACAATTACCTTTTGTGACAATGCTAAACACCTAGTAAACTATAAATTGCAGAAAGAATATTGGACTGAAAGACATCATGATGTAAGCAGTTGATTTCAAGCTTACAGATAAATTAATGTGGTGTGTTAGTTCGTACGCAGATCTGTCCTGATGTGACTGCTGTGTGTGAGTACTCTGCAAGTGCTTGGGGGGAAAATACATGAAATCTTGTCATTTGCCTTTAAGAAGGAGAGAAATACTATCT
The DNA here is from genome assembly GCA_013396775.1 of Cephalopterus ornatus. Classification (NCBI taxonomy): domain Eukaryota; kingdom Metazoa; phylum Chordata; class Aves; order Passeriformes; family Cotingidae; genus Cephalopterus; species Cephalopterus ornatus. Next base: position 202,517 of record VZRE01008709.1, on the reverse strand, counting down.
CTGAATTATTGTGGTTCTGACAACAAAAATTAGAGGCTTTTTGGACCTGTAAAAGAACCGGAAACTGACATTTTCATCTAAGAAAGATCGGTAGCTCTAAATGTCTGTGGGATCTGTTTACTAGACTTCTGTCTTGTACCAGGAACCTGCAAAAGAAGAAACTGCCACCAAGCCTACCCCAGCCAAAGTTAATAGAGCTAAACAGAGAAAAAGCTTCTCACGGAGTAGAACTCACATTGGACAGCAGCGCAGGCGGCACAGAACTGTCAGCATGTGTTCAGATATCCAGCCGTCTTCTCCTGACGTGGAAGTAACTTCCCAACATAACGAAACAGAGAATGCTGCTCTGGTAGCTGAGCCTGAAACAGAAACTGTTGTTACAGAAATGGTTACTGAAACAGAAGCTCCAGCACTTAGCAAATGCCCTACTAAGTATCCTAAAACAAAGAAGGTATGTGTCTTGAGGGATGGGGAGAAGAGAATGGACTTTAACAGAGTTTTAAAAAATTACAGACTGCTTCATCAGTATGCAGCTGCATTTTTTTTTTTTTAATGTTGACTCATTTCTTTAAAAATCACCATTGTATAGCCAGTCACTGGTAATAGATTAAAATTTGTAATAGCCTTTGGTAGAAGTTCTTTTGGAATTTAAGAGACTTCCAAAATCCATCTTTCAGAGCAGTTTTGGAACAAAATGCTTTCTGAATGGATTGGAATACTACATATAACCAAAACATACTTAAAGCTGTTAAGTTAAATTAAAAAACAAGGAAATAAGTTGCCTTTCCTTTCTTTGTTCCTTGTGCTTCAGTTAGCAAACAGAATATCTCCAAGGAAATAATTCTGGTACTTCTGAAGTGAATGGGTTTAAACACACAAAATTTATGTGCATATTTGGAGAGAAGATTCTGTAGTGCTTTGTTTTTAATTTTTTTTCTATTGGATTACATTGCAAAAAACTTCTAAGAAATGGCCTAATATTTAAGGACAGAAATCTTAAATCTGCAAGTACGAATAAAGCAGTAAAACTTTCTGCTTTGAAATCCTACAGACTTCATTAAAAAATGTTTTTAGCATGATTTATGAGAAGTTCTGAAAATTTTTTATAGTGGAGGGAAAGGGGAACGAAGTCATTGGTTGAAACGTCTTGTCAGATGAACAATAACAATTTCAAGATGGTTTTATCTTAAACCCCCAGACACACCTTAGATTTTATTTTTACCCAAAGGCGCCTGAATCATCCTGTAACACTGCTTATTGCATCACTATTAAATTCTTATGAGAGGGAAGACTAGAATCTTTCTTCCTTTCTCATGTGTTGCATAGCAGGAAGGAATTAAGATGTCCAAAGTCTGAATTTTACTTCAATTTTTTGCTATTTCATAGTATTAAGGATGAATATCTGTGAAATGTCTCATCACCTTGTACTCAGTGTACCCTAAAGTGCAGAGAAAGTCCTGCTTTAAAAATTAAATATAAATAGGTTTGTAAAAGACAAGCAACTTAAATATATTAGGATAATCTGTGTTAAAGCCTTACTGTCACATTAATATTATTTAGTGTACTATTTTTGCTTAACCTAATTTTGAATCATTGTAAAATTTAGGAGGTTAGTTTATCTGTTAATAGAAACTCAAATCCACTGGCATGTTTTTTAAAAACACTGAACTACCTAGGAAAGAGTACTGTTTTTTGACCAGTGTGCCTTAGTCCGTATGTTATAATTTAATACAGCCACAATTGAAGATTCGTGTTCAGGGCACCTGCCTGAGATGTTGACTGAGGCACAGTCGTGACAGTACAGAAATATGATGAAGAGTTTAAGTTTGTTCTGTGAATGTTACATATTTCTCCTCAGCCTAGGTGCTCAGGCACAGAATTCCAAAGCAAATTTTAAACTTGTTAATAAATTGACATTCTTAAGTACAGTTGATACGGGCACTTGTATATTATGTTCAGTGAGAATTAAATTCAGAAGAACTAAATGTAGTTTACAACAAAAAAAACCCAAAACAAAATGCCCCAAACAGGTATGCAAACAGATCTATACTGATTCCTTCTTCTTATTTCACTGAAGCTGTTCTCACTCTCGCTGTGTATTTTTAAACTTGTAGCCTGGACACTAACTGTTTCTGATTTGTATAATAGTTGACTAAATGAATAATTAGACTAAAAAATTTTTAAATGCCACTAATAAAAACCCTCATAAAACAGCAGTTTCTTTTCTCTCTCTATTTAGCACTTGGTCAGTGAATGGTTAAGTGAAAAGAGTGATAAAGCAGGGAAACCTACAGACAGTCTACCAGAAAGGCCTCTACGAATAACTACAGACCCTGAAGTTCTGGCTACTCAGCTGAATTCTTTACCTGGTCTCACTTACAGTCCACATGTGTATTCAACTCCAAAGCACTATATTCGTTTTACTTCACCATTCCTTTCAGAAAAGAGGAGGAAAAAAGAACCTGTGGAAAACATTACTGGCTCTTGTAAGAAGGTAATGCTTCCCTTTGTTATGGTTCCCTGTCCCATTAAAAAGTCTTTATTTGCTAGCATAAATTTAGGCAGGAAAAAAGCTGGTTGGCAAACCATTTCAGTGGTGTTATGCATTTTGAAATGTTCATCATTTAACGTCTAAGTCACTAACGTGAACTTGTTGTCTTACAGCGTTGGTTGAAGCAGGCTTTGGAAGAAGAAAATTCAACAGTGATTGATAGATTTAATTCACCATCACAAGAGAGATCTAGAAGTCCAGCCATCAACGGTGAACATAAAAGTCCTCTATTACTGAATGACAGCTGTTCCTTAACAGGTGTGAAACTTCTACTAGTACACTGCATAAGAGTTATATCGAAGTAGCTGAATGTGGAGAACTTTGTTTTTTAAAGTGATGATACTTGATGATTTCTTTGAAAGAAATGCTTCATTGCATAGGGCTTGGGATTTTTCCCCCTTTTAATGTGTATTAGATAAGAAGCCACCATATCTCATGGCATTTACAGTCAACAAAAGACTGATGTTTTTGACTATTAGTATTAAGAGGTCAGGTGTTAAATTACTTTCCATGCTGTTCTGTGTACTTAGAATTCCTTTAAAACTCAGTAGGCCTGTGTAGCACTCAGGGGAAAAGCTGTGTAATCTTGTAGGCATCATAGAAAATGGGAATGCACTGAAAGCTAAACATGCTTCCGTAAGGATATGGAACTTGTCTGATGATTCCTGTTTACAGTCCTGAACTTGGAATCACCCCTTTTCAGCTGAACAGTCTTAAGAATGCATAGAAGTTGACTTTGCCTTTTCTGGAGACACAGACAGTTCTTCCCAGCATCTTAACACACAAATTTCAGTTACTGATATATCTGTAGGCTGTTAAAGAGTTTATTTCTCAGGAAGTCTGTAGGCTGTTAGAAGTTCATCTCTCAGGAAGCCTGCCCTTAAGAGATTTTTGTAACCATACAATTTTTTAATGTGGAATTCATGATTTTATTACGTAAAGTGACAGTTGTGATTGCTGTATCTAGATATCTTCCAACTCTTTTCTAATTTTAACACACAGATCTAACCACACCACTGAAAAAGCGAAGACTGTATCAGCTGTTGGAGTCTGCGTTCTCAGAAACCTCCACACCTACTCCTTCTCCCTATGCCACACCAACCCACGCTGACATCACTGCCTCCGAGCCATCCTTGTTTGCTACTCCTCCTAGGGTAAAAACAGAAGATGAAGCTTGTAGAAATGGTTACAAACCCATATATTCGCCAGTTACTCCTGTAACTCCATGTATACATGGAAATACCATGCACTTTGAGGTGAGATTTATAAAGAATTTTAATGTGTTCAGAGAATGTGTTTGGACATTCCAGTGCAAATCAGTATTTGTACTCCTCCTACAAAGGGGGGATTTATATTTCTCCAAGGTAAAAAATAAATTGACTTGCAATTTCTTCTTATTTATTTAGAATATTTCCTCACCTGACAGTTCCCCGGAAATAAAAAGGCGAGCTTACAGTCAAGAGGTAAGGAAATGTGCCCAAACCTATGAAGGGTATCTTGATTTCACCTGTGTGGCTGCACTGTTCTTAGTAAATGCTGTTCACCAGCCATTGCAAGTTTCTCACGTTGTAAAGGGTAAATTCCCTGTAGGTTATTTGCTTACTGCTTTTTATTTCTTTACTTGTTACACTCTCTATTTTAAACTGGTTTCTCTCTATATCACTTAAAACTCCTGATGACTCTAATGGAAAGGAGTAACTACTGTAATTTCCAGACAAGAACAGAAAAATAATTGCTTTCCAGGCTGTAGTTAGATTCAGATTAACATTTCTCCTTGTTACCAGCATCTCTTAATTGTTTTTGTTGATCAGAGTGGGAGGGCAGAGCAGAAAGGTAGTAAATGGGCTTAGGTGGATTAGTCGAGAAGCAGCAAGTGCTGTTGGAATGTGCCTGGGTACTCCCAGTGTGCAGAATGCATGTGTCCAGCTTTGTTTCAAAATTCAAAAGTGTCTTGGAAAAGCTTTTCCTTCTCCCTTTTTGAAATAAGTGTTCTGACATTGAGGAGAATCTGTTTTATGTTGAGTTGAAGCAAGTGCTTTGTAGCTTCCTGACCAGGGACTTGCTGCTGTTGACACTGCTCTCGTTCTTCTGCCAGTCATAAAATAAAATCTGGCAAATAATATTTATTTTTACTTTGGTTTTATTAAAGTGCTTTAACCTAATACATGGGAATAGTAGAAATAAGTGTCTGGCTGTAAAATTGTTTCTTAAAACAGATAAATTCATGGTACTTTAAGGCCTTTAATCCTGTTTAGAGGCACAGCTGATTGTCAGAGTAGTTGCAGTTTTGATGGAGTGTGAAAAAATAGTTGATGTGTGTTTTCTTCACGCAGGGTTATGACAGAGCATCGATTCTAGCACTGAATTCTTTCAGAAATTCCAACCTGACAGAAATGGGCCTGCAAGAAATAAAGACTATTGGATATTCTAGTCCAAGGAATAGGACTGATGTCACACGGCAGTGCACTGGAGAAATGGAATCTGTGTCAGACCTCCAGCTGGGACTCGAAGTAATTGAGCAAAGTGCACTGCATAAAAACCTGGAAGCCCCTACACATGATAGGACTGATGCAAACAGCCAACTAGAAACTGCTCATTGTGGACGGGGCACAATTTATTCTTCCTGGGTAAAAAGTCCTGACAGGACAGGTGTAAATTTCTCCATGAATTCTAATTTGAGGGACTTGACCCCTTCACATCAGTTGGAGGTAGGAGGTGGATTCAGAATAAGCGAGTCCAAGTGCCCGATTCAAGATGATGGAAGAGGCATGTTCATGGAAGCATCTGTTTTTTGTACTTCAGAAGATGGAATTGCACCTGGCTTTGGAAGGACTGTCAGTAACGACAATTTGATGGATGGAAATTGCACACCCCAGAATCCTCCACAAAAGAAAAAGGTTATAATTTTAAGAATCATTTGGTCTGCCTTTCATCAACTGCTGATTATATTTCTATAACAGAGCCCTAATGTAATAAAAACCAGCTGGTGGCCTGTCTTTACATACTGCAATGCAATAGACATTTTTGAGGGGAAATAATGAAGGGCAAAGATTAAAGCTGCATACAGCCATCAGTAAATTTATTTTTTCCAAGTAATAGATACAAATTAACTTCTCTTTCATATGAGTCTTAAATTAATTGCTCAATAAATTGCTTTTCAGGTTTGAAAATGGTTGCTTATGCCATCTGGTGTTACACTGTTCTATTATACAGGATATATACTTGCATCATAGAGATGATATATGTGAACATCTGTTATGAATTACTGCAAGAAACTGCACTAACAAATTTAGGGTACTCCCACTTTAAAGTCAGAACTGCACAGAAATATTTAGTTCCAAGGAATATTTTTCTTGACTTAATTTGGTTGTTGGTTTGGGGTTTTTTTTATCAAATACTGTGTTTGAAAAATAAGTGCAATTTAAATTTTCTTCTCTCATGAAACAGTTTTTGTGGGTAAGTGGTGTGGTCATGGGCAACTGGAAGCAGGATTGGAAGTTGCTTTGCCTAGCTCTTAGATTACATTGTAGTGTCAGGTGAGAGTCCCTTTGCAGGAAGGACAACAGACACATAATGCAGTGATCTCCATGTGCTACAGCTTACCTGTTCTGTCTCATCAGAGACTGCAGTAATCTTTCTTGTTTGAAAGATGTGATTTATTTTCTTTATGGAAGTAGCGATGGGGGCATTTTCTATGTGTGTACATACATGCACAATGGGGTTTTGGTTTTTTGGTCGCATTACAGCCCCTTGGATGTGCCTTCTCCCTTGTGGGCAGGGAGCATCCTGCTGGGGAGCACTCAGGATTCTTCCTTCAGTAGTTCTCCAGCAGAACTGGGGTTTTGTTTGCTTTGCTTCAAGTGAGACATAAAAGGAGCAAGATTGGTAGGAGCTCTGTTCTTACCTGGTCAAGGTCCTGAGAATTTTATAGATCCTGTGTGTGTTACTGTAGCCCTGCTGTTAAGCCAAAATTTCTGTAACTTCACATTCTTCTTTGTCTGAAGGCTAAATTGGTCTTCACAAATCCCAGCAGCACTTCATGCTTCAGTAATCCTTCCCCCTTCTTTTGCTGACAAGGATTCTGCCAGGTTGTCACTGACGAGGGCTTATGCTACACTAATCCCCGAATAAAAGAAAGGTGTGGCTGCCCCCTGACACCCCTGAATGCCAGGATTCCTGTCTAAAATTTTCAGTTTGAAGAAACAACCAGAGAAAATTGCATCTGTCTTCCTGAAGGAATGGGTTTTAGGATTTCCAAGGATGCACACAAAAAAACTTGTAGCCTTTGACAGTATACAAAAAGGAGGTGGTGGGCTAGATCTCACCAAATGTGAAAGGTGAGAATTGAGAAATTTTGTAGGAAATAAATAGAAGCCTTTTGCCTAGGATCACATGAGGCAGGAATATCCTAAGGGCAGGTCTTCGGAGGAGGCTTTTTCATATTTCAGTGTTTCTGTGGACATTTGCTTCACTGTTTTCTCTCACCATTGCACAAGTTTTTCCCTTTTCAGTAGAGTCTTGTATATAGTGGCCACACTGCATAGGTTTTGTCTGCTCTTAACATTTAAGCTTTCTTTAAAGCAGTGTTCTTCAAGGGATCTCTGTCACGTGATGTGGAAATACAAAATTGTTTGAAAGCAAGATCAGTTCTTAACCTGAACTTTTTTATGAAACATCAGGTACTTTTAACTGCTTTTACCCTGACATGTGGTTGAGTCTCTCATGGACAGAGATCTGTTTGAAAGCAAAGGAAAACCCTTAGCACTGCAAACAAAGCAGGCTGCCTTGCTTTTCTCTGTGTAAAAATGGATGACCGCTCTAATGGAGGACTAAGCCAGTTAAACATTAATTTTTTTCATTATGGCATGTTAGTTTCTTGGTTTGGATGTTGAATAGTTTCAGTGTAGGTTGCTGATAACTAGAGAATTTATAGACATTAAATGTCATTTTCACCAAACTAGTGTAATTTCTGAATAAAGTAGGTCTGAAGGTCAGTATTACAACTTGGCTTCAAATCCTGAAGATTCATAAGTGAAAATATCAGAACATTTATTTTTCTCACTGATGACAACTTAGTGTTTAAACCGATTTCTATTCTGTGAAAGGTCTGCGTAGGGATTTTACAGACATACAGATAAAGTAGAAACCACTTTTCATGTGTCACTGTTTTTGGTAATAAACTTAGAATTAGCTTAGAACTATGTTCTTATTCAGTCTCTTTTAGCATGCAGTAAAGACAGAAATTAAAGTCTGGGAAAAGAATCAAAATTAAAGTTGCAAATTCTGTATGTTAAGAAGAATGCATGAAGAGCTTTGATATGTGCAGCAGAGTGAAGCAGAAGGGTAGTGGGTTTTTCATACAAGGGAGTCAGTCTGTGAGAGCAGGATGTGAACCTCTGTAGAAATTTACTGTATCATATACTCTTACTAATGCTGCAGTTCCAGGAGAAACTGTCCCTTGTAGCTACAACTACAGGTGAACTTTTTCCTGACTTGTGTCATCTGCTTCTTCCGTGAGGCAGAATACATACTTGTTCTCTTGGCAAAAGCTTTTTTATAACATGATCTTGACAGTTTTCAGTAAGTCAGTGCTCTATAAATTCACTGCAGATGTGGTGAAATATCTTCAATTAATCCATCCCCCTTTTTTTTTTTTTTTAGAACCAGTGAAGTGGTATGTCTGACTAAAACAATACATTTAATTGAGAAATGAAATGGGTAAAGCTTCCCTTCTAATGTTTATTTTCTGGGTTTTCTTGCTCCTTAGGTGTCCTTGTTAGAATACCGGAAGAGACAACGAGAAGCTCGAAAAAGTGGCTCAAAGACAGACAACTTCCCCCTGGTTACTGTATCTCCTCATGCTGCTGGTGGAGGAAATACAAGTAGTAACAATGGTGCTAATGATGCGTATAACAGCAGTGGTGAAAATGGGGAGCAAACTGATAACACTGCAAGCCTGCCTTTACCACTGCCAGCTACTGTTTATAATGCAGCTCCAGAGGACACTGGCAACAACTGTGCAATTAAGGAATCTTCCTCCAGTGAGAAGAATGAACCAGAAGTACAGTGGTAAGCCACAAAACTATAGGACTAAAGTTCAGAAGAATTATGTACTTAAATTCAAGTCTTTCCTATTTGAAATTAGTTTCCATTAAGGGTGCAGTGGCAGGTTACTGACTGGAAGTCCTTTCAGGTTAGTGGAGTTGTCTTACCTCTTTCCTCAGAAATATAGAAGATACATCATAAAGATTAAAATATTTCAAAAATTTCCCATAATACACTGGTTAAATTATTTTAATTCTGCTTTACTTTTTTATTTTTTGAGAGCAAAAGAGGTATTAATTTGAGCATCTGTGTCCTTGTATTTCCACTCCCTTGTCTGTGGACTGAAGAGAATGTTTTCATGTTAAATCTCAAACCTTTCCAAAAGTACTGTAGGGGAAGAGGGTGGAACAGGAGAATAATCTGTATTGATTAGCAAAAGCTTCTGGAAGACCTTAGGAGGTCTGTATTTCAGTCATGTGGCTGGAACACGTGTGGGATGTTTGCCGTAGCTCAGTTGCCAAGTGCAGGGCTGCAGCCCTCCTCAGGGAGGGAGCGTGCGGTGACACAGACAGTGTTGTTCAGGATGGTTAAATGGGTCCCTTGTTTGCAGACCATATGGTCAGTTGGACGCCATGGCAGGTACTCCTGACAACCAAAAATCCTGAGGAGAGATGGGAGTATGGATGGGGATGAGATAGAGTGACTTCAGTCTGTATAAAACTGCACGTATTTTTCACTGGTCTTGGTAACCTTAAAGTAGATGGTCAGCTGTGGTGACACTGTCTCCAAATGTTAGTGCAAAATAAACCCTGCAGATGTTCTTCATGATGTAGTGAAGGCCTAACTGTGGTGGGGATGAACATGGGCTGAGGAGTTGAACATCCTTCTGCTCACACACTCCAGCTATTCTAGAAGCTCTTCCGTAAGGATTTTGTAGAGGCAGTTGAAGGGAGAGAACTGTGCAGTTTTCAGCATTGCACTGAAAAGTGGCTGTAAGTTCACTGTGCAGGAGACACTGTGGTATATTGTAATCAAAGGATGTGGGAACAGGCTAAACAGGGAAGAATTAACTACTAGGATTTTGCAGTAACCCTGCACAGTGGCACCAAAATTTATTTCAGTGCACCGGTATTGTGGAATAATGCCATGTGTCCTTGCCATAAAAGAAAGCAGAGTTCTGTGGAGTGCTGTTATTTATGATGTTCTTGATCAGGTTGTGGTTGAGAGATATAATCGATTGTAAGAGAGAAGATCTGACTGTCACTGCATACCCACTATCTGGCAAGTAAATGTAGAAGCTTAAATAGATATATTTGTAGTAGTGCACTATTTACAATTCTGGATCCACTATTAAAGAGCAGATTCTTAACAACAGACAAGTAAGATGATTGTTTGCAGTTTTGGAAGAAGACAGTTTTCTACAATTGGACACTAGGAACCAGTACCTGTGACCTTTATTTTTTTACTTTTTAGTTGTTTAGAAAACAAAAATCCCGCAGATCTGCAGGCATTCTCTTACTGAGAGGAGTTACCAGTTCTTGTAATGTAACAGGATTGCAGGAAATCATTGTGTTTAAAGTGGGAGAAAACAGATACAAACCACTTAACTAATAATATTTCTTATGTACAACCAGTTATTTGGTTGTTACATGCAGCCAACACTGTAAACTGTCTGATTCTGTATTTGCATATACATTGTCCTAAATTTGGTCTGTGGGAGTGCCTCTTAAATTTAAAATGTGCTTCTGTCTTGCAGGACTGCATCAACCTCTGTGGAACAAGTGAGAGAACGAAGTTATCAGAGAGCTTTACTTCTCAGTGATCATAGGAAAGACAAGGACAGTGGTGAGTTGATTTATCATGTTGATGGTATATAAATCTAACCAGTTCCCCCATGGTAGTCTGTAATCATTCTAATACTGTGTTTGGGTCTGCTTCATCTGTAGGGGGAGAATCACCTTGTAGGCCATGCTCACCGTCTCATGTTCAGTCTCCATCTCATTCAAATCTCATTTCCCAGTTGCAGCTTAAGGTCCCTTCTTTGACTGAATTTATGGAAGGTCAGTAAGCAGATGACCTTGTATGACACTTGAATAGTCTCTTGTAACAGCTTTAATAGCTCTTTTAAAGTCATATATAAAGAGCTTAGTGATCTCTGCAAAAGATTTGATTTTCCCACTGTGATATTTATCTCTGCTTTGTTTCTGTAGAGCCTGATTCTGAAAATCCAGAGCCAACTTCTGAATGTCCGTCCCCAGATACTTCACAAAGGACTTGTAAGAGTCCATCAAAAGCAAGCAAGGTAATGCACAGTGTTTGCACAATAAGCATAGGAATAGCCATATACATCTGTGATTTATTTTCAAAAATGTTAATCTTGTTGTTTACTGCTTAGGTTACATACATACATGTTCATCTATCTGTGCAGTAATTTCACACAGGTAAACACTTGTAAGAATATTTATCCATACACACTGAAAAGCTGTTTTGTGTGCTGTTCCTTCAATATCTGTACCTATTTATAGATGACCTTGCATTTAGACAGAGAATAGATTGTGTCAGTGGATTCAGTACCAGTGCTGTTCTGAGGGGTGAGTGCTGAAGAACTGGCACTAAGAACCAACAGCAGGGATGTGATTTACCCTTAACAGGAGGTTGCTCTTGTCGTGCCAGGGTTTGGCACTGTTTGTCAGTCAGGGCACTGATAATACAGAGGATGTTGAGTAGTTGCCTGTGCCATATTAAGTGAAGTAATTGAGGTTGTAATGTTTAGTCTGCTTGCTTGCACTACCTCAGCTTTAAGAAGTTAAATCACTCTAAAAATGGCTTTATTTTTGTAAATGGTCTTCTCTGGAATTACTTCTTTCAGATTCAGAAATCCAAAACTGCTAACACAGTACAGATCTAGACTTTGACTTGATGGGTCATATTTCTGTTACAGCTTTAAAATACAATCGCTAGTCTTTGACTTTGAAGAATGATTGACACATACTTGCTAAAAATAATGTCTTTCTGTTGTTCATGTTTTTCTTACACCATGTTTTCTTATCCTGCACCTTCACACTTTTTTTTTGTCATCGGGGAGGGTATTCGGAGATCTTTTCTCTCTGCTGCATGCATGGTTGAATATTTTGAATGTTTAGCACTGACTTGACTTTCTTTTCATTCCAGCCCTCTTCACCAAATCCTGTAGTTTCAACACAGTCACTTGGGAAAACACCCACAAAACCAGATTCGCACTGGGAAACTGCAGCTAATGCACCTGAGACTGAATGTGCAAACCATCCAAAACCTGAGCTGCAACAAAAACAGCTGACAAACAACGTCCAAGCACTTTCAAAGAATCATCCATCTCAGTCACATCTGCGCAGTTCTGCTGAGCAACTCTCACATTCACAGAAGTTGCCTTCCGCACCTTTGAAGCTGCATTGCCCCCCTTCGCCTCACGTAGAAAATCCTCCCAAGTCTTCTACCCCTCATGCGCCTGTGCAGCACGGTTATCTGTCACCAAAGCCTCACTCACAGCAGTTGGGATCTCCATACAGACCTCATCATCCACAGTCACCTCAAGTTGGAACACCCCAGAGGGAGACACACCGAACCTTCTATCCAGCAGCACCGACTCTTCAGCCCAGTAATCAGCCGCAGGCGAGCGGGCCCCTGTTCACTCAGACAACATCAGGACAATCCTCAGCTTCTTACAGCCAGTTTAACCAACAAAATTTGAACAGCAATGCGCCACCTCCCCCCCCTCCTCCACCCCCTTCTTCTACTTACTATCAAAGCCAGCAGCCCTCTGGAAACTTTCAGAGCTACAGCCAGCTGAAGGGCAGCATACCCCAACAGACTGTGTTTTCATCCGGACCAAATCAAGCACTTCCTGGCACTGCAGGTCAGCAAACAGTGCCGGGACACCACGTAGCTGCAGGGCATTTTTTGCCATCTCAGAACCCCAGTATTCATCACCAGACATCGGCATCTGCTGCTCCGCCGCCGCCTCCGCCGCCGCCTGCTCCAGGGCCCCACCTTGTCCAGCAGCAAAGTACTCATCAGCAGCACTCTGTAGCACATGTTGTCGGTCCGGTCCATGCCATGGCAGTGGCTCCTGGATCGCACATTCATTCTCAAGCTGCTGGTCACCATTTGCCACCACCTCCTCCGCCACCGGGTCCTCTCCCCCACCACCAACCTCCCCATCCTTCACCAGGACACCAAGGTTTGCAAGCACAACACCAGCATGTTGTAAACTCGGCACCTCCCCCCCCTCCGCCCCCTCCCTCCAACGTTATTGGCTCGGGCCACCACCCGGCATCAGCACAAGGGTTACACCACCCCTCTCATCAAGGACCCCCCCATTTCCCTTCAAACGCTCACACAAGCGTGTCCTCCTATTCCTCACAAGCCCCACATCACACAACGTTAGGACCTGGACCTCAACATCAGCCTGCTGGCACAGGACCTCATTGCCCACTCCCTGGTCAGGGTCCTCACATCCAACCTCAAGGACCAAACAGTATTGCAACACCTACTGCTTCCGGGTTCTGCCCTCACCCCAGCTCCGTGACCCTTCCCCACGGAGTGCAAGGGCAGCAGCAGGCCTCGCCGGTGCCGGGACAGATCCCCATCCACAGAGCACAGGTGCCACCCACTTTTCAGAACAATTACCATGGGTCAGGGTGGCATTAAAACAGATCCCTTTAGTTATAAACATTTTTAAAATGTTCTGTAATATAAACTGTGTATATTTAATATGTACCTATTCAAGGTACTTTTTAAAGCTTGTACATGATACTTTGTATAAAAGCAAACACCAGTGCTCTTCCATTGTATCCTTTCCATTTTTTGCTTTTTAAAATTCCTGAAAATGTGCTGTTAAGCCAGTATTAGGTATTTCTTTTTATTTTGTAAGTGGACATTCCAGCTGTTTTTTCTGGCAGTAGGTTTGATGCTGCATAATGTTTAAAATTTTATTGTTGCAGTTAAATTCATTTAGTGAAAGTTTTCTATATTACTTTTATACATATGTAATTAAATAAGTACACAGGCTAAGTGATGGCACTAACAAATTTTTTTTTTGTTTTCTTCTGTCAACAGTTTTTTGTGTGCATAGAGATAGGAAACAATGCAATACAGATTTTTATAGTTTTGGTGTGGACATGGCTTTTTGTTTCATCAGTTATTTGCAGAAATTGTAATTTAATGTATAGACTGTTTCTAATGTCTGACAAGTGCTGTAAATACTGTATTTCTTTCGCTTGTAAAGTTGCTTAAAGCTTCTTTCATTTGATATAGTATTGTATATAATAAGTCTTTTGCAAAAAAAAAAGTGTGATCTTTGTGAAAGTAGTACAGTATATGATCTTTAATTTTTTTTTAATATACTGTCACATTGCAGCACTGGTTGGGCATTTTAATTCATGTTAATAAATCACAATTATGTCAGTTTTAACTACTTGTCCTGAAAGGGTGGTATGTGAGCAGGGAAGTGGCCTCAGGTCTGTGGAACACCCCCTCTGCTCCCTGTGAGGCCATTCACTTCCCTGCAGTTTCCAGATGTGGCTTTATGTCTGTAGCACAGGCTGGAGGACAGGAGGTTGAGGAAGAATCCCCCCAAGCACAGCAGGGTCTTGGGTCAGTTTACTGGTGTTAATCAGGGGCAGGGACTTGGTACGGAGTGTTGTGTGCTAGAGGTGTTCTGACCTTGGTCACAGACGTGGAGCCACCTGCAGCTGTAGTATGTTGTAGTTCCTATTTCCCTTCTTGTAGCTCTTCAGGCCCTGCTGTTGGTGCAGCCTTTGGGGAGCTGAGTGTGTGATGCTCTAAGGGGGTACAGAATGTTATAAACTATGTAGCAGTTTGTTTTTTTAAGGGCAGTGGTTTATTCCTGCAGCGGAAGAGCAGCAGCTGCGATGGTGCTGTTGTGCTTAAGGGTGCAGTTATTCTGTAATGGGTGAGTGACACTGTCCTTCTATCTCGGCAGTAACTGCTCTCAATTCTGCTCACATAACAGGACGGTGCTCAGTGGCTCCACCTCAGAACCAGAGAGGAGAAGCAGTGTGGGAGAAAAGCTGAAACGGGATAGGAGGGGAAGTGGCTGCTCCTCAGTGAAAAAAGTGGTAATTCTTTTTAACTTGTAGACAAAAACTGGGGCCACTGTAAATTCTAACTTGCCTCTAATTAATCTTATTATTTAAAATCACACACTTCGAAATGCTTTCCTGAACACCTGCTGGCTCTGCAGAACACATGCTGTGGGGAGTGCACTATGTTTTGCATTAGCCTGAAGTAGGACAGGATTAGGCCATCAACAGCAGAAACACTGAACCCACTCGAGCTAGAAGTTGCTCATCACTGATTCTGAAAAAAATACACATCAACCTCTCAAGCCCAATATTCAAAACTGGTTGTTCTGCCCCTGCTTCCACACCTCCATGAAGCGACATCATCATTTCCAATGTAAAACACACACTGTGCAGGGCAAGGTCTTAATGCAGCACAGGGAGCTGCTGCACTGGGGTGCAGCGTGGGACTAGGCCTCAATGCCCCAAGTGCTTCTGCAGTGCCATGGCCAGGCCAGAGGGGAGAGCTGTGCCTGTTGTGCTCACTTGCCTGATCTGGCCTGACCTGGCACTTTAATCCAGTGCCAGCATTTTCTGTGTATTCAAGAATGTGTTTCTAACTTGCAGCAATGGGCACTACGGGGGCCAGGCTGGCTGTGAAGTTGAACGTAATTTTTACCTCCAGTTCAAGTCCATTGTGGCATCATCCTTTGCATCAGTGTTGTCCTTGCAGCCATTAAAAGCAGTTCCAGGGATGAGGGTGAAGGTGCATGGTCCTGAAACCCAACTGCTGTCAGGGCCTCAGCACTGGATGAGTTTCTCCTGCCCTGGGCCTGGGCAGTTCTCAGGAGGAGTGGCTGCCCCAGCCCTTCACTTGTGACAGGAGTCAAACAGCTGGTAGGAAAGACTCTTGTTGGGTTTTGCCACGTTTCACCCAGCAGCCACACCCAGCAGCCACACCCCGCCCCTCCTGCCACAGGACCCTTCGGGCTGCCCTGACTGACACCAGGGGAGGTATTTCATAAACACAGGAAGCTGCATTTCTCTGGCCAGACTATGCCAGCCCCCCACCCCCCGCCCCTCCAGCACAGCAGCTGAGTCCTGGCTAGGCAAAGATTCCAATGACCAGCAACACTGTCTGAAAAAACAAAACACTTTAATTAGACAACTGCAAGCACCTCAAACAACTGGTTATTGTTACAGCATGGGGCTATCTTCTCACAATCTAGTTATTGCAAAGGCATGTGAATAAATTTCATATGGACAAAGTCAAGAAAAAAAGTGGCACCGTAGTTACATGAAGATCAGGAGTAAGCTTACATTCATCCCACTGACTTCTAAAAGAGGCCCAAACACACCTCCATACTGTACATTCTAAAATCTGTATTGCCTATAAGCTTCAGCCTATGCAGCCTTTCCTAGGAAACACGTAATTGTTGCGTGCAACTTACAACGGGCAGTCGTATGTCTACGGATGGGAAAGAATAAAGCTAGTGCAATTTGTTTTAGAAACATGTAAAGCTATGAATGGAATGAGCATGATCTCGCTTCTTGAATTATTTTACCCACTGCCCTGTAAATATTTGCACTATATCCTTCCTTAACTGACGCCAAGCACACACTTTTATTATAAAAGATCAGTAATTCTACACAGAGAGTGGTTCTCATGCTCTACTTTTAATTTTTTTTCTTTTTCTTAAGGTATAGTACAACTTACAGTGCTTTATAAAAAGGCAACACCATATGGTACCATGTCTTCACTATCACATTGTAGGGAAATTGCTATTTTTCTTTTCTTAAAAGCACTTAAAATAGGCAAAAGTTCTAAAAGGGAGTGCTAAATGATAATGCATACTTTATTAGAAAGAAGTCTAGCCTTCCTTTAAAGTGCCATTTGGGGAATGAAATCCTGTAAACCAGAGCCACTTTGTTTAAAATCCAATGAACGGGAACTGCTACAGAATAGAAAGTTTACACAATTCCTTAAAGCAGTTTAAAGTCCACTACATGCAATTGGTTTGCTATAAAGCTCTCTAAAACTTAAGTTGCTTTACTCTGAAATTGAGTCCCCAGTCCCATCTTTAAATGGAAATAAACATTTACAGGGTGCATTTACATACACTATAATACAAGAATGATGTCCCTTTGCCAGAAGATAAAATTGTACAATTCCTCGCCGTAACTCAGTTCTGACTTGATAAATTTCTTACACTCGTAAATTATATAATATGCATCAGCTAAAATATTTTTTTTTTTTCATAAATAGTTACAAAACTTGCCAAACACATGGGGGGAAGTTTCCTTTGTTCAAAAATCTGACATCTGAATGCCACACAACACAAGAAACAATGCTTAAAGACACGTTAAGTGTTTTCTGAAGAAAGTGGGTGAGTAAACTACTAGCTGAAGACAAAAAGACTACCCTTCCCCAAGAACACAGTGCACAAAAAGCAAAATGTCAAACAGTACCTCAAGCAAAATAAAGGTCTGAGGATTGAAGCCAGCTCACGTGAGATCCTGCTAAAGATTTTGTGACAGTCACGATTTAGGTCCAACGCATTGGAAGTGGTTGCTGGCTTTTTTTTTTACAGCTGGGAGATTCTGCTAAGAATTCAGCCACGGATGCCTAAGGCATTCTCCAGCTGAAGCACGTTTCTCTGGGACCATTTCTAGCATGGGGATCAGGAAATCTGTAAACTGTGCAGCATCTTCATGAGGCCAACCATACTTCTCCACAAGCACATCAAAAAGACTCCAAGGTTTCAGCTTGGTAATGTGTCGGAGTTCTCCTGCAAACAGAAAGATGAATGGCATTAGAAAAACACCTCATTACCCCTGTTAGCGACTAACCCCTGTTCCGTTTTTCTCCCACTCTGCATTCACAGCACCTTGACCAGGCTGAGAATCATTGTTGACGAAGGACAGCACACAGCAAGCTTGAGGTCCTCAAAGGAGACGAGTATGTCCGATGTCAAAACCAAGAAACCATTCTTACAGCAGACACCTGGACTCCACTGATGTTTCCTGCTGTCTCCACTCTCCCACACACAGAGACTCACACACAGGCTCACACCTTGGGCAAAGAACATTGCAGGCCTTTCCTTCTTCATCAGCTAGTGAACTCAAGTTTTACAAAATCTGCTCCAATCCCAAGACAGAGGTCTCAGAAACACAGTTCCCTGCCTTGCTCGATGGCATTTGCCAACAATGCAGCAGAGCAGCGGTTCATTCCTAACCAAGCTGAGCAGGGAGGTTTGGCTCCATCTCCCAGGTAAACAAACACCCCCAGGAGGCTTGGTCTGAATCCTTCCTGAGAAGGAAGCAAAGTGCTGCTGCCCACATCTCCTTCAACCAACCACGGAGATAAGTGGTGGCAGCAGCTGCAGGATCTGAGTTCTCACAAAGGGGGGGAATTGTACATCTGGCCAACCTGGCAACGTGTCTCAGGCCAAAACAGAGATGAGAACCCGTCTGCCATTCAAACCAACAATATCCAGGTCTGCCCACAGCTCATCTGGCATGATGGGGAAGACTCTTCAGTTTCCTGCTCCCCCACTGCGTAAGAATGAGGCCTAGAGCCATGAGATGGGCCATGAGGTATGTGATGAAGGGATTACCATTGATTACCAGGTTATCAGGCCAGATGACCCTTATTGCTGCAATCAGCTGGGTGGAAGAGGGACTGAGGTGTCACCTTGTGCAAGACCCGCAGCCTTTGTAATCGAGGCTCTTGATACCCCTTGTTTACGTATGACTTGCCTCCCCCCCAGCATTTATGACGGCAGTAACAGGGAATTTGACTATGGTCTTACCTCCACTTCTACCAAAAGGATCAATCTGACATTTGAAATCCTCTGTGAAGAGGACGAGACGAGTCAATGGGCTTGCTCATCTCTATCCCCAAGCAGAGATGCCTGTCTAGTAAGATTTGTGCTTCCTACCGTGTTGGAGCATACCCAGGAACACTTGTACACAGTGCTTGCTACACACTTATATTTTGTAGATCTAATACATTTATCACCAGCACTCTCATGAGAACCTACAGCCTGTTGCTTCAATAAACTACACTAGTCACAAATCTGCAGTTGTGAAAGTTCTTACTGAACACGACCAGACTTAAGAGCACCTGATCTGTTCCAAGCAGTAACGAAGCCCAGCTGCACCCAGCCCTCTGATCTCTGAGGATCAGATGGAACACAAGGGCAGTTTTCTGCCAAATTTCTATACTCTTAAGGTAACCCATGGCTATCTCCCTTCTTCCCAGGCATATGTCTGAGCCAGACAGTCTCCACATGTCATGGCAAAAAACTTGAGAGACCCCTGTGGTGCTTCTGCAATGTCCCCTGAACTGCTGAGGAGAGTGATGCGGTCTCCCCCACAACAGGAGGCTGAACATGGCTCCTCCACAGCTCCACAAGCTCACTACACCATCTGGTAAGGGGCATGCAGGCCATACTATATTTAAGCAAAGTGGTCTGCCAGCTTGGTCGTTGTCTCTGGCTGTAACCTACTGCCCATAAAATGCCATCAGACATCAGCTCACAGAGTTTCTGTACATCCCTGTGGCTAGAGAAGTTCCAGGACAGGAGAAGAAACCTGTGTCAGACTGCCAAAGAGGCTGAGCATCTCATTGCAACAGAATGAAACCCCAAAGGCTCAGCAGGCCACATTTCTGCTGGCTCAGTCCTCAGCAGAAGGTCCTACAGGGTGCAGTGCTTGAAACGGCAGCTCTCCAGCCCCTGTCACAAGGTCCCCAAAAGAGCAAGTGTGCAAATGATCCATCACTTGCAAGTGAACAAAAGTCCTGCTGGTAAGAGAAACTGAGAATGTGCTACCCACAGCTGGCCCAATGTCCTCTTTCCATCTCACAGGGCAGGAGGGTTTCTGAGAGAGGACTGTAAGCAGAGTCTAGGTTCTGCTGTTTTATGTCTGAACATTTACAGCACAAATGTGTCCTGTCAGTACCCTCCAGTCAAACACAAAAAGGCTCCACTCTGGGCCCACAACTGTCCCACAGTATGAATGTACAGGAAGGACAGCACATCTCAGAGCAGCATATTCATTTCCAGGCTCACTCTCAGCCCTTTAAATCTTTGTGCAACTCTGAAACTTGAATGCTGAAAATCTTACCTTTTGAAAGGTTTCCAAAAGTGTGTACTAGTGACTATTTATAAGAACAGGTAGTAAATTATGTAAGCATAGACTCAAATACTGCCTAAAAGCAATAGAAAACAGTGACTTGTCATTGAGTGCAAGCAAAAAATTACTAAAAAAAAAAAAATAAATCAGGCTGTGTCCGTGGCTTCCCCAGCTGACAGCATTCATTGCAAGGGTTGTCGCAATCATTTACCAAACTAGGCTATCTCTGGGAGAGTGTGTGTGTTTCCCTGCAGCACTGTCTTCATCTCTGCATTCCCATTATATTGTTTCCAGCATCTGTCCTCCCTCAGATTTGGTATGGTAAGATGAGGCTCCTGGCATCACTGTGGAAGGCAAGTTCATGCTGTTTGAATCCTCCTTATTTCGTAAATGCTCACAGTAAGACCAGCACAATATTCTGTAGAGTTTTTCTGCTGAGGAAGAAACTATTTTAGCACTGTGGACTGATGTTTTCCACAAGAAATTCTGTCAAGATTGTAAAAGCATTTAAGAAGATAGGATACAGCAAAAATTATATGTGTGGGGGCCACAAATTGAACTAGTGCTTCAGTTTTCAATAAGGATCATGATGCTGACCATGGAATCAAAATAGGGTAAGTAAAACACAATTAACACAACTGAGGTGGAAAAAAACCCCTAAGAATTAATTTTCATGTGGTGGGTCCTTCTCATTTCCATCCTAAAGCAAGAGAGAGCAGCACCGAAAATGGAGGTGTCTGCCAACATACTTTCATCTATTTAATGAGGCTTGTACCAGGCAGGGCAAGGAGAGCAAGCCTGTACCTGTATTTAAGGGAGAAATTAAAAGCACAGGCCCCACCAATCTGACACGATCCGTATTCAGGGCATTACCATGAATTTTCAAAGAAATGCTAAAAATGTAATACTGAGATCTTCCTAGCAGAAGCTCTTAATTTAGATTTTTTATAGTGAAGAACACAGGAAATAATTCTGCAGAGGACAACGGAGTTGTCAGAGCTGTAAAACCCCTGTTGCCAAAGTGGAGGCAGCAATGATCCCTCTGAAAAGCGCAATGTTAAGTCAGAAGGAAGTCACTGAAAAAATTTCTGAAGGACCTGGAGGTGAGATGCTATTTAAAGCTCTCTCTGCTGACAATAACAAAAAAACCAGAACTAGTCTGATGAAATTTGCCAAAGACAAATTTAAGGTATGTCACCAGGCAAGGGGAGAACGGATTATTGAACAGTAAGACATGGATGATGTCAAGGCCTGGGGAAGCAGCAGTGGGATATATTCTGCTGCTATGTACATATGACACAGTCCCCAGAACTAACACAAGGACTGCTGGAAAGGCCTCCCAGTACAGCAGATGGAAGCGAGGGAGGTGGAGGAGAGCCCTCCCCTTCCCCTCCAGGATAGTAAATGAGCAGCAGTACTTCTCATTGTTACATCTTTCTACGGGCAAAGCCAGCACCTGGCCAGAATCCTGCACAAGTTTAGCTCACAAGGAAACAGAGTCAGCAAATACCAGAAGAAAAATAGAAGTGTTTCAACTTTTAATGCCAAAATGTATTAATCATTTTTACACTCAAAATAGCTTCCATGGAGATGCCGGAGAAAAGGACTCCCTGGAGTTATTACTGGGCTCTGTCAAGATGAGACCCTATAAAAAGTATGTGAGTATTTGTGTTACAGTGACTAAGAAGTGACTTGCAAATGCTTTTCCTTTTTAAATTGCACTCCCCAGTTTGAATGTCACAAACTGCTTCAGTCAATTACTGAGAAGGGACTCGATCCTGTAAACTCATTAGTTCCTAACACCTTTCTTTTTGTGCCTGTGATTTCAGTGGCTCAACTCAATGCTTAAAGCTTCTCTCTGAGGTCAAAGTTATGGACAGGAGCAAAAATCATTTTTTGATTTTCACCCAAGGCTGATGTTTTCAAAACAGGGGCCTACACCAAGTTTTTTAAGCCCACCTTTACACCACAAAGAAATTCTCTGAAGAGCCTCATGCCTGTGCCACAGGGCTTCTGATCTCCAGTGCTCAGGCCACAAGCAGATGAATACAAAAAGCATCAGCTTGCTGGCCTATCTCTGCCAACCCACCACATGCAAATCCCTCCTGGGGGCACCGGAGGCTGGCAGGCAGCACTGGGATGGCAGGGAAAAAGGAAAAGGATTCCTCGTGCCCAATTCAAAGAAAAGATGCTCAAGTGAGCAGGAAACCTGCCACCTCCATTCTTCCTCCACAAAGCACTTCAGTTTTCCCAGCCTGCAACAGCAGAATAACTGGGATGATCTGAAAACACAGCTTGGGCTATTACTCCCTCATCTTGCATTTGAGATTTTCTGGTTTGAGTAGAAACAGGTGGAATCAAGTCTACTTAATCTTCCATAGCAAACCTGCACTTAAGTTTTCCATGGTGGGTTGAACCTAAGCCTTTTAAGGTGCTTAAATCCCACCCTCTGGGATTTAAGAGGCACCCTCAGTGCCTCTGAGGAATGTCACTGAAGTTCAGGCCCTAGAGGTCAACAGTGAGTCTGCAGTTGAAGATGCTCATGGAAGCAGGAGAAACTCTCCACTTCACAGGAATTTTACAAACTGCCCTCTTCTGTGCACTGCCAACACTGCAGTTACTGAATAACTGTTAGGGCATTTTACGGTCCTGGGACATCACTAGAAAATGCCAACCTATTGCTGTAAGGTGAAAATTAGGAACATGAGATACACTTTAAGGGAGGGTCAGGATGGGAGGGCCTTTCTAATTTAGTTGCAGCCTCTGACAAACAGGAAGGGGCAGTGAGGGCTGGCAGAGGAGCCCTTCTGCAGGCCCTGCCTCACTCCAGCAGCGCATTCCTGAGTCTGCCTGCGGGCCTTGAGTTTGCTCATCTCACTTAACAGGAGATTGTTTCAAGCCTGCTGATACAGACTCTCTCTCTGCCCCCTGTGGCAGCTCCTGAAGCTCACTGCCTGCTGAATAGGGAAGTGCTTGTTTTAAAGCCACCCCCTCTAAATTTCACTGGGTTTCCCCCAGCTCTAACACAGTGGGTGCTGGCAAACAGCTGCTCTGTCTTTCAGCTTATCCACTGACTTCCCAGTTATGTAAACCTCGACAATTCCTCCAGCAGCCTTCTCCACTCCACACTAAAAAGCCCCAGGCACTTCAGACGACACAGAAGGGCGGTTGCTCCCTCCTTAGGTCATCACTGCTGCCCTTCTCTGCACTGTGCCTAACACCATTAAGAGCCTCCTTGAGGACACCAAGGCTGCAGAGGTCCCTGCCGGACCAGAAATATCCTCGCGCAGAACAGGCAGCTCTCCTACAAGGGATCATGTCCTGCCTCACGACACCAAGCTGCTGCAGCCAGCGCTGCCCCTCAGCCCCCCAGCCCACCACGTGTCCAGGGCCACTGGTCAGCCGGCACCGGCCCTGCCGACGAGCTGCATTCAGGCCCCGCGGAGTCACGGGCAAGAGGGAATCCTGTCCAGCAGGAAAGCACTCACCGGCTGCAGCTGACAGCCCCAGATGTTCCCCCAACCATGTACGAGGATGCTTCAGGCACACCCTGTCCCTCGATATAGCACAGTGCTGTCTCATACACCGAGGGGACAAAAGACACTTGAGGCATCACCATGTCCCCTCACATGTCAAAGAAGCCACCTGCCCTGCCTGCTCCTGTGAGACCGACTGCACGCAGCCGAGTGTCCCCTGCCCGGATATTCCCTTCCCACCTCCGTTATTTCTTACCAGTAGCTCCTGCTGGACCACACGTATGATCCAAAGTTGCTGACAGAGGATTTTCCATCACGTTACAAGCTACGCAGAGAGTCCTCACACTTGCACGAACATCAGACAACAGATTCACACAGACACTTGTTAACATCCACACTTTGTTGACGGCTTCCCAAAATAAATTTTAAATGGAATCCTGAAATGAATACTGCAAATTGGGGCTTCTCTCGGAAAGCCAAGTTTACACCAAAATTCTTCTTCAATAAGAGCTCTCCATTTAAATGGATATAATTCTTCAGTACCCATAAATGAACATATTCTCCTTTTGGATAGCACTATGCTTTAAATTAGTGTTGCATAAATACCGTTACCTTTTTTGGTGAAAAACTCCTTGGAATATTTCCCCAACATAGCGTATTTTCGAGGGATTTTTCCCAGCAGTTCAATGATCAATGCTATGTGGTCTGCATTGGAGAACATTGCCAGCAAAACAGAAACATACAACAGTTTAATCAGTACATTGCATGCACACACTAACACTGGCCCGGTACAGACAGAAATAGATTGATCCTGGTAAAAACCACACGTGCACACTGCTCGCTCAGTGGCTACTTTGGAAAGATGCTTTCAGCAAAACGTCCTTCTCAAAACAACGTTTGAGTATCAGATGCCACAAACAAGTTTTGCCATGTAATTTAAAATGTACCAATAGTTATTTTTCCGAACGTGTGGCTTAAAAAAAAAAAAAAAAAAAATTTGTCAGAGATTCCTGTGCATTTTGCTTTTCAAAAAGAAAATTTTGTTGTATGATTTCAGGAAATGCTCCTCACTGGGACGTGCTACAACCAGCAACAGCAATTCCACTTCTGTCTGCATCACGGCACCTTTCAAAAAGAAGAGGTACTACCTCTGCGATTGAAGAATTCCCGAGAATATTTTCCAGATAGAGCAAAGTGCCTTGGGATATTGCCTAGCAGCTCTATGATGTGTGCTATGTGGTCTATGAGGGAGAGAAAAAAAGGATACGGGAGTGGAAGGGGCAGGGAAAGGATGGGATAAAAAAGAAGAGGAAAGAAACTGGAATTAGTAAAAAATCAGAAATAGTTTCAAATCAACAATGTTTGCAGCAAATCCATGCAGAGGTTTCCAGGATCAGCAGAGCTCTGGCATCATTAGTAGCATTTAGGAACAATGAATGATGCCCACATTACCACTGCAAAGAGCATTTACAAGCAAACAAGCATGAAAATGGACAGGTATACAGATGGAAGCAGGAGTTAACTCTGATTTAAAAAAAAAAAATTAGTAATTGCCTAATTCAAATAAGAATACACAATGTAAACATTATTCCATTGTCACTCTTAGAAAGAGGAAATACTATCAAGTTCAAATTTGTCGTTCCTTTTCTAAACTAAAATGGTGTTATTTTCAATCAGGTTTCCACACATATGCAGTCTTACAAGAAGGGCAGTTTAATTCCTTCAGGCAGTTGTTAAGTAGATGAATATCTGCAGAAGGGACTTTTTGCCCACCCATTGCTAGTGGTGGAACTTAAAACTAAAAAGAAAAAAAACCATATTTATATTCTGAAAACAATGTGTATGAACAGTTCTACTCAGACACAAAACTTAACCAAAGCTCACTGAAAATTTAAGAAGAGGAGTATGAAAATATGTAGAAACTCTTATTGTGTCTCAAAAGATTCGTACCTTCATCCCTGGAATAGTCTTCACCAGAGTGTGGTTCAAACAAATAATCTCCAGTCGCCAGTTCGAACGCCTATAACACAACAGACATATTTATGGTATTTCAGAAATAATGGTTTTGATCGTAAGATGTCAGCAAAACATCACAGCTGTCTCAGAACCGAGAGGGAATCAACATTGAAACCTCAAGGCCTACGACTGGATCTAAGACTGAGGAGAGGGACCATCTTACCTGGGGACCATCATTCCTGCAGGGCAAGGACAGCGGGAACCTGGGCTCTGGAGAGCCCCACGCTCAGCCTGGGGCTGCAGGCCTGGCAACATGTCGAACTTTGGCTTTACATACTAATGTGTTTTCTGGTGATCATGTTAAGATTGTGTGAGTTAATGAGGCTCAGAGGTTTTCCTAAATATATAATAAGAGCTACACGTGTATCTGAAGGCTATTTACCTGCCAGATTGCACACTGGAGACTGAACTAAAAAAATCTGACGCACAAATAAAATCCATTTATAGCTATAATTAACCACCTGAAATTAGCAAACAGGGTAAAGCTTCTTCAAAAACTCAAATTGTAGAACGATTTTTTTTCAAGTATTTTTGTTGAATCAGAAGTCATCAAAGTAAATACTGCAATGATGGGGTAAACAGTGAGACCGACACTGATGGCGACTCCAGAGCAGACACCATGACATTTGATCCCTCCAGGCCATGGCAATGCTTCAATGGGATGAAAACCCTGTGCCATGGTAGGGCAAACCTGAGTTTCTCTTCCTGGGTACAATGAGTATGAAAAGCCACGAAGCACTGAAGTAACCATGAGAGCCCCTGCTTGTGTACAAACGTGGATTCCTCTAGTTTAATTTGTTAAACTATTCTCTTTCAGCTCTGGCTCAGCAACTGCCCAAGAAGCTACAGGAATCTAATTTTTTCCAGGTGGTTTAAACACCAAAATATTTTCCATGTCCAAGACCTGGGAAAACATCTGATCCAGAAAACCATTCCAAAAATCAGGCAGAACTTCCTGGCACAGTTCTAGGATGGGATTTCATTCTGTTAGAACATTTACTACAAAATATCTGTCTCCTGAAAATAGACAGTTTTCTGTTCCAATTTATAATCTGGAGTTGCTAAATCACCTGTAAATTTAGCCTATTTATGGGTACTTGGCTTTTTCAAGCTGTGAACTACAGTGTCATCCAAGTAGGCTACAGCCAACATAATTCACTGCAATCACACACAGCAGCCAAGAAAACAAGAACGCCCCTTGTTGACATTTTTGTTGATCCTATGAATGGGCCTTTAATTTCTAGTCACTATCACTTAATAAACAGTCATTCACTTTTTCTTTTACTCTACTCTTAGCCCAACACAGTTTTCATTTTACAGCTGTAAAATGTCTGAAGAACTTCATAAAATACCAGATTTCTAAACTGAAATAAATTTTAACAGTAGCCAGAAGACATCACTGGGAGAGACTCTAAACACAACACAGAGAACATTGTCATTGTCTTGAACATAAGACTGAAAAGATCCAAGTGTCCTCTCCACATCTCATGGACCAGCATTCCTAGGAGAACATACGCTGATGGGGCTGATTTCCGAGCACATTAAGAATCTCACTGCTGTAACAAATTTCCAGAGAACAACAAAAATGTAGCCAAATTTAGCCACAAAGGTAGACTCCACAAGAATACAGTTTCTGTCCCAAAAAATGAAGTATTAATAGCTTGATATGTTTTGCCTGGGACTAAAAAGATTAAATTGAAAAACTGTAAAAACTGTTCACAGAAGAGCACAAGAGGTAACATATCACTGTGATACTCTGAATTTTAGATCGCTTTGTGTATCACAAGAGCTGCAAACTCTCATAGACTTCGGATATTTATACCACCCTCTTGCTGAAGAGAAACTAAAGCTTTTCAAAATTATGCTGCTTCTTTTTTTCCTTTTGTGTATAGCTCTGACTATCCCAGGAAGCGCTGGAGCCACAGCACCTCACATATTTATTTCCTGACTCTCCCTAAAGGACTGTGCACTGAGAACAAAAAAACTTCTGACTCAGATGCACATGGGGACAGCCTGGAGACAGGTGCTGGGATAAATATTTGTAATAATTCCTAGCATCCATGGAGAACAATGTCCCACAGTTTTATCTGTGGCAACCTGGTAACATGTTCTGAGATATGCGTAGGACGGGCTGGCTACACAGCGCAAGATAAATGAAATTAATTGAGCCTCATTTAAAAAAGAATAAACCCCAGACCTGGGGTTTTATCATAAAGAATCAGCATTAAAAATACACTAATAAATACATAAATACATAAAAATAAGAAGGACAACAGCACCTCTGCATTGTATCAGTCAGGGTTCTTCTGCTCTTTAAACCCACATCCAAAGGCATGGAGCACTGGAAAGCCCCTCTCCTCAGCACTCACATGTGCACCTGCAGACCTGTGACCAGCCTGGGGCCACCAGCATGAGGGCGGGCCTGTCAAACTGGAGAAAGGCCAGGGAAACCTGGCCTTAGGTGTTCTCAGCAGAGGATGTAGGAGGGGAGGCTGGTGCAGCTGGGTGCGCTCAGGTTGGAGAAGGGGAGGAGAAGGGATTCAGTTCCTGCCCTGCACTGCCTGGAGGCAATAATAGAGAAGAGCAAGATACACTCTTCCCAAAGAAAGGACAACAGGGAGGAGACAAGAGCTGCGAGATGGGAAATTTCAATCAAATACAAGGAAAAAAAACCTCTTTGGCAACACTGGCTGAGTACTGGGACAGGCTGCTCAGAAAGGCTGTGGAAATGCCATCCTGACAGGTATGTACCCCTAAACTGGATGAGGCTTTGCATTTCATCTGAATTTTCATCTCTGAAAACCATCTAATTTTCATGTCAACCCTGCTTCAAGAAAAAGGCACACTACTAGAAATCTCTGTTAAACCTAAATTTCGCTATATTATTCATGATGCTACAAGTACAAATTAACCATATTTACTTACTTTCCCTTTGAAAGTATTAATTTATAAAAACTAGTTTCTCGACAGAAACCCCAACTTCGAAATACCAGGATGTTTTTTACTTAATGTTGACATTTACCCCAACAGAAGCCAGCATTTCATTTATTATATGGAGATAAAAAAATGAGATGCAGCATACTCAACATATGGCACAGAAGCCCAAGGCAATCATCCATCCTTACTGACTGTACTGGCAATTCCTACTTACCACTTTCATAAGGTTACCAAAAAAAAACACTTAAACTGCTTTTCTCCATCTGCAGATGGAGAACCTTTCATATAAATGGTCACACTGCTGTTTTATAGGCTCTGGAGAGGTTCTGTTTCTTTCCTGCCACACGATTGTATACGAACCTACCACACTACTGAACTGTTGGCATCACTATTGTATATTATGGACCCATGTCTAATCACACAATTGGAAAGAGCTACATTTTCACTGTGTGACAGCTGTGTACTCAATCTGGCGATTGAAAAATGGATGTATGCCTAGGGAAAGCTGCCTGGGAGAGGACTAAAAGAACAATTCACTTGAACTGCATCAGCTTCCCTGAATTGAAGCTCCAACTGAAAAAGGACAACAAGCTATAGGCCAGAATTATTATTTTGACAGATGAGATCCGGCTCCTGGCCAGAGTTTCTCTGCCCCAGCTGAAATGGAGAGACGCGAATGAGATGACTGTAACTGCTTTAAAAATAGGCTTGGTTTGAAGAACGTTGTTCCACAGGTAAGTGGGAGCATGGAAAGAAGAGCAAAAAGCTTTCTGAGACACGCACACCTCCTGACAGTTTGTCCTCCCATGGACATCTCCCTCTGAAGAGCCAGGCAATGGAAAGAATATGAAAGGCATTTTGCACGGTTAGTGCTTAGTAAGAAAGGCCAGATATACAAAATATAGACTTGCATTGGATGCTTGGAAAGGAAATAGAGTTCTTTTATTTGCCATACTCCTATCTCAGAATCATGCACATCCCAAGTGGTTGCTTTGGAAAGTCAGCTTCTCCGGAAAATCATTTTCTGTTAAATGTTTCAGGTTGTCCACCCACCACCTTCAAAAAGGGTGTACAGTGATTAGTAACAGCATTCTGTACTGTATCTGCCTACTGAAAAATATGTGCATAACGACTTCAGGTTTTTCTCCTCTCAAACCCGCATTTTTGATTTTCCATTTTCCCTCAAACTACTGCCTCTGTGCAGGCTGAGGCTTGTCATCACACCTTTGGTATGTGCCACTCACACATACTAGCATGATGATACCCATGATCCCATGGAGACATGATCATTTTTCCCTGCTTACAACACCGTAAGAATAGTTAAGGACAGTTACCTCTCCACCCCACGTTAGAAGACATCATACAAAGAAGTAAACTGAGAGCTTGTGCCCCCGATTACCTACAAGCACTTACATGTAGGTTTAATTTTAACATCCTAAGTTACTATAAACTGCTAATTCTGTTCCTCCAAGTTCTCTCACACAAACAGAAACGCTCATACTAAAAACCCACCACTGTAAGCTTGCTTCCTTGCTTGTTTGTAGTAGCACCTCCCTCATTTTGAAAGCTCTTTGCCCATCCCCTTCCCTTGGCACTCAGTAGTGTTTTCTTTCATCATCTATATTCCCTTTGGGTAGATAAAACACCAAGTACAATTTTCACCTTCTCTGACTTCCTGCTGATCTGCAGCTATGATCTATTTGCTACTTCTTATTGTAAAAACAAGGTATTGCGGGAATCACAACTCTCCACAAAAGGCACCTCAGAAAAGTGTAAAAAACATATCTCGTTCGTGTCCCAGCTTGTGATAAAGTCATCTCCTCCCTGCAGCTCAAACAAGAGTGCACGTAATGAACAACAAAAGTCATGATGAGACTCATCACTTCAGGTGCTTTTCCTGTCTCCAATCCAGAGCATAAACAAGGGAAAGTGGTGGAATCGTGGTGCTTGCAGTCATTTCCAGGAGCAATACAAAGGGATGCCGTCTGCCAGTACTAACTCCCTCATCTTGCCAGGATTTCTTGGCAGCATCAGTGGAGTACTGTGTTCCATGTTTTCTGGGATTTAGGAAATGCTAAATCATGCAGTGTCTGTTCAGTTTCTGCTCTAAAGAAAGCAACCCTCTCAATACTGCAAAGGTGGAAATTCAGCCTGATAAAATTAAATAATCAAGAGTGGTTTCAATCCTGTCAAAGGTACTGCTGGCTCCAAAACTATTCCTTTTTTGGGGTGAAACTGAGAGATGCACCTCCCCATTGGCAGAATTAAATTAGGGCTTAGTACAGCAAGGGAACATTTTCTAGAACTTAATAAATATGGAGAGAGAATCCCAGTGTCTAGCTTTCCATGAGAGCAGCTGGGTATCCCACTTAAGTAGGCCGCATTGTTAAAAGAAAATACAAGAGCACTGTACAATTTCCCTAGCAAAATTTATAAACGTTCAGAAAATGACAGCAACAATCACTCAGCCTGAGGTCACCGAAGTCTAGGGAAAAAAAATATAAGTTACACTTTTTTGCATGCTTTGCCAAGCACAGAACAAGTGAACAACTCTGTCGTGGTCTGGAAAAGCCCACTGACGCCTAATCTCTCTCATCAGCTCCCCAGCACTTTGTACATGCACTGATTATAAGCTTCCAAAGATATGCATCCTCCTCTTTTTTTTTCCCCTTCCTTTTTTTTTTTATTTAGTTTTTCTTAAGGACTCTGAGACTCAGCTCACCTGAGCAGAGGACTGGTACTGGCCTGGGGATACTCACGTTCATCCTTTAAATCTGATTCGAAGAAGTCTGGGGCACAAGAACTGGGCCACGTCAAACCATCTAAAATTAGAAGATTCAGCCCAGAGGCTTCTGGCTTACAATGCTGCTTATTCACTGACATAACATCACAGAACAGCACTGTAAGGTTATAAGCACTGAGTTATTTTGCTCTCTTCTGCTATTTGGGTGGAGTCGTTACATGTCCCCGATAAAAAGTCTGCTTCCAGCACAAGTAATCCTGACTAGAAACTCTGGCTACTCACATACTAAAGACAATACAAATAAAACAGACTATTCTTTCCTGGAAGCTTCATTGAAACCACGGAGCTCAGGCCTAGATGAAGCCAACCCATACCAGCAGAGGCCAGGTAAGGAACACTCTCCGCACAGACATGACATAACATGTCCCAAAAGCAAGATTCATAAGGGGAATGGAAAAAGAAAGAACTTCTGGAAGTTGCTGTGCACACAGGAACACAGATGTTTTGCATGCCTAAGGCCCATTTATCTGAGGCTTTTGTTTAAAAACATCACGTCCATCCTCATTACTAAAGATTATGTAAAACTGATGGGCAAATGATATGATGAAAAAAAGACAGTCTGCTGCTGTTGTGATAAAACACAACCTTTGTGACTTAACACACTTTATGCCATAAATACAAGCCAACACAAGGACCAGTAGCTTTACTTCTCTTCGCCAATGCTACTCTCAGTGAGCAAGACTATTTCATAAGTAAGCACAAGGCAGTGAAAACCTGAGGCTCAAATAGAGATCCATACAGTACAAGACCAAGTTAAGATCCCAGGTGAATCCTGGTACCACGCATTCCAAGTCCTCCTTCATAAAATCCAGGACACATACAAAGATTGTTGTGTTTTACACACACACAAGTCTCTGACACAGAAACCCTATGGACACTAAATTTATTGTATTGCTGGACCACTCGTTTTGCATAGTACTGCTTCCAAAAATGCCCTTAATGACTCTGGACTTGTACAAGCAAAGACTCACGACAAGGTCATCTTTGTTCTCCTTCGACAGTCTTGGACAACATGGCTAATGGGGTATCTGAGCTTTATTTCGTCTGAAAATGAACACCTCCTGGTCCAGCAGACAATCCTTTTGAAAACACACATAACAGTAAAAATTACGGAACAAAGTGAATTAAGTATGAAAAAGAGCAAGGTAACCTAGAAGGGTATTTTCTAAACCACAACTAGGTACAACAAGGCAACCAAACCTGAGAAAGCAAGTTTGTAGTGGCATTAAAACACTTTGGTACTTCCAGTTCTTGACTGTTCTAGGGATTAGGAAGATTAAAGTCATAATTTCCAAAGACAGCCTAAGTAAGTTATTTGGGAGTTTGCAGTTCCACATCAGGAATGTCTCCCTGGCTGTTAATCTCTGTTACAAGTCCTCTGCAGAAAGAGCTATTAAGGTCTTCAAGGCAATCCCTACCTCAGAGCTGGTTTTCATCTGATACAGGATCAGTGTTCACACTGCTCTGACCCATTTTCTCAGCCACACAGGAATGAAAGCAGATTCTGCAAGGTTTCTAATGATGAATTTTTTGGGGTGAGCATGAGAGCCTGCTCTCTATTTTTCACACAACTATACAATGATGACAACTGAATTCAACAACTCTGTCAGTGCTGTAAGTGTATAAAATTTCCACTGTATTTTTTAAGTGGAAAAACCCCAAAGTCTGTGGCAGAAGACAGAATTAAAGCACTTGTGTCTCAAATGCTCTGCTATCTTTAAAGCCTACATAACAAAAAAAAAGAAATATAATTTCCTGATTTAAAATATTTCATACATAACTGAATCTGAGTTAAGATACCTCCAGGGGCAATGATGCTTTAGGCTTTTTTTCCCTGAGTTTGAAGAAAGAAGTAATGCTTATATAACGTGGAAGAGAAAGTGCAGGAGGCTGGGCAATCCCAGGTATTTTAAGAATATTTTACTCCTCGGGTATGATATTGCTATTAAGTACCCCACTACCTTTAGACACAATCCTAGACAGACTTCAGCCTTCTTTATGTGTCTTTAGCTACAAGACTGTATATAAAATTAGCAAGGGCAGGTACAACCCTAAAGAAACATGATTTCAGGAGGTAATACCATGAAAGGTTATCAAGTTCAACTGAGGTTTACAAAATATCAGGTAACAGGAACAAAAGACTCTATAATGATACTTCAGTTAGTTAAGAGAAGAATCATTAAGGAACAAAACTGTGGAATATTTTCTATGCTTTGTTTTCAATGTATTAGAAAATTTCTACATTTTGTCCCCAAACGGAAGAGTTAATTTGGAAATGGATCTTTTTTTTTTTTCTATGTTCTAAGGCAAAAGCTAGTATTCAACTCCAGAGAAAACATACTTTATTTCACTTAAGGGTTAGTTACTTCCAACACATGGCCTGCTGAGCTTATAATATGTAGGATTTTATGTTCCTTTCAATCCTCCTCCTCCTCTCCCTCTGAGCTGTGCAATTCTTCTCATCACCCACGCCTGCAAACTGTGTCTAGTATTTGAGTCTTTTCCTCCTCCTCACACTCACTCTTTTCAGACACGTATTTGTAAAATATAAAGATTTGATTAAGTTTTCACTTTTAAAATAGACAAAGGTATTTTTAATGTATTTTTTGGAAATACACACTAGCTTTAACAAGAAGATGCATGTAGCTTGTTTGTCCTCAAAGAGATACTACAAACAGGAGCGTTTCAAAAAGCTGCATGGATTAAGTTTTCACTTTTTCTGCTCTCTAAAGATTTTTAAAAATCTGTCATTTCAGTTCCCATATTAAAACTAATTCTACAGAATGTTACCACGTATTTTACACTAATAAACTAAATTCCTTCTCTTTAAAGTTTAGAACCTAAAGCTGTGACTTGCAAGCCTGATTCGATCCAAGTTTTCACTGCACTTGGCAAGAATTTCAAGTATTTCACTGTTTTGCTACTTGACACAAGAGAAGAGAATGTAAACCCACCAAACAGTAGCACAGATTCTAAGATTGGAAGGAAATATGCAATTACATTTTGTCATTTAAAATATACATATATTTCCCTCTAATATATATATTATTTTGTCATTTAAAATATACAACTATTTCCCTCTAAACTTGCATGGTTTTGACTACCGGTTTAGAATGCGTCACATGAAAATTAGAAATGTTCTGCAAAATACCTCCTTTTGATTAAGACGGCTTGAGCAATTGAGGTAAAGGGAAGAAATCATCAGTAGCTACCTGACACAACATAATTCATGACAATGTATTTGTGTCATAATGTCAAAAGCATCCCCACCAGGTTTCCTCACTAAATAAACCAGTTTTTAGGAAGTTTACTCTTGTAAAATACACATTGTATTGTCCTTACCATACATGCTGTACTCCAGATATCAGCAGGTGTACTGTAACCTGCTCCTATTAAAACCTCTATGGATCTATATTGTCTTGTCTGGATGTCTTCTGTGAAGTGTTTGTGCTAAAACAGAAAGAATCACATTAATGGGGAAAAAAGGACAACAAGAAGAGCTGTTCTGAACAGTGAACAGCTGAAAGGATGTAGTTACACTTACCACCCAGCACGCATTTCCCAGGTCAGCAATTTTAACTCTAATTTTATCTGCATTTCTTGGGTCCAGTGGATTCACCAGTAAGTCAGCAGCACGAGTTTTTGCTAACACAAGCAAAATGCACAATAGTCAATATTTTGAGTGTACGATTCATTATCTCTAAGCAGTTTTGCCTTGATACTTCATCCATGTTGTCATACACTGAGACATCAAAATAATTTGCTGAATGTTCCAAGAAATCAAAGCAACATAAATAGGATTTCTTACCTTGATTTCTAAATATCCTTATACACTTCAAGTACACATTTTTTGCATTCTTTAACTGCCAAACAACTATTATTAGAATATCCAGAGTAGCATCTAAGCAAAACCAATGCATATTCAGACAGAATTCAGACAGAAAATGTTAAAACTCAGACTCCCAAGAACTCCACATGAAAGATATGTTCTTGGAACAGTTTGGTTGAGAAAATAAACCGTGAACTTCCATGCCTGGCTAAAGTAAATAAAATTTGGCTGGATTTTTTCTTCGGTTGTTTTTTGTTTGTTTTTTTTTAATCTGCCCCAAGGGGGAAAAGACCCATCAAAACCTGGCAGATTGGAGAGCCTGGGGACTGTCGCCCTTTTCACAATTAATTCAGCAGTGAATCAAAGTTCTCTGAAGGTCCTATCTGCACCAAATATGATCCAGACTTCAATCGAATTAATCTTGGCTCCAGGGACACTGACAACCTCTACATAGATCAGTGGAGGTGCTGCTTTTCTTTGTTTGGACATGTCACCTGCTAGTTCCTAAACTGCATTGGAAAGGAAGCAGATGACTTGAATGTGGAAGACAGAACCAGGTATCACAAACCACAGAGCAGCAGAGAGCTGGTCTCAGTTTCCTAGTCCTTCAGCTACAAAGACTAAATTGGAAATCAATGGTAAGATAAGAAAGAGGTACTGGTGATTCTAATGCACTTGTGATTCTAATGATCTGTTAAACTGGTGTAAGAATTCGACAAGGAAAATATACAAGA
Source organism: Cephalopterus ornatus (assembly GCA_013396775.1). Lineage (NCBI taxonomy): Eukaryota > Metazoa > Chordata > Aves > Passeriformes > Cotingidae > Cephalopterus > Cephalopterus ornatus. The sequence goes on along the minus strand of VZRE01008709.1, from coordinate 166,928 downwards.
CAATAAGAAAAAACACTGGATGTCCTAATGGTGAGTCAGGAGTGACTGAAATCAGGTGAAATTCAACTGCTGGCACAGGAAGCCTGAAGTGGTCATCAGAGCACTGAATACTGGCCAACCAGAAAAAGTGGCAGGGTCCCGCAGACGAGAGAAGGAATGAAAATACAGGACTAAATAACAGAAGACAGAAGGGGTAGTGACCTCAACAAACAGTCCTCTAAAAAAGCTAGAATGGAGTCCAAGAGTCAAGTTTATAAAAAGCACCAACACAAGGCATAGAAGTAAAATACTTAAAAGGAACTAGTAAGACTAGTAAGCTTAATATTAAAGTCTTCCCTTACAAGCATGCTGCATAGTGCAGTTTAATTTTTTTTAACACAATCACATGCATTAGTCAAGAAATAACAGGACCTTTCTCAGTTCAGCAGTCTTTGCAAAAAAAAAGAAGGAAAAAAAAAGACAGTGCTAGATAAATCCTTCCCACACATCTTGCTGAAGGTGAAGGACTGCAGTAAATAAATTGGAATGAAAGAGGGGAAAAAAGCCTCATGAGTAGAACATCTGAATACGACATTAGAAAACAGCTTTCTTCAACTTTCTTCTAACAGAGTAGGTAATAGGCAAGTGCCTATACTTTTGTGTTTTTCTTAGGAACTTATGATGTTTACGTCCTGTATCTCCTGAGAGATGAATTCTTGGATCCTGAATTTGACAAATACAGATCATTCACAACTGAAAGCGAAGTCAGAAGGAATGTACCTTTTAGTAAGTACTTGCAAAAAAGCATTCAAAGAAGCTTAACCTAAGCACAAAATTAGTGAGCACTTCTGTGTCCTAGTTCTATGAAACTTAAGAAATATCACCTTAATTCTCACCGTCTCAGCATGACAGTGTACTTAGTAAACATTCAAACACTGGAAGGAGGAGGAGAGTCATGAGGAAATAACAGATCTATCTTCAGGGCTCTTGGTCATGCAGTGAAAACTTAAAAAAGATTAAAAACTGCTCACCCACTGAACACAACTTGGTCTGCGCACCGAATGAGGCAAGTACCCCGAAAAAATGAGACCATGTCACTTACTAACGTATAGCAATGCCTAGACATTAATAAAGTCTACTTCAGTACAAGAAAAGGGCACTAAAGTTATAGTGAAAAAGTAGCACCATTTAAAAATACTGAATAGGCTGCAACTCTTGTATGCTTCTTCTTTCTAAATACCTTCATATGCTTTATTACTGTTTAACCCAACATTATTACTGATGCCATTAATATTCACAACATTCAGCTTTTCCTCTTTCTGCAGAAGAAGTGAGCTATCACTGAATTTACTGTCTTTCCTCTTTCTTTGCATGAAAGGTGTGTGAACTGATGAGATAACATCAAGGAGGAATAAAGTAGTTTTGTTTCTCCAGCTACAGAGATAAGCTGCTTCCATGATGACAAAACTGGCTTTACTCCCTGGAGGCACGAGGATTTTGCATATCACCCAGGCAAAACAGCAGTAAGAGTCTTTATGGCTAAATACAGCTAGCAGAACAAATGAAGAAACTACCAGGCATTTAGGAACCTCCTGTATATTGTTCCAGGGACTTCAGAGTGTAAGGAGACGGACTAGAAGGCTCATTTTCCTACGTCTTAGCATCTTCCAGAAATACAGCTCTGTTCAGTTGTATTTTATGTCCCATTTCTTACCTTATCTGTCTGACTCTGTAATAAATAGAGTGAATTACTCTGATAAAGTCTTAAACCAAGAAATACACTTGGCTGCATTTTTCAATACAGTTCTATTTAAATTTAGTAACTTCATCTGTGACAATGTTGGTGGCAGGCTTGGTGATCTTCTCCCTAAGCTATTTCATTTTCTTCTATCCACTTACAGATTTAGTTTCTCAGTATTTTCTTTATTAAAGTTGAAACCCATACATTTATCATTTAGCCATGGGCACTGTAAATAAGACCTGTGTGTAAAACCCTGAAGCTATTTAATTCAGTAACAAAAATCCAGCTCTTCACAATGACACAGAGATTTCACCTCCCATCTCTTCAAATAAACAGGATTTACAGGCAAAAGTTTTGGACTGGAGCAGTTCTGATGGCCAGAATTTAAATGTCCAAACAGAGGCTGAATACAGAAAAGTCATAATGAGTTGATGGTCGGCAACACGCCCTGGTGAGTTTCAAAAGCTTAAGAGAGGAACTGTTTGACACAGAAAGACCCACTAATGAATGAAAACACAGGTATTTCTTTGAAAAATATGTTTTAAGCCAAATATAAAGGTTACTGGGCTTAACAGATGGTGTATTACTGACTTGTTATAAAAGGAAGCCAGGTTAAATGATCTCATGATCACCTTCTACCTTTAAACTATGGGAATGACGCTTACTTGCAACTACTAATTTCCTTTTCTCTTTCCTGTGTAGACTGACTTGTCAATGCAAATATTTCATCTATAATAATTTATCTATATTTAAAAACAAGTTCTAGAGCAGAGAAAAAACATAAATCACAGTTCTGCAAGAAAAATCATCCAGTTTACTGTAACAATTTTTTCTTAACATCTGTCTTTGTATTCCACTTATCTTTTATTTAATGTAACACACTCATGCTACTAGACAGAGGTCACTAAGAGGAACACTTACTTTTTGGCAAATCCCCGGTGCTTGAAGCTGAAACCGTTCTGCTCCTGTCATGAGATGGGCTGCTCTCCTCTCTTTCTGTTACAGTTGATCCTTCAGAAACAGCAGAACCACAAGCTACAGACTCTAGAGCCCCAGAGAACACCGAAGCTGAAAATTCAGAGAACTGTGACTCTGGTATTTTATGACGTCCATTTGGCAATTCACCATTAAACTGTTCATAGGAGCTGCTGTAAGAGTAATCACTTTTTGCATTTGCCTCATCAAGATTATACTCCTCTGGATTTTGACATTCTTCCTCTTCCTCGTCTTCATCTTCAATCTGCTGTTCCAGTAGAAATGGGCCGTTCACAATATGGCCATTTGTTTTGGGGGATTCTATCCACTTAGGGTCTGTAGAGTCAGTGTTGACAAGATCCTGCTCAACGTCATCATCCTTTTCAGTGTTTTCTTTCTCTGTGTCTTCTTTTTCATCCTGATCTTCTGCTTCACCTGAAAAATTTCAATGAGTAACACATTAGATCACACATCAATAAACCAGATTGAAATCAGGCATTCACCATTTTTAACTCTTCAGTAACTACCTGACTTCTGACATATCATACAAGGAAACACTGAATATCACCGAAACACACAAAGACCTTAAAATCTAAATTAAAGGCAAAAGAAAAAACTAATAAGCCTGTTGGAGAAACAGAGGATGGGAAGTGGTTCAGGAGGAAACAATTCAGAAAAGAATAATGTTTTGAAGGGAAGATGTATGAGACCTTGAAAGCAAGCTTTACAGATCTACAACTCAACCTGTGTCAATCAGGGAGTCATCACAGAAGTTGGAAACTTCTCAGTGAGAGCAGAACAAAACCAGGCCAAATCGAACTACAGTCTCAGGGGTTAAATCTTCATCAGGACTGAAAAGCTGACAAAAAAATGAGGGAAGCCAAGAATGGAACTGGACCGTAACAATTATGGTCCAACTCGCCATGACTAAACAGGAATTTTAACAAGACATCTAAAAAATTTTAGTGAAGAAGCTGCAAGCATTATTACCTCGTAGATCATTCAAACAAACAAAGCAAGAAGAAAAGGGGAAAGCAACAATGATTCCAACTATCACAGTAATGTTATAGAACACAATGCATCCTATTTTTCTTCTACCTCACCAGGATATGCAGTTATTCCACTCAGTGTGATATGACAACTGACTGTTCTGTCAAATTTTCTATGTGTTCTTTTGTGGTATTTGATAGCTATAGACTGCTATTGATGGTTTTCTTCACTTCTATAGTAGGTTTGATTTTTCTTTACCTTTTCAGGCTTTGTAGTTACAATTTTACCTACAGGAGAAAATTAAACTTAATGATCTAGGACAGTTTGAAAATTTTGTTCTTAGCACCAGATACAACACTGCACAATTACTTTCCCGTCTGAAACAGTAAAACTCAGGGTCAATAAAAGCAGGTAATACTAACCGTCATCATTTCCAGGTTCTTCATCTACTACCTCTTCTATATCAGCTGTTTTTAGTTTCACCTCTGGGTGGTACTCATCTTCTTGTTCATTTGATGGTACAGCTGAGGTTACATTTTCTTCTATTTTTTTCCTTTCTGCTTCCCGCTCTAGTTCTTCTATTTCCTGCAGGCGTTTTTCTAGCAGCTCAGCTTGTCTCTTCTGTTTTTTCTTTAGCTTTTTCTTTTTGTTTTTGGATATTTTTCCAACCTTAAATATTAATAACAAAAAAAAATCTTATCAATTATTCTCCAGGCATCTCAAACCAAACCCACTTGCAGTATGATTACTGAAGTATGATTTCTTTTAAAAATACTAGATGGCAATTAATACAGTAATTATAGCACTTTTTCCATTTTACTTCAAATCAGGAATGATTAGGGTTATATGAGGCAAAAAGCCACCAAAATTTTACATAGTTACTCATGTTTTTACATGGTTATTTATTAGCTACATGAGCAAAACATCTAAGATGCCACAGTAAAATTCCTATGATCCCATAACCTCAAACAGGCATAATAATCTTAAATGTCAATCTAGATTAATATACGATACTGTATGTGGAAGATAATCTGCCATCATATTAGTTATTTGCATATAAATTTAATACATAACTTCTCTCTCTGTACAATGCAGGTAATGACCAGCAAAAGAATGCTGAGAAAAAAGGCACATGGAAGCTAAGGAGACTGAAAACAGCGAAAAATTTTAAACAAATCCTGTGTTGTTCAGCTATTTCCCTGTGAAAGGAAAGCATTTTTATTATTCCCTTCTGGTCCCAAACATATGAGTCACAAACAACAGATGGCCATAATGAAGTTTCACATTTTATATAACGTAAGGATTGAAAAACTCAGGTACAACAAGAAAGAAATGAAAAATTAACACATGTGAGCTAGAACTGAAACACTTCCTTACATTTTAACTTAACTGTGACTTCTATTTTTACTATTTGATAAATGAGATCTATCCAGTTTTCATTCATTGTTTAGACATCACAGCAAGAAATCCTCACATAATTTTTTTCTCAAAGGTTTATCTGTAGATCCTGTTATCTTCAAAAGAAGCCATGGGATAGTCAAAACAAGACACTTAATTTGACAGTTCTGTTAATTTTCATCCATTTCGCCATTGAAATGACGAATGTTCTGGACACACAGAAAGCAGGTTTGACCATAAATATTTCTAAACAGTTGTATTACCATTAGTTATTTGCTACATGCATATGGCAAAAAGATCTTTCAAACCTCATAAAACTCCCTCTCTTTCAAGGCCTTGATGCCCTTAAGCTATCTGCAATGCATGACATTTAGTGCATGCACCCATTTTTGTCAGGATTTGAACGAATGGATTATTCATCAAGAGATGAAAATGGCAATGCTTAACTTCCTTTGACACAGCTATAGAACTGCATGTCTGTGAGAGTTTCCATCAGAGAAATACTGTGCTTAAAACTGGTAAGGCCAAAGACATGAAAAGAAAAAATGTTCCTTGAAAGATAAAAGCTTTATTCAAAGGCAGCTTTTAAAAAAGGTAGAGACTACTAACAGTCTAATAGCTATTAATACCCGTAGACACACAGAAAACAAGATAGTTAATCTGAATTATGTAACAATACTTACAGGCTTTTGTTGTGGAGCTGTACTCACTAAAAAAAAAAAAATTATAAATAAAATAAATATATTATTTTACAAAAACAACTCTTTAATGAAAGCAAAAATTAGCAGAAATCATGTAAAAATATTCTTAACTAAATAAGGCAGTGATTTTTTTGTTAACTCTTTACAAGTGTTGCCTGAAATCATTTGATGTCTCCACTAGAGCACCTGGAACTGGAAGGAGCTAGCAGCAATTTGTGTTCAATGTGTTGGTGGAGAGTTTATGAAAGTCAGAAAGGGAAGTCTGAATCTGTAAAGAGTGGACAGAAAACATCAAATGACTGCAGAGTTGTCACAGATTAAACGCACATAGTCAGCTGACTGAGCAGTTCGTCACATTTAAATAGTTCAGGGAATATCAGCAAAGATACAACTGTGGTGTGTTCAACAGAAAAGCCAAATGTTCATGTTTGCTTTATTCTGAAACAAGGCAGTTTGATTGCTAGGGCTGGAGGCAAGAAGAAATGCCTAAGGCAAAAAGTACTACATCACAGAAAAAGCACCTCCAGCAGAGCCTTCTCCTAAGCACTTCTGAGAAGGATCCCATCAGTGACTAGGTCTGATGAGATTACAATACTGACTGTGACAACGGCAATGTAAACCACAGAAACCCTCCCACCAATAACAAAAACCAACAGAAACAACCTAATATGGGAGACAGAAGCAAAGTGGAAGCGAGACAGAGGAAGTAAACAGGGCAGGAGAACCTCTCATGAACTTCTTCAGGCAACAGGCATCCGGCAATTAACAAACGCAAAATAAAACACAGAGACAGAGTTATTTTATAGGTTCAGATCCTCAGGTAAGTTCAGGGAAAAACCTGCTTGGTATGCCCCTGAAAGGGCAAGGTTTTCAAAAATATTCTTAAACCTGAGCACTATCACTGCTATAAAAAGAGAAATTACGCAGAACCTATTCTTGGAAATGCTGTCAAGAAAACACATCTTCAGCTCCTGCGTGGAAAGCCATATATTTAATTACAATTTGATAAGAACAAAGTGTGATAAGAACCCTATCAGTATATTCCTTAAAATACTATTTATTTTAATGTCAGGAAGAAATATAAAGGCTGCATGAACAAAATCAAGTTACTTCCCACACAAATAACATATAATCTTTAGCTATGTGATTACACATTATGTAAAATTCAATACAATAAACTCAGAATGTGTAAGATTTTGCATCTAAAAACATATAATGCTGTGAAACAGCTTCTGACCACTGTATTCGCCCCTGATACAGCAGGCATTTTTATCATATATCTGTGATATATTTTGTGGGAATATTACAAAGGTAATAATTTCTCCACTGTCTAAAACTGATGTGCTCAACTGGCAAACTAATAGCAACCACAGCACCAAAGATCATTAGAAAAGCCACATTTCCTCCCTGTTAATCTTTACTGACTGCTGTGAACCTCTTCACCTTGGTTTCTCCTAGCTAAACATAATGGACAGTTCCTATCCAAACTCTTGGCAAGTTCAACATGGAACATTTTACACCCCTAGGAGGAAGGGCGTATCATGAGTTCAGTTAAGTATAACACATTCCATTTTCAAGGGTGAAAAACTACGAATCTAAAACTTTGTATTGCAACTTGAGAATCAGTTATAACTGATAAGAAGGCAGATAATTTCAACAAGGACACTGATGAACTTGTAATGGAACTAGACATAATTTAGGTAAGATTATTAATGACTGTCAACATTAGAGATGCAAGCTTCCAGTGTGACCAAAACCCAGCCATTAAAGTGTGTGTGATAAGAAAGCATCTCTCTGATGGTTTCCAGAGCAGGAAAAAGAATTAACCAGACATTAATTTTTCTCACACCATTACTTAAAATGTTAATTTTCATTGAAGAAAATACTGTTAGTGGTAATATACTGATGGAACTTTACTACACTGCATTTAAATACACTGTCTTACCCGCTGAGCCAGAAGGGGGAGGAGCACCAGCTTTCTGCCACTCGGTAGCCTCAGCAGCCATTCTGCGCACATAGGCATCATCCACACACATCAAAATATTTTCTGGCTTTATATCCGTATGAATGATCTTGCACTTGCTGTGGAGGTAATCTAGACCTTGAAGTACCTGATTACAAAAGCATTTTTAGAAAAACTTGCAATTAAATTTCTTATTAAGAAACTCAACTTTCATCTGCATTCTAAAATAAAGCTAGTTTTATCCCAATGCTCTAAAATACTCAAAATTCGGAAAAAAAAGGTATTTCCAAATCATACTGTAAAAACATAATTTTCCATTGTACCATGGAATTATAGAACTTTCTGAAAAAAAATTGTTTGATGCACAGTAACACCAGTGCAATAACTGAATTGTTTCATATTCAACTTTCATAAATCAGTTTTCAGAAAGTGCGTAGCACACATTTTGTCCAAGCAGAAGAAAGAATAAGGATCGAGATTATCTTCACTGACATGAACAACCGGGAAGCCTTACCAGACAATGCCACTCTCACTAGTCCAAAATGTTAATTCCAGTCTCACAAAAACTGAAGCTTTTTAATCTCCTAGGACTAAGCTGTTCCTCTTTTGTCAGGTATGAAGTGATTAAATTACTTGGAACTTTTACCTTTTCTTACATTCACAGAGCAATTCAGGTTGGAAGACTGCGTGATTCAAACTCTCATCATTTAAGTCATACTGCTTCAAAACTGTATTTAACCCCAAAATCAGCCCAGCCTGCTCAGAGTCTTTATCCAGTTCATTTCCAACTACCTCCCAAAACGCAGAATGCATAACACTGTAGACAGCCTGTTTCAATGTGCCTGACTACCCTCACTACAAAGAATTTCTTCCTACTATGTAATCAGAATTTCTGTAACTCATATACACTGCTTCTTGTCTTACCTCTGTGTATTGACAAGGGAAGTCTGGCTCCATTTTCTCTATCTGTGCTGAGGAGATGAAAAGCTTCCTCCTTTATTAGCCTTTTCTTCTTAAAACCAACCTAACCAGTTCTCCCAACACCTTTCATTCATCATATGCTGCTCACCATTAATCCAACTGTCTTATGCTTGGAAACCAAAACTGTACAGTCCTAAAGAACTGAAACAGATTCCTTATTCTGCTGCCTACACTCCTGCTAATTTGGCCTACTACATGGTTAGCTCTGGTCATCACAGTACCCCACCGACTCACATTCAGCTTGTCTGCCACAGCCCCTCAAGCCAAGCTTGACATCACTCCTCACATTTTCAACTCGTTTATTCTTATTCATAACCAGTCCTGCAAGGTGCATCTCCAGCTTGTTTCCTTGCTGATACGCAGCTCATCCCATGCTACAAAGCTGTGCTCTACATGCTCCAGAAACTTCCCTGAGTGCATGTACGCCACAGAGCAGACATCAAGGTGGTTAGAAGTCCCCCAAAAGAACTAGCTTATTCCAGTTGTCTAAAGATGCTTATCACCTACTTCTGAAATCGGCAGCCTGTAGGGGATACATACCAGGATGTCACCCTTGTTGAATTCCTCTCTGATTCTGGCCCATCCTACAGCAGCTTTAAGCATTTAAGGCACAAAGGAGGGCTGAGGAGAACCTCCATCCTTTTTGGGATGCGGGGGGGGGGGAAACACAGTGACAATGGATGAGGAAAAGGCTGAGGTACTTAATGCTTTCTTCACCTTGTCCTTCAACAGTCAGATCAGTTGTTCTCTGGGGACCCAGCCCCCTCAGTTGGGGCACAGGGACAGGGAGCAGAATGAAGCCCCCGTAATCCAAGGAGAAATGATCAGTGACCTGCTACACCCCTTAGACACACACACAGGTGTCTGAGGCCAGTCGGGATTCACCAAAGGGTACTGGGCTCATTGGCTTGGAGGGGTGCACTGTTTCCTGGGTAAAACCCCGGATGGATGGCTGGCCCCAGAGAGTGGTGGCGGATGGATTTAAATCCAGCTGATGGCTGGTCACCAGTGGTGTTTCCCAGGGTTCAGTGGTGGGTCGGTCCTGTTTAATATCTTTATCAATGTCCTGGATGAGGGGACTGAGTGCACCTTAGTCAGTCTGCAGATGACAGCGAGCTGCGGGTGTGTGCTGATCTCCTGGAGGGTAGGAAGGTTCTGCAGAGGGATCTGGACAGGCTGGATCAATGGGCCAAGGCCAGTTGCGTGAGGCTTGACAAGGCCAAATGCTGGGTCCTGCACTTCAGTCACAACCACCTCCTGCAGTGCTACAGGCTGGGGGCAGAGTGGCTGGAAAGCTGTCCAGAGGGAAAGGACCTGGGGGTGCTGGTCAACAGCTGGCTGAACACGAGCCACCAGTGTGTCCAAGATGGCCAAAGGCATCCTGGCCTGTACCAGCAATAGCGTGGCCAGCTGGGCCAGGGCACTGACTGTCCCTCTGTACTTGGCACTTGTCAGGCCACACCTGAACTCCTGGGTCCAGTTCTGGGCCCCTCACTACAAGAAAGGCACTGAAGTGCTGAAGCATGTCCAGAGAAGGGCAGTGGAGCTGATGAAGGGTCTAGAGCTCAAGTGTGGTGAGGAGCAGCTGAAGGAGGTGAAATCTGTAAAAAAAGGAGGCTGAAGGGGGACTTTATCGCTCTCTGTAACTCCCTGAAAGGAGGCTGTACCCAGGTGAGGGTCAGCCTCTTCTCCCAGGTAACAAGCAATTAGACCAGAGGAAATGTCCTTGATTTGAGCCAGGGGAAGTTCAGATTAGATATTAGGAAAAATTTCTTCACTGAAAGGGATGTCAAGCATTGGAACAGGCTGCCCAGTGAAGTGGTGGAATCACCATTCCTGGAGGTATTTAAAAGACATGCAGATGTGGCACTTGGGGACATGGTTTAGTTGAGGACTTGGAGTGCTGCGTTAACAGTTCAAATCGATGATCTTCAAGGTCTTTTCCAACCTAAATGATTCAATGATGTATGCTTTTTCCTTGCTGAAACACTATTACTCCTTACAATCACCTCTCAGTAACTTGATTTTCACAGCACAGCAAAAGAACATATTTTCAAAGAACACTTCCTAATGAAATGTTCTGAAGTGTTTTCACCTTGTTAGAACTCTGACTCTACAAAAACTTAATACAGATGAACAGCAAGTTTTCAAAGAACAGGTTATTTTCATTTATAATCTATTTTTCAGATACAATTTTTGTTCTTCATCATCATTCTCATCATCATAATGTATTATTTCCCACAGTTCAGAGGATATATTTAAGAAGCATGACATGTCAACCAAAACTGCAATTTAATATGAATATCCTCATATCCACGAAAAAAGACTCATTGCTTCAACTTTTAATTCTCTAAAGCAGCTCAGGGAACTCCTTTATCAGTGGAAAACCTCGATTAAAAAAACCACAACACAACTCCTCAAAAACTCACCAGCATGCAGAAGTGCAGGCTACCCAGAAAAATGCTCTTGCAAACCCCCGAGATGACCAATAAAATTATCTTATCTTAGATATTAACTAATAAGAGTTCAGTTCAAATATCATAATTCTAATCTTCAAATTGTTAACAATGGTGGGAAAACCAATTAAATTAAATAAGTAAACCTAATTCTTAAACAAACCTGATTATTAACAAATCTTACCTGTCGAATTATACTTTTTACACAACGGATAGGAAGGCCTTGATAGTTGGACTTGATTATCCATTTTAGAAGATGATGTCCAAGTACTTCAAAGACCATACAGACATCTGGGATTTAATTAAGGATAATTTCCAAATAAACTTGTTGATGAGATCAACATAAACGTTTGCTTGTGTACGGGCTAAAGCAATCCCTGTTTAGAGGGAAAAGAGTTTCCCCTAAAGTGAGCAGAACATGGTATATGCTTTGGTGCCTTGTTTCACTTATATATAAACACATACAAAACCAGTGCCCAACTGCAGAACAAATTAAAATAAAACACTTTAATTATGCAAATCTGGTCCATTATTTCTACATATTAACAATGGCACTAGGATCAACAATTAAATAAGTAACTGTAAAAAGTAACTAATTCATTTTTGTTCTCTTTGAAACACTTAAAAGTACTGATTTAGCCCTATTATCTCCGGTTTATAATAAATTTTAAACTATCTGCATAGGAGGTTTTAATAGCAAGAGTGCGCAACAACAGTGTTTTAGAAAACGAACCATACTAAAAATCTTTATTAGGGTCAATTAAGAATCACTTGACAACAAATATCAGAGTAGTAAGAGAATGGGTCTCTTATAACCTACAATGCCAGAAAGTTTAATGTTATGCAGCATTTACTACTGGCCACTGACAGAGGCCAACAGTAGATTATTAGGGAAGATTATTAGGAAAAAAACAAGGTGCAGGAACTTCCTGTAATTTGTGGTTCAAAGGCTTCCTAAGTTAAGAGATTCTACATTTATATACCTGGGAAGGTTATCTTTTTATTGAGAAAATCTTCATATATTAAAGCTAATTTTAATTTTTACCAACTACAGCACTCCAGCAAAAAGTTACACAGTTCGACTATACAGAATTAATCGTCAGACATGAACTGGGAACGACCTTAATGTCCCTGGAAATCAGAAAGGATGCTAAAATCTTAACTATACAATACTATAACCTTGCAAAGAATAATGTAATACAAATAATAGGAAACTAATTAATTGATGAATACTGCAGGAAAACCTCAATGAATTAAGCTGAACTATCTCAGAGACCATTCATATGGAACTGTTAGTGGAGAAATCTTACTTAACTTCTCTAAATTTTATTAACTAGAGTCTTGGCAATGATCTAGAGTTAGCATCTTATCTTACATCAAAATGAGACTTTTACTTTGTCAGTTTATCATTTACATTCTTCTCAAGTACCTACCGACATGCATAAAGCTAACTCAAGTTTTAAAATCCATATTCCCTATACTGAAATTAGACCAAAGTAAAAAAAGGTCTCAAGACTGGTCAAAGCACCTTGTGAAGAACTGTAATGAAACTGCTGCTAACTTCATCTCACTTCATGTTCCTGAATTCCTGTATTAGAGGAGACACTGAATAGTCATTTCCCAAACAAACCAATCAGGTCTACGGTAGAACATTACAAAAATCTGTTCATTCAGAAGAGGAAAAAGTCTTGGTTACTGTACCCCACAATGAACAGAAGTCACTAGTAGAGCACCCAGCCTTTATAAAGGATGAGCAGAGCACATCAGCTCTGCAGGGCTTATTAACTTCCCACGCAGGGAAGCTGCAAAGCTACAGCAACACAGATTTCATAAAGGCAAGACACTGCAACATTCAGATATGAAATTTAGGACACCCACCCACAGTACTTCAGACCACTGCTGCTGCAAACTCTTCAGTGCACATTCCTGCCATTCCTTACACTTCCAGAAGTGTTAGGCCTTGCCAGTAACCAGAAGAAAAAGGGGGGTAGGGAAGTGAATGACTGAAATGGGAGGGCACCAAGAAGTAAGATGTAAGAGTAATGGCAGAGACAGACAAAAAGAGCGAGGGTCACAAGAAAGAGAAGTGATGTCTACCTGAAAAAAGATTGCAACATTCTGCTGGGAGGACTCTGACGAAGTCTAGGCACACTCAGTACTGGAGAGACAACTGGAACGGGGAGAAGACATAGAGCAGGCTCAGTGTTGGGAGCAGGCACACAAAAATGTGACTGTTGTTCGATTTACTATCCTGATCTCAAAAACATTAGCTGTAAGCCAGACTGTCCACAACCAAGAGTTTGGGAAAAGCTATGCATTAACTATTAGGAAACCAGCCTTGCAAGCCCCAGGACTTCCCACAGCACCAACATCCTGACAGGTGGGTAGGTCCAAAAAGTCCTCCGGCAAAAATAAACCCACCCAGTAGACATGCCTCTTGTGGAACACTCTTCAAAGCAGCATGGGGGATGTCTGAAAGGGGGAAATGAAGCAAAGCAGCAAAAGTGAGAGCAAACATAACATTAACCAGCTGACAGGTTTAAGTACTGAGAGCTGTTCCTTCTTGACTCAAATCCTACCTGTAACTGTCTATCTACAAACACACACTACTAGAGCATTTAGGTGAGGGTTAAAGGCTAGTTAAGCTAGCTAGAATAAGGCCCTAGTACCAACACGGAAGACTTCAGCAGGTATTTCAGCTGCTTCTGGACTGGGAGCATTTAGGTGCCATGGCATTTAATTAATGCTATATATTCTTTGGAGATATATTTACTATAATCATTGTAGTGTCTAATGGTGTGGGAATGTTTCCTTCTTTATTGTTTCACTTGTCTCTCTAAACTCTTGCTCCATTATGTGATTATCTGAATCTTTCCTTAAAAAAATGCTACAATCAAATGAACCTTTATTAAAGCTGTAATAAATATCCAATGCAAACAACCATAATAATCTACATTACTGAAAACACCAAAGTGTCCAAGTTCTGGAATTCTGTTATTTTATGAAAAAATCACAACTGCCATCTTTTTAGAATATACAAGTAACTAAAAAATTTTCAGTCTAATGGAGCATAACACACATTATTAAAATTCCTCTGCACATAAACACTTATTACAGCTGCTAGGAGAAAGATGACTGTTTGCAGATACAAAGTGCAGGCCAATGGCTCTGCACATTCCCAGCTCTGTTCTACACTGTTCTTGATAATTTTCCCTATTTGGAAGCTCCATGACATTTCGTGGTATTAGCCATCCAAAGGATTCACCCACCACTCTTCTGTCTTGCTCTAACTTTTAAATGTAATCCATAACCAATCATTAAGCCTCTATGAAGCATATGTTGTTTTAATTTATAGTCAAGGAACAGATCTTTAGTGACTTGCCTGAAGGAAGCTGGAAACAGCAGACCATGGAAAAAATCTTAAATTACTCTATTTCTCTCAACCTGTTCAACTCAATGACACTAATGTAGCACTAATGTGGCATTTTAAAAACGTAAAGAGCCGCAAAATGTTAAAATCAGTTACCTACTCCCTCCCAAGAGAACATGCACCTAAGATTATTTTCCCTAGAAGATAAAAACGAGTTGATCAAATAATCAATGCAACTGATCACTGCTCAAATAACTCAGGATACATAAGATACTTGGTATCCTATTTTCATTGGCAGTCACTGACAGACTTCAAACAGCTGCAATTCAAACTGGCATCAGCCCATCCTGTATACTGGTACTTTCTGGAAAATCTACTTCTCAGTAAGGTAGGAGCATTTACCTTCCACAATAAAACTTATATACTGCCAGAGTTTTCAACATGAAAACTGTAATAGAATAAATCAACATCATGTGTCCAATTTTAACCTGCTAATACAAAGCTACTCGAACCCTTAGCACATGATCTTTTTTGGCTTTGTCAATGTAAGTATTATATTTCAAAAAGACACAAGTTTGGATACGCTTTCAAAATATTATCACTAACAAAATCTATTCTTCACACTTAGAAATGGTTCTCACCTTCAATACAGTTGTATACATACATGTGAATCTTCGCAAGAATTTAAGAACATTACTGGGAAACTGCTCTGGTAAACAGGTAAGAGTTATTTCTATCTGTAGTTATGAATACATTTTCTTATTCCTCATTTCATGTTAGGGTTTCACAATAAAACAGTAAATCAAAATTTTTGATTTCTAAAAATAACTTTAATTATTCTTGAATTGTACAGTTGTCAGCTGAAGACCTGAAGTACTTTGGCCACATTATATTTTTGTGAACAGTTACACAAAATAATAGATACCTGTATTTATAAAATACTTCTTCATAAGCACCTAAACTCATAAATTAAACCTATTTTCTGGTATCACAACAGCAGCATCAAGAAACCCAACCCAAGGTTCTTTGCCTCAGTGCATTATTTGAAATGACTACTAGCAACTATATGGTTTATTTTAATTCTTTCTAATTTGATAATAAAAATCAGGGGAAAAAAGCAGACTATACTAACTTCACTTACATTTAAGTGCCTCTCTACCATGGCAGCTGACCACTGAAGCAACTACAGAACAAATCAAAATGGGATAAAGGAAAAGGAGATAAGACACCAGTCTGTAACTGAGAATACCTGACCCCACACTCTCATTCTCACTCACCACATACCCAAAGGCCCCATAACTAATGTCAAGAGACAGATGAATGAGATGAAAACTGCTGCACACTTTTCTCTGGAAGGACGCTTCCTAGTGAGCATTCAGATTTACTGACAAGTCACCTACATTCCTCTCCTAGGAGACAAGTGCTGGTGAAAGCCACCTTAATCTGATCTGCTGAAGGTTGAAGGCACATCACCAAAATGCAGGGTGAAGCTCTCTGGAGGAAGAACTGTCTCTGCCTGGTGGTATGACACCATGAACAATAAAGTCTGCTATTAGGGCCCCAAAACACAAGAATTATACACATAAATACCAGCTATAACAGTAAATGAAAGCACAGTAATATAATCAGCTGCTAAAATATGTAATTAGCAAGGACAATTCAGTTTAGCTCAATTCTAAAATCAAATCTATTCACAGACCCAAAATTTTCCCCAAGAACAATATTCAGTCACATTTTACTTTGTCTCTCTCCTTTCCCCTGCCCCTTGTTTTTTAAAGGAAGCATTTGAAGGTGAAGTTTTACAACCTTTGCCAAAAACAAATTTAACACCTGGCCAAAATATGATCACATGAGCAAGGCAAGAACCTCCACATCCCTCACACGGGCATGTGAAAGATAAGAAAACAGAAACATAAGAAAACAGAAACCAGCTTCTTCATGACACTGACACTTCCTCTTTACCAGTCTAGAACAACTACCTGTAGTTCTACCACACCATGACAGGATTCATGCAATTTTTTTTTTTAATTTTGCATTGTTTTTGGAAAAGCCAGGCTACTTTCATTCCAGCGAGTGTATTACACACTGGACTACTCTCTGCATCTACTTAAATTTTGGTGTTTCCACTTCACACATTTAAAGTAAGACTAACTAGAAAAAGTCCAGAGCTAAATGCTTACTACTTATCTCAATACACCATTTTTAAGGAAGACGCCATGTTTTCAAAAGGATACGAATTCCATTCATTCCAGAAATTTTGAAGTCATCGATTAGCTGTACAACCATATCCTTGTTGGGGTCATTAGGGTCACTTTCACGAACCTAAATCAATAATGCAAACACTGACATTTTAGGAAAAAATTCACTTTAAAACACTAATTAATTAGATTCATTAATAGTAGTAGTAGTATTGGTACTGAGCACTGTATTGCAAGAGTCATACTTACACATTTGAGCAACTTTATTTCATCCAAGGCTGTCTCTGTATAATGCTGGGCACTTTTTACAACTTTCATTGCAACAAACCTTTTTCCCCTTGAAAAGAACAGAAACATTTTTAACACACGCTCTGAGCTAATACAAACATGCTTTGAAGGTCGGGAAATTTTAAATAGAATACTTCATAGTCTAATGCATTCTGACAGAAAATACTGAAATTACACTTAACAAGAACTTTTAACAGTATTGTTAAAAGCCCAATTTATTGAATATTTTGTTGCCTTTGTGCTATAATGTCTTTAAAAGAGGAATCTGTTTACACATTTTATCATTTAATCAAGGTATATTATATTTTTTTATTAAAGATACAACAGAAATAAAAACATTAGCTTATTCTCTCATATTTGAGACGTGAATTCAACAAGCAAAGCTAATTTGTAAAAAAAAATAGAATTACATTTATTCTGAGAGCTTTTATAAACTACACCCTTAATCAAAATATGACTGTAGTCATCTCTCTGCATAAAATGATAGCAAACATTTACATAACTTTATCATGCACATAAAACAAAAGTTACTGCAGACAAAATAAAGTAACATATTAAGAAAAAAAGGGTATGGAAATAAATAGTTTTCTTACTGCATATCCCAGCATAGCCAGACTGTAGAGAAGTGTCCCCATCCTAACTTTCTAATAACATGATACCGGCCATTGAAAAGATCACCAATTTTCACTGGATGATAGCCTCCTTTCATGAAAAAATGAGTAGAAAAAGAATATTCAGAAAACAAACAGTAATTCCCAGGTTTTCAAGTCATTCTTGTACCATAAATTTTCCTCTTCAAATTGTCCTGTACTATAAATAGGAAATCTAAAGAAAACTTTAATGTCAAAAATTCTGCCTTGCTTGGCCTGGAGGGAAAAAACTCATGTCCTGTAACTACTGTAGAGTTTATTCACCCTTTTCTCTTATGGCTTTTATTTATGGTAATATTACCATATGTTCTGTATTTCCTCAGGCTTATCTTCCACTTCACAGACAGTACAGAAGAGATCTACATTATTTCTTTATCATATTTGAAGCTTCTCCAATCAACATACTTTGGACGATTGCAGAATCTCAACAGAGATTGTTTTAATTCCCATTTGCTTTCTAGTAATAAAACCAGCAATAAAATACTTCCTGAGAAAATGTTAAGAACAATGCAGACCTTATTGCTGCTCTTCTGCTTGGCTCGTGACCCACAGCGGCAACGCATTTTTCTCATGTCTGAGGGTTTTACAGTGAGGAAATGAGAGCAGGCAGCTCTAGGCTTTGTCTGAAATGCTCTTTAATTACTGAAGTCTGCAGTCCTAAGCTACACCACTACACAGGTCCTCCAAAACCCCCACGAGACAGAAAGGCTGACAGGACAGAGCAGGCTGGAGCTCAGGTTTCTGGACAGTGTGAGGAGGTGTAATGAAGCTTTTTATTTCCTTTGTGTCTTAAGAGGCATTCCTCCTCCCAGTCAAACACAGGGAAGCCAGTGATCACACAAGATTTTTATTCAGACCTTAACACACCAACAATAACATCCACAATTCTGCCTAAACTGCAAACAGATAATAAAGCTGTACCAGGAACCCTCCAGGACATCACCAGAAGCAGACTCAGAGTAGCTTTCAAGGAATCACTTCTTTGTCTCTTTCTGGTCCCTCACAATGTCATGCCCAGCTGTCATTTGGCAGGATCCTCCATTATTGACTATTCCATTTGGAATCAGGAAAACCTCAGAATACAATCTAGGTTGCTATATTTGTTTTGAAATCCCCTGAAAACCTTGTTAGAACTGGTACCCAGTTGAGACAACAGTGTGAATTTATAACTTAATTCCTTGGATTTGAAACAGGGACGTCTCTTTTATCTCCTTTTATCTGTGGAACAGTGATGTCAAATCTGGATATATTTGGTTTTTTTCCTGCTAATAACATCTTGTGCCTTAACAGAAGTTCAAGGATTTATTTATGAACTTCTCTCAAATGCTTCCAGAGCAGATTAATAAATTTAACACAACTGTACAAGAGAATTATAAAGGTTACGTATTCAACAGAAGGATAAAGCTTAAATAAAGTATTGTGTTAGATATTGATATGTCTAACAAAGTCTAAAACACACACAGCTTTGATCTATGTACGTTAAGGCGTAACTTCGAGCTTAGCAAACAGCAGACACTTGGAGGCTTGCTCACAGCTTCAACCAAAGCTGACCCATCCGACACGGCTGCAGCTGCCCATCCCACACACGATCCCGCTGCCAGAGACTCCAACAGCTCAGCCAGAGCATCAGGGAAGCAGCAATCACAAGTGTTTGTCTCAGCAGGGCAGGTCTGAGCCAAGTGACAGCAACAATTTCAGCAGGGCAGTTCAAGTCCGGGCTCCGGAGTGCTGACCTCCCACCCCTCCCTGCCCACCGGGCACCAAAAGGAGTCTGATGTGCACAGGTAGCATGAACAGAGCAGTCTCAGCTCCCTCAGCCTAGCACTAAGGTGAGGAAGTTACATCTTTTCCATGAGAATTCCGCACAAATCTATGAAGACCCTGATATGAGAACAAACTTTATACTCCTAATCCATCAAAAGTGTACACTCACTCTCACACACCACATTTCATTTCACAGATCATTAGGTATACAGACATCAACATTTGCAGATAAAAAAGTGCAAAGGAAAAAGAAGGCCCTGGTCCAGGAACAGTACAAGGCATTACAGCAGGACTGAGATAGAGGGATCCAGACTAGGATTACGTCTCAGGACTGCCCTCAGGGGATGTCCCACTCCTCCATCACTGGGAAGGAAATGTTCATGAAAGCTGCCCGGGCAACTCACCTAGCAACCTAAAAAGATACCTCCTACTGTGCCAACCTCAGCGAGGAGAACTTCTTATTTCCAAAGGAAAAAACAGATCACTTTTGGAATACCTCATCTGCTTTACTCTCCAGGAAAGGAGGGGGACATGGACTTACTGAGAGTAAGTGTTGACTTCCATTTGCAAAAAGAAGCAGTATCAGCCACATATGAAGCCCAAGTCTATTACAGTTTCATTATTACAGAAATTCTTCTGAATAAACACACATATGTGAATCCACACTGATAGAAAAATCAAAACTTTAATTTGTCTTTTTAACTATCTTTCTAGTAACAGCTGATGAAGATATCTAACAATCTGGATAAATATAATCATTATTTAAGACAGATATTGACTGTTTTAAAACAAACAAAAAAAAACACCAGTTGGAAAATTTTTTCCATAAAATTCTATCCAGGATGATGAAGTCATAGAGTGGAAGGCTAAGACAACATAGAGAAATTCTACCTTTCCATTACTGAAAAGGTTTGCACTTGTGAAATGAATCAAGTCTGATGACCCGATAGCAAAATTTATGTAAGAGACTTCCACATAATTCACCATCACAGGATCATTTCTTCTGATCTGAGTTTTAGCTGCATTTATCATTGCATGAAAACAGTGTGAAGTATGAAACATTATTCTCTATATAATAACTTTTCCTTTGCAAACAGATAGAACCAAAAAAAAATTAAAATTGTTTTAACACCTCTCTATGGTTTGCAAACAGATTTCAAAATTCAACCATACAATTATTTCTGGAACACTTGACAATTTTCCTAAATATCTAGTTCTATTAAGTCATTCTCTAACAGTTAAATGACTTCAGATGTAAAGCACTCACAATTCATGCAGTCTTTTGCACTGCCACAACGATGTTAAATGGGCCTTTAAATATACAAAACAATGCCCAGAAATAATTTTTTGGTGCTAAGCAAAACAGCTGCTTTTTTAACATGTTAACAGCATAACACTCAACAATGAAGACTTTAAATACAGATAAAAACATGTTTCTAAGCATAGCTTAGGCAAACAAGTGCTTTGTAAGGCAGCTTTTGGCATACTTGTGCTTCAAAATAATCAAAAACTTTTGGTAATTTCTTCCCATCACAGACAGAAAAGAAAACACCACACAGAAGAAATCAGACAAAGACACCAAAGTCAAATTAATAAACTGAGGGTTGATAAGTTATTTTAGTAAACTCTATGTGTTGCAAGCATAACAATACTATACATGTAAAACCCATGTTATTTTGGTCCCCACACCACTGTCATAACTAATTATAGCAATACCCCAGCAAATGTGACAGATGCCAACAGTGGTAGCATATTCTCTGAGTATATGTATTTCAAAAGATACTTTCCACTGTCCTAAGCCGCAACAGGAGCAGTTTTGGAAATAAACAGTTACCACTTCTGTACCCATTACTCCCTGATCATTCATATCAGCAACATATGCACTTACAGGTTGTGGACAATCAGGTAGTGACACAGTTAACTGCATTTTTAAAACTGCTGTCATCCTGAATGTAATTAATGTAATTATTTCAGTTCTTCGTGATACAGAAATTATTTCTAAAAACAGTAACACGAAAGCATCTATGCAAAGTTAACTGTTCAGGGAAAATTATGTACTTCTGTAAAAACAATACAGGCATTGGAAAATATACAGTGTATAAGTGGCACTGCTAATAATGTAACAAAAAAAACCCAAAAAACAAAACCTGTTGTACTATTCACTGCAGCACACACAGGAAAAAAAAAAAGTCTCTCTCACAGCCAGCTAGCTACATGCACGCAAGAAAGAGGGTCAGAAAAATGAGATCATTATTCCTGAATGCCTCCTGAATGTATTGGTAATTGTGGCTGGCTCGTTCTATGTTTGTATAGGGAATTATTCCCTTTGTGAGCGGGATGAATGGGAGACATCTCCAGGGGGCAAGGAAGACGATCAGAGAAGCAAAAAAATTCCAATTACATCCATGACACAACAGGCTCTTGAAAAAAATCACCAAGTGTTTCAAGGCTTTACATAGAAGAAAAACTAGCTTCACTGTTTAAGTACCCCTTGAAAAATTATGTAGTTGGACTTTTGATATTTCCATTCCTTACACACGTAAGTGTTTGAGAAGTATTTAATATAAATTCAGTGACACAAACAGAAGTAATGTCACTGATTTAAACAGGCCCTGGGGGAAGCCCCCAGGGAACAGAGGTTAGTTTGCTTTACACAGATGTCTGTAAGTTGACTCTTTCACATCAGGTGCTAATTCAAACAGATCCAACTTCCTGACTGAAAATACTACTGTGACTATTTACTAACCACCATGTTACGTGGTCAAGATGCAAGCCCAGCACACAGTAACATACCCTTGAAAATAAAATTAGTAACAAAAATACTCAATGGGAAGGTAACAGGTCATATGTTGAATTCATTAAAAAAATTAATCATATACTCCTCATCAAAACTGCCCTCCTGTGAAATTTCAGACTGGGTTGAAAAGAGATGAAGTATGCTCTGAGTTTCACTCAAAAACCCTGAAAGGCTGCCATTCTGAAGACAAAATTAGGAATAAAAGAGACACTCAGGTAATAAATAGTAATTTACAAATCTTTACCTACCACCCTGTAAATACAGGTTAGGCTACCCAAAACAGAAAATTCAAACTAATACAACATCTCTCAAAAATAATGGAAATAATGTATCTACAAGACATCCCTGGAATTCTTTACCAAATAACTTATTCATTCCCTACACTGAATATAAAATATACAAACAGAAAGTCTCTATAGCCCCAGATTATCTCAATCCCATTCAATTCAGATCCTTACAGTGAGGTTCCCGTCAGCTGAACCCCAGCAGATTAAAAGAAGGAAATATACTGCTCAGTCTTACAGGAAATTAGG
Organism: Cephalopterus ornatus; assembly: GCA_013396775.1. Lineage (NCBI taxonomy): Eukaryota > Metazoa > Chordata > Aves > Passeriformes > Cotingidae > Cephalopterus > Cephalopterus ornatus. Next base: position 144,144 of record VZRE01008709.1, on the reverse strand, counting down.
GTCAAAAACCAGGTAAATCATCCACCGGAACAACAAAAGCGCTGCTCTCGTAGAAACAAATAACCATCATGACATCCCAAACGAACCAAAGCTTGAACCATCTTTAATCTACTTTAAAAAATTCAAAGCTTCAGGATCAGAAAAATTTAGAAGAACCTTTATGCATGTAATTTTTCACGAAGCCTGCAAGTATTCTTAGTGTAACATGTAGTTTGTTTTAAAAGCATACAGATCTCACTCCTGACCTGCTCTAGTTAAACAGGTAACTCATAAGTAGGCTGTCAATTTAGACTGTTTTTTTGGTTTGTGATCTAGCTTCTGCAGATGGTGGCATTTTGCAAGAGATCCTGGAACACAGACAACAATGGACTGTTTGAAATTAAACGCAGCCCCTACTTCAGGAACGAATTAAGTTGGGGCCTTTAAATGCTTAATCTCAAGGAAATACAGACTTTACAAGTAAACAGATGTTTAAACAAATCCTTACTCACTGATGGAAGATGTTAGAGATACCAAGAGAGCTAACTTAAGGAGCAAATGCGTTTTAACAAAAATAATAGAAAAAAGTCAAAACACCTGAGCACACTTTATTGACACGTTTTTCTTTTTCCTGCTGCAGACTTCAACATTTAGTTCGAATTTACTGGTTTTGGCTTTCATAATTGGCACTTGTAAGCCACTCATGCATTTGAAATGTCATATTAATAAAACTTTTATACCAAAATGAAATAGTCACATTCCACTGTTAAATCTGAAAATACAAAACACTTATTTCAGGCTGAGGGAGAGGTTTCTTAAAATAGCACAACTCCAGGCTTACACAGAAACTCCTGATTAAGTAAGACTTTATCGTATTTGACATAGGAAGTGTTTCCTGGTATGAGGAATACAGAACACCAGCTATAGTCAGTGTGCATAGAGTGCTTTTTGGCTGTTCAAAAGCATTAATCTGAAGTGATAAAACTTTAATTTTTCCCAAATTATAGTCATACTCTTGAAATCTACAACAATAGAAAACCCAGAGTTGACAGACCTGTTATTTATGGTTTTTCATGTAAGTACAGTATACATTTTATCCTAATGGGAACAAATATACAACTTTAGCAGTGACATTAAAATAAACTGAAGTATCAACACTATTGTACTGCAGTCACACTTTTACGCATTTAACAATATTAAAATATTAATATAGCAAATACAGAAATTAAGGAAACTGAGATACAATGAAGGTGTAGAGAGCCTCAGACAATGCTGAGGGCTGTGAAAGACAGGATAGGGAAAAGAAGCATTTCAGGACAGTGCAGGTGAGAAAAGTGGAAAAAAAAGATATAGTTTACAAAAAAATGTAGGTAATGTTGTTAAAGGCATCAAGGCATTTTAGAACTTTTTGGTTGGGGTGTTTTTGTTTCTCTTACAACTCACATCAGTCAAGAATAGTTTCTTCTCTATTAACTAGAACATCAGGAGGAGAACAGGGATGAGGTATTTGTGTATTTATTACAAAATGTTAAAGCTATGGCTAAATAAAAAACTAAAGCTGAAGACAATTATGCGTCTGGACCTGAAATGAGTAGTTGTTCCTAATTTTAGTATAAATAAATTCCATAATTAAAGACCAGCTCGTTAAAAACCTCCCAGGAGCCATAACTGAGACTCGCATTGCAATGTTCACCCTCACGGACAGGGCTGAACTGCACACACCTTTACAGTAATCTGCGGGATCCTCTTGCTCCTCATCGTCAGACCCCAAAATCTCCTCCTCTGGCTCTGGCGGGGTGGGGTCCGGCAGGGGCGGAGGTGGGGGTGGGGGTGGAGGTGGAGGTGCAGAGGGAGCTTTCTGTTGAGGCTCTGGCCTGAAAATGGAAAAGAGACCAAACTTGGTAAAGAGCTTCCTCACAGGAGTCACCCAGCCCTCCAGAGGGGATGAAAAACGCTTTGGGAAATACCAGTGAAGCATCCTATGTTCTCACTGCCATCTTTTATATCCCCCACAGGACCATAGGGAGGCGTGGACAGAGAGGCACTTGACCAAACCAAAAGCAGGTCTCAAGTGAATTTGGACTTACTCACTGGAACAGCTTGGAAAAGACACATAAAGCTTATAACTGGATACTGACAAGCTATTAAAACTCCTGACAAGCAAATGAAACGTTAGACCCATCTTCTTGGGTACAGCTGAGAAGAAATACTTTTCAAAGAATATCAAGTTATTGCCTGCTAACTGAAGTAAGAAAGATCTCACTAATACAGAGCAAGAAACAATCTTCAAGGGACACTGACCCAAACCTTAATGCCCTTCTCCGCATCTGTAGCTGCTGCCAAGACTATGGAAAGCTGTATCAGTACACAAAGTACTGGAAAGTGCTATTAGAAAGTAAGAGAAAAAAAATTAATCTTCCTAAGTAGCCTATGATGCACTCCCAGAACATATGATTTAAGATACCATATATACCATATGCTTTAAGATGTGCTAAATAAAAGAAACCCAAACAAAACCAAACCACCAAAGCCCAACACCACCAGCCAAGAGATGTTCTTCTGTCTTGCAGCTCCAATTTAGAAAAAAACAACCGAAGAAGTGAATATATTTTATATTTTTATATCCTATTCTGAGCAAGGCTGCACTTGGTATTTCTAAACAACTATAAACTACTCACATTTTGAAACTGAGTATTTTCAATACACTTAAGTCCAGGGTTGAAGTATACCTGTTTGTCAAATAATTAAGAAAGCCTTCTCCAAACAGGTTGATGTTATTTTTCGTATTCATACTTCTTACAAATAAAAAAATATATACTTGCCAAATACATTCACAAAGTAACTTAAAGCATCTGTACCATCAAAAATTGCTTACATTTATATCTACTTCAAATCTAACATGTCTAAAAAAGAGCATAGTAACAGTATTGTGTCAATCATATGATAAAAAAACCCAGAAATCTAATTTTTCAGCACCTAGAAAGAAGATTCAAATACTTCCTTGATCAGGAGTAAAAACTGCATTTATGTTTATCCCACTCCTAAGTCCTCTTCCTCATAATTCCCCGTTTTTCTTTTTAAACACTGCAATTGTTCAAGACAGACAGACAGAGCATTTGGTGTCGAGGAGAACACAGTTGGTCATAAATAAATTCCACTGGCAACATTCACCACCTGCACAGCAGCTGCTGTTATGCCTTTGCTTTAAGGGACATCACTGAAAGTTGTATGCACTCCAAATTCTGCTACCCCTATCAGATAATAAAATTCTTCAGTCAATAAATGGTTAGACTTAAAAAGGAGTATTTTGAACTAAGTTATGAGGAGAAATCCAACCAAATAAATAAATTTACATAATTTTTAACCACATAAAGCTTTGGACAGAATAGAAGAGAGAGAAGGGATCCATTTGTAGGATAAACAATACATATATTTGCACGTGCTCCAACTTAAATAAATTATGCTGGTTTTTTGCCTTCCTGTTTGGCTCCCAATATGTCTCTATATGGTACCTAGCAAGGAAAGCAAACCACAAGTGGAAGGTGCAGCAGATTCTCTTGACCAGTTACTCTTACTGTAAACTAGATTTGTGGCCCTCCAAACCAGCCAGGTTTCATGGTGCCAGCGAGCTGACAACATCAGTGCCTGGTCTGATGTTGGCAGGAATCTTTACTCAAACAAACCACCGTATAAGGATCTACAATTAGAAACCTTAAAACCTGATCTGCTGGGCCCAAGACCATTTTGGATACACAGATCAAGAACTAAGAACACTTAAAAATTAAGAATTAACAGCTGGACTTGATGACCTTAAAGGTCTTTTCCAGTCTAAATGATTCCACGAGCAAGAAGGAGAATGCTTAGTAAAACAGCCGGCACTTCATCAATTTATCTGAAAGAGTTGAGTGCCAGGAAACACAGTGCTTGGACTCCTTGCTGTACCATCATTTTACTTTATTCTGACCACAGGTATCCACGTTATTTTGGTTGCATGAGATGGTACAACTACAGAAAACATCAGGATAGAGTAGGGCAATGCAGTACAGGGGTTGTAAGTTCAAAAATCCACTGAAATTGTGCCGATTTTGTCTTTTAAGGTAACAACTACTTGCTCTATTTCTTCACACAATAAAAGCAATATTTTAAAGAGAATCAGAAGCATTTCTGAATTGACATTCAAACATTTTGTCACTAATTTTCAAACAAACATCAAGTCATACCAAGAATCTCCCTATGAGATAGAAAGGAAGTGTACAACACAAGATTTCTAAAAAAAAAGCTAAATTTATTCCTAAGGAAATAGGTTAAGAAGACAGGGTTGCTTCCAAGTCTTTCCCAAGCTACTGTATTTGATTTTGGTTTGAAAAGGGTTATTTTTTTCCTGTCTCCCATCCTAGTTGATTTTGGTATTCAGGAGTGTTTTCCTACTCTCCTTTGTGCACATCAGGAAGGAAGGAAAGATATTACCTTATTTTCTTCTGGAATTATTTATGATTTTTATCTGCAAAAAACAAAACTCTGCTTTAAACTGAAGAAAATCTTTGATTTGCCCTTTTAGCTTTGCTTGCACCTTTTGAAAAAAATCAAATATTAGTACAGAAAGATCACTGAAGGAAAGAAATGCTGCTGAGTTATATCAGCCTGACTGCTAATTCTGCACTCGTCTTATTGTGCTGTTTTTTTCCTTCAGTTTAGATTCTTAGCAAGAGATTCTTACAATTCTTTCATTTTGTTCACTTTTACTTTTCTGGGGTAAAAGTGAAGATCAAGTTTTCAGCACTTGACTTGGCTACTTACTTTCTGCCTACAAGTTGAATAACTCATCCTGGCATCACCAACCTTGCTCTTCTGCCAATACACAGTTTCACAGTTTTTAGGTAGGACATCAGTCAACGACAGAACTCCAGTTTTGCCATTTCTTAGTATCCCCTTCATTGAATTGCAAAGATAAGCTATGATGAATGCTCCAACAACCTCTTAATTTGCAGTTTATGGCATGAATATATATTTTATTCAGCTTAGATTTCATTTTTTCCAGTATAGAGTTCATGAAAATGTGAATTATTTTTTCTTTTAAGTGGACTTGAAAATACTAAAAATCCAGCCATTAAGAAAGCTGGATTTTCCTTTTCAGAAATACAATTGTCAAATACTATCATAACAAGCTATTCAACAGCTGTGTTATTTGAAGTTATTACTCTTTCTTATTCCTAAAATGTTGTTATGTAATGATATGCATTAGGTAACACATGCATACAGAGATAAATATTAAATTTGTTTTCCTTTCATTCTGAAGTAATCACTTGGTTCTCTGTGGTCTACCACCATTAGGCTATTCATCACCATCCAAGCATAAACACTTAATTAATAGAAGAAGATGACACACCATTTCTAAACTCACAGTATTCTGCCAGCAGGTATGCAGAGAACTGACCATCTCCACAGGCTGCAACGACAAACCTTGTAACTGTCTTGAAAGAAACATTACAAAAAATTAGCAAACACTAAGCAGCATGTTTTGTCTTCTAATTACTGCCTTTTCAACGGAAAAAATAAATTTACAGCAAAGTCCAATCAAAATACAATTAAATCCTATTTTTAACCTGCTCTTAGAGGGGATGCTTAGTGAAAAGATAAAAGGAAAGTTGAAGCATTTCTGTTCTACAGTGAACTTGAAGCAAAATACGTCAAAACCCTGCATGGAGTCTTATAAAAAAATCAACTGCCCACTGTTATGAAACACAAAATTACTGACAACTTAATTTTACTGTTCTCCATTATGGACATGTTGCTCCATGTTCCCACTGGGGAACAGCCAACAGTAAAAGCAATTTCCCTAACATTAAAACCTGAAAATTCTGGGAAAATTATACCATGAGAAGCTGTCCAGTTTTTTTGTTGTTGAAGTTGTTGGGGTCATTTGCTATTCTTCTGTTCTGGAAAAGGTAAAACAAGAGCAGTGAGGGTGATTAAAATCACAAAATGCCTTCCATATGGGAAGCATCTGAACATACCAAAACTCTTCAGCCAGGAAAAGAGACAGCAGAGAGCTACAAAATCTTGAGAGGCACAGAGAGAGCAAATAGGAAATAGCTGTCCACTGCCTCTCCCCACACAAAGTGAGCCAAGTTGACATAAAATGGAAAGAAAAAAAACCAGTCAAGCAACACGATGTTAAAAACTAAAGCCACCTTTTCTCCTCGGATATCACGGGTAAGAGAATTTAGTTTCAAACAGGGCTCAGGAAAACTCATGGAAATAAGATCAACTAACAGCTAATGCAAAAACCCCTTGGAGTCATGAAGGCCCTCAGCCTGAGACCACTGGATTTGGAGCAGTGTTCAGCACGTGGGGGCCCAGTCCTGTGCTCTTCCCCAGGCAACTGCTCCCGGCCAGAGGGAACACAGATGCCACCTTGGGCCTGTACTTGTGCAGATACTTCATCTTCAGACATTCCTTTCTCTTCCTCAACAAATAAATGATTTCCTTTACTAAAAAACAAAACAGACTTCAGGCCTCTTTATCCAAAACTCACATAGACAAAAAATATGTTTTTATTATCAAGTAATGGATAAGAATGTATTGCAGGCTATTTGTTCTGTACAACAAGATTACCTAAGAAATCCTCATGTTCCCCACGGGGAACAGGCATGTAACAGCAGGAGTCCTTCTCTGTGAACACTGCACTGCACACGTGGGGACTAATTTTAGGTAAACAGAGCTTTACCTCAGAGCTAAAACCTGCAACTGATTCTTCTACCTTTAGGAAAACAGATTGTGTCAAACCAAAAAAAAATTGGGAGGGAGACAAATTGGTCGGATTAAGCTAGGAACTACCTCAACCCAAGGGGAAAACAAAACTTCCCTTCAGATTTTCAGATGAGCACAACCAGAGACAGTTTTTTGCTAACAGAAAATGCAGTTAAAATTAGGTTAAATGACTTCATATATTTAATAAAATAAAATATGGACTAAATTATATTCTAACAATGTTATTAGCCTCCTGACATGTCCACAGAGGCTCTTTAGGGAATTTCAATTCGAAGAGGTAAAAAGAGGAAGCAACGGGGAGAGCGAGCATCAGAAGAAATGTGCTGTAAGGCTCCAAAGAGATGTGAGCTTTACGAAATCTCCAAGTGGGTGTGGGTCCATCGGGAAGGAGCTCCAGCTATGCTTCCCTGCAGCTCCAGAAGGCAAAATCTTTCATGCTTCTGGGCAAGGCTTGCAGGTGCTGGAGAGTTTAAAATCTGAAATCTCTATTACACAAGTTTCCTCCAGCTGTTATTAATTATTTTAAAGACTCAGCTATTTGGATCTCTTTCTCCTGTGTTCAAATGGTGTCTGCTTTACGAGCTGAACTCTTGCCTGCTCTTTTTTCCTCAAATGCAAATTTAGCTTAATTAGACAGGTGCCTTGGAACAGTGAGCTCTTTGAACCGGAGGCAGCCTTAAATGGAGGCTTTCTAAATAAATCCACACACATAAAACAAGCAACAAAAACAGAAGAAAGATCAAAACAACTCCAAACTTCTTGCTCAAGGAACAAAATGATGTTGCATATTTCAAGTAAGATTTTAAATATGTTATAATTCTGAATAATTTTAAAATTTAATAGCTATGATCAATTATTTGTAATAATTATTTTTAACTATGCCAGAGGTCATCTTACTGGTTTTAGAAACAAAGTTCATAAATCCAGAAGGAAACAGAGCATAAGCAGATATGGTTTTAACTAACTCCAAGAAATTGTTAATGTGAACTTCCAGAGACAGCTTTTCTTTACACAAAAAGCACTACTTGTATTCTTATTCTAGTGCAAAACTGTACTACAATCTCCAATTCTAGAAAACTTACGCATAAAAAGTGAGAGTGCTGGCATATCACGACTGAAACAGTTTCTACATCTGGTCATTATTAAACAAAATTATCATTCCTCCTGGGACTGTTAAAATTCCTTCAAAAGATACCATCCTACCACCAAACACTAATAGAAGCACCAGTGGAAACCTCTCCTGGAACGGAGCAGGCTAAGACATGATAGCTTTTGTACCCTCAAACAGCAGTGCAGAGAACGAATTTTTCATTCCCATCTTGCTTATTAGCCTTTTAGAGGCCAGCTTGGGCTTGAATGCACACTCAAAGTCCAAGTAAAATGGCAAAGAACACCGCCTTCTTCCGTTCAAAACAACGGGTACTATAAATAAATGCCATTTCACGCAGCAAGTACTGCAGTCTTAGCGTGCTACCGCCCCAGCCCAGCATCACAGGAAGAACACATGGCCAAGGGCAGAGCTGAGGGGACCCAGAAGCAGCCTACCCTGGTATCAAATCACACCTAGGATGAAGCAGTAAAGTCTGCCTGGTTTAGGAGGCAGCTCTTACAGCCTTTCTCTGACACTGAGTTACACCAAGTTCCCAGAAGTAACTGATTTCAAGCTCTGAAAGTGGTTCCAAATGAAATTTTGTTCTCAAACACATGCAGTTCTGTTAAAATGTTCTTAAGCCAGTAAACCTGAAGCCAATTCTATCCAGGAAGGCTCAGTCTTGAACTTGCCAAGGTAATATGTTTTCCTCCTCAATACTGTTTTTCTTGAAGAGTTGTACTTTCCAGAGGAGTCATCCATTACAGACTTGCAGAGGGAAAAAAAGTCAACAGTTAAAAAAAAAAACCAGACCCAGCTGGCAACATAAAAAGAAATTATGTAGATACACACTCAGCAGCTTGCACCTTACCATATTTCTAGTCACCAATAAAGCATTATAAAGGCTGAGAATGTTAAACTCTTCCAATATCTTGAACTGAAGGGACCAACCAGCATCATCCTGCACAGGACAGCCCCAAGAATCACACCATGTGCCTGAGAGCAATGTTCAAACTCTTCTTGAACTCAGACAGGCTTGGTGCTGTGACCACTTCCCTGGGGTTCCAGTGTCTGGAACCCCAGTTCCATCTACCTTCTGGCTGAAGAACCTTTTCCTAACATCCAACTTAAACCTCTCCTGACTCAGCTTCATGTCATTTCCTCCAGTCCTGTCACTGGTCACACGAGTGAAGAGATCAGCACCTGCCCCTCCACTTCCCCTTGTGAGGACGCTGAAGACCGCAATGAGGTCTCCCCTCAGTCCCCTCTTCTCCAGGCTGAGTAGAACAAGTGAACTGCAGCCTCTTCTTCTAAGGCTTCCCCCTCTAGACTCTTCACCATCTTCACTGCCCTCCTTTGGACATTTTTTAATAGCTTTATACCCTTCTTATATTGTGGTGCCCAACACTGCACACAATACTCCAGGTGAGGCCACCCCAGTGCAGAGCAGAGTGGGACAATCCCCTCCCTCACCCGGCTGGTGATGCTTTGCCTGATGCCCCCCAGGACACAGTTGGCCCTTCTGGCTGCCAGGGCACTGCTGACTCAGATTCAGCTTGCCATTGCGCAGCACCCCCAGGTCCGGTTCCATGGTGCATCTCATTCCCCAGTCTGTATGTAAATCCAGAGTTGACCCCATTCCAGGTGCAGAATCCAGGACTTGCTGTTGTTAAACTTCCTATGGCCGATGACTGCCCGGCTCTCTACTTTGTCAAGGTCTCCCTGCAGGACCTCTCTGCCCTCAAGGCAGTCAACAGCTCCTCCCAGTTCAGTATCATCAGCAAACTTACTAAGTATTCCTTCGAGTCCTGTGTCCAGGTCATTTATAAAGATGTTGAAGAGCCTAAAACAAAGCCCTGCAGAACCTCACTAGTGACCGGCTCCCACTTTGAAGTCACCTCATTTGCTAAAACCCTCTGTGCCCGACCTGTGCGCCAATTGCTCACCCACCACATGGTGTATTTATCCAGCTGTGTGCTGGACATCTTGTCCAGAAGGATCCTGTGAGAGACAGTATCAAAAGCTTTACTGAAATCCAAAAAGATTACATCCATTAGCTTCCCTTGATCAATGAGGTGGGTTACCTTGCCTTAGAAGGAAATTAAGTTTGACAAGCAGAGCTTTTCCCTCATGAAGCCAGGCTGGCTGTGATCGATGACTGTGTTGATTTCCAGGTGTTTTTCAGTAACTCCCAGAATCATTGCCCTAACTTTGCCAGTCACTGAAGTGAGACTGACAGGCCCGGGGTTTCCAGGGTCATCCTTCTTGCCCTTCTCAAAAATTGGGACATTTACCAGTTTTTGCTGAACTGGGACCTCTCCAGATTGCCAAGATCATTCAAAAATCATTGAGAGAGCACTTGCAATGACATCAGGCAGCTCTTTGAGGATTCTTGTAGGAATCCCATCAACTGCAGCTGTACATCCCACAAATGTTCAGGGTCAACTGGGAGCCAATCATTCTCACAGCCATGGTCCTCCAGCTCAGGACACTGGCACCACCTTAAGCCCATCATCGGTGTTGAAGAACAAAGCAAAGCAAAAATTAAATATCTCTGCCTTGTCTACATCCCTGTTTGAGGTGAACACCCTAATCCTGTAACAGGTCTGTGTTATTTCTGCACTGCCTTTTGCTATTAATGTGTTTACAAGAGCTCTTTTTAATGTCCCCCACAGCGTTGGCCAGGTTCAACTCCAATTGAGCTTGAATGGACAGTGACCAGCTTCAAGGCTGTGTATCGAACAGACTTTTGACTTACTGCTTGACACAGTACAGAGCCCATCTGCATCTCCACTGTAATGGGAGGTTGAGAGTCCCGAGACTGTAGGGTCTCTTGAGAACATCTCTCACTCAATCTCTCTCTGATTCTCATGAATCCTGCACAGCCTACTTAACTCCTCCCGTAAGTCCTTGACCCAGTGACACAGTTTGTCAGCAACCACACACCTCCCGTCAGCTTCACAGAGAGGCATCAGGCACTCTTGGCCACCTGAGACCTGAAGAGCTACATCTACCATCAGCTCTGTCTGGGCGGAGGCCTCTGACACGGCTGATGCAGTGACTCCAGCAGGTACCGGGGAACGAGCTCTGCACCGTGACCAGACTGTAGTGAACACTCGCTCAGTACGAAGACTGGGGATGAAGCTGCCCCATGTGCCCTTCTGCACCAACTACTGAGTCTGTCCACCGCCTCTGTTAGCTGCTCCCAGACATCACAGACTGCTGCCCAGTTGCTGGGTTGCAGGTACTTCGTTCTTTCACTCAGACAGTGGAATGGCCTCCTAAGGAGAGGAGCCTTTCCTCACACCTTGTTTGCCCGCCGTCATTTCTTGCGCTCCCTAGGGACTGTATTTTACAGACATGGAGGTGGTTTCACTGTGTTTCAATCTCCTACTGCTGCTCTGGCGACACCCAAGCCTCATCAGTAGCTCCAACAAGAGCTTTTACTAAAAAATATTGAGAAATTCCCAAGAGCCAAAGAGGAGAAACACAGCTGTCACAAATCCACAGGCTATGTACTGATCAATGGAGAATACAGTTTCTTATACATGCATCCTAGCATGCCAAGATGAAACCTCCACCTGAAGTAAGTCAGATAAGGAATATCGACCCAATGTCATGACAGAAACCTAATTAAAAAACAAGCCAGTCTCATAAACCACACTTGAATTTTCACCTTCTTCAAATCCTCTTGCAACAAGAGTCCCTTCTCACGCTGTATGACATCTTCCTCCCTCTGCGTGCAGGCACCTCCACTTCTGACCATTAAGATGACCTGACAGAAAGCACTGGCACGCAGTAACAGAAATGGCTCCTATTTTGACAACTTCTTCCTCTCACTATGGCTGTGTGATGGATTACTTTTAACAGAATGACTCACAAGCGTAAAAACCGAAATTAATTTTTGACTTTCTTTTTGGTTTATTGTGTTGTAGTATTTAATTTCTGCCTTTCTTTTTAGTTAAATTATAGTGTCTCTAGTCTTTCTATTAATAAGATATACTCCAAAAACATGCTGTTGTTGCTTCAGTATGCTAGAGGTGCCACTGTACCCTAGAGTTTCCACTAGCAACAAATTTTCAATTTCTGAAGGAGAGGGGGAAGAAACACCCTCTGCTCTCCAACAGCCCTATCTGCCTCTGGAAAAGTTAACAGATTCAACTTAATTTGGCATCAAAACCCCTTAAGTCACTGACCCTTTGAGATCAAATATGGACTTCAATATGAATAACTAAATTAAAAAATACGGGATTTAGTCTTTTTCACAATACAGCAACTCCCTTAGAGTTAATATAAACATACACATACTATTTATATGGGTTAGAAACCATATGAAGACAACTGTGATAATCTTAAGCAACAAGAACCAAAATAAATCAACAAGTGCAGGGTTTTCCATCCCTTTTTACCCATTGAACAGCCTAGTAGAAAAGATTTTATAGGAACAGTGAAATTGCAACCCTTAACTTAATGCAGTCAGCAGCAGAGGACCTCTTGCCCTTTTTTTTGACCCCCAAAACACCATGGTAGAATGTCATCCTGACTTTAAGTGATCATCTAGAGCAAAAAAGTATTTTTCACATTCATGCTTAGTTAATGTTTAGAAGAGCCATGCTAGTGCAAATGCATCATGCTCTGGATTATGTCTGGGAACTCAACTCTACAGGCAACGAGAAAAGGGTAAGCAGACGGGCATTCTGGACAGGACAAACACTGAGGGAAGTAACTGGCAGGTAAAAAAAAACAGAGCCTGAAGCAACAAGGCTGCTTGACTAAAACAGCAATTAGAGAAGCCTCTCTGTCTGCAGCAAATACAAACCTTTGCTGCAGTGAAAAATTCTGATTGCACCGGCTGGAACTCTTCTGATACCAAACATCACCTCATTAACCTTGCTTTCAAGAAGCTAGAACAAGCACTTTACATGAACTCTTTACAATAACAATCCTAACTTCTTTTCACCCACAGGCTCTCTTCCAAAACAAAGGATTGATCTCAATCTTCCTAAAAACACACAACCCTCCTCCCAAACTTCCAACTGCCAGGAATATCTCTCCTCTACATTCTAACAAATCTCTTCACAATTCCTACTAGCATTTTACGAAAGAAGCCATGCTTGCACTGCAGCGTCAGTAAATAATAAAAACAAGCCATTTAAAACTTTTTAACTTAATTATAAGTCGTAAGTTGCAAAGACGGCTATCATTCAAAAACATTTTGCTAGTGTTCAAAAGTTCTTAAAATTCTTCCATTTTGGGTATACAGGGCCATAAGTGCAATATATGAAACGCCGCCTTTGAGTTTTTCTCTGTATATTGTTCTTTAATGTTAATTTAAGCATCGATTTTCCTCACAGAAGTAAGTAAAAGCAGCAAAGAGACTGCTGAGTCCAGCCACAGTCAAAAGCGAGCAAATGGAAAAATCAGGTATGTGTTTTTCACAAAAACGCATTCTCACCCAAATACAGAAAATAATGAGCAACTGGTTTTAACCCTTTACTTGATCTTTCGTCTTTTTATTTGGATAATTTCAATAAACTGATCTAGAAGAAAATCTAAGCTCCTTGGGATAAAAAGTATCTTTTTTTAAGTGCCTAGATCCTTGAGTACTTTTTTTACTTTTCATACTTCTTAATGCAAAACTTACAGTTGATCTCTTGCCTAACCACCTTACAGAAAACAGTGTATTTTATTTTATTCTAATGTCAAAACAACATGTTTCCAAAAGCCTTTGCATTCAGCATGCTCTCCTGTCACATGTTCCCTCAATGAAAGGGTTGTAACTCTCAGTCCCTAGGATTCCTCCATGTGCCCTTTGTCTTTCCAGGTGTTTCCAGGAAAATGCTTTTCTGTTCCTTATTCCCATCAACCATTCGTCCTATGGCTTGTAGAGCCCATTTTGGAGCTTTCCAGTATTTTTGAAGCTTGCAAGTGAAAGGCCTTTCATTTGATAGGATCTTCAACAAGCAGCAGCTGTTTCAGGAGAGTTAGGAAAGTCACCCCAGTATTATAGAGCCCTGTCCAGCTGGCTTGGATGAGACACTTTTGGATATCAAATACTGTGACAATTCATTATGAGATTTTCAGAATCTCTTTTGTGTCAGCAAGTCTGAAAATAAGGGTTATCAGACCATCTGACTCATCCCAGCCTTGGCATGCTTTACCTCACAGCATGGATGCTGGATGACTCACTTATTGGAATATTCCTATTTACAAGAGCAAGACAGAGTGTCATCAGTGGTGGAAAAGCACTCAAGGAATCCCAGCTGTCCTGGTATCCCCGATGAACCATCTCCCTAGCAGAGAAGATGCAACTCTAACAGATGCATCTGCCTCCTAGGGTGAGGTCTTTCCATATCCTACGTCTTGATGCCAGAACATTGTGAATGAAGCTTCCCCTACCAGGTCAGTAAACTGAATGGCCCAGGAAAGGAATCTCATCTTGTAAAGGTGAATTCTGGACCCAGTTTCCAGCAGGAAGTGGACAGCAGCTATCACTTCTGTGAGGTTACAGCCTTCAGTTCACCTCTTTTCCATGAGTAATCCCATCTCAGGGTTCCTCAGGGAAGGACAGTGGTGTCTGTTGCACCTGACCACCACAGAGAGCTGTCTGAAAAACTGAAGAACTTTCCTATTCCAGGTTTCAAAAGTCAAATGTCCAGGATAACTGGCATGGCACAGTAAAGATCAGAAGTGCTCTGGTGCTGAATCCTAATGACAGTAAAGGACAGTGACATCATGACTTCAAACGTATGACATATTTCAAGCAGAAACTAAGGTCCAAGGAACACGCCAAGATCACCACTGCTGAAAATGGAAATGTTAAGGTGTTATCTTTGCGACAAAGCTTCTGATCTGACTGGTGCTAGAACTCTGACACACTACATATGTTAGCAATGTACTGCCATGACTTTCTCTGAGTCAGTGCCAAAGGCTGCTAAAGTCTATTCTGCCATTGGCTCAGTAATCGGACAGGCCTCAGAGAAGTCTTCAAGAAGCTATGTAGACTACCCAATAATGGATGGAAAAGAGACGAAGGAAACTCAGAGTTGAACCACTGTGTTTCAAGAGAAGAAGCTGAGAGGAACTGAAAACATACCAGGCTCATCTCACCTTACAGTTCCTGCAAAAGTTGGTTTTCTTGTCTTAAGTGAAGATGAGTATATGCAGTCAGTGCCACTGTGCACAGAGGCTATCACTGAGTGTTTTGATTTGCTAAGCCTCTGAAAATGATAGCTGAAACACATGCTGATTGCAGGATGGGATGGAGATATTCCACTAAAAAATGAGACATCTTTGAATCATCAGCATGACAAGGCAGCTAAGCCATGGACAGCTGCAAAATGCCTTTGAGCTTAATGCTGATTGATAGTGTGGGTGCCAGACATAGGAAGAGGCTAATATTCCTCCATGAACATTTTATCTACTTGGAGTTCTACAAGAGTCCCAGCTAGGATAAATCACTTCCCTTTAGACATTTGATGAATTGCTGCTAGGCAACATCGGATACAGACTAACTGTATAGTGCCAGGGTTGGGAAAAAAAGATGATGATTCACTGAGATGAACTGAGCCCTTCACACTTCTAAAGAATACTGCTTCCAGCTCAGTTCATCTTCTCAGAAGGTTCTGACTTACCAGAACATCCCACTTCATCGAAGTGGAGCAAGTACATGTAGGAGGCACAGGGAAATGCAAGGAGAGCATATAATTGTTTAGGTCACAAAAGACCGTTAAGATCATCAAGCCAACCGTTAACCCAGCGCTGCCAAGTCCACTGCTAAGTCATGTCCCTAAAGCGCCACATCAACACATCTTTATAACACCTCCAGGGATGGTGACTCAACCACCCACTCAACACTCAAGATGAGCAAAGCTTCACCCTAGTCCCATCAAAGATAAAAGAGAAACCGCAGGCTTAAGAAATCCCTTCCCTTAATGACTCCTAGTACCCAAAAGAAGATCTAGTGTTTCTAGAAAGCTCCCCAATACCTTCAAGACATACTTTCCTCACTCTTTCATTAATAGCACAGGAAAACACCTAAAGATCTCATCAACGTAGATACAGTTCTCCAGAAACATAACTTCTACAGAAATAAAGCAGCAGCCTTTGATTGTTTATTTTAAACACAAGCTTCACCTTCTTTATCTCACCACACACCAACTGACGTCTCAGGCTATCCCTATCAGCAATCTTCACAAGTTTGCAAAGACAGTTTGTAAAATAACGTCCATAATTCTTCCAATTTCATCTGAATTTCCCTTTGGTATCTGTGTATCAGCTACAATAATTTCTTGAACAAATAACGATGACACATAATACACTACGAGGAAGTAAAAATAAACAGGGAGGAGCAATTATGCAGAACTACTGGACAGTCTTCAGCAAATAAGGTGCATGAGGTGTCTGACTTTCTCATCACTCTCAGTGATGGGGGTGAGGGGAATAGAGGAGTCATTCTCAGAGCTCTCCCCATCCCTAAAATCATGCCAAAAGTAAAAAAGCAGTATATATACAAAGTACCATTGAAAGATAACAGGTGGTTGAAATAAAAAACAAGCAAGGATTATCTTTTGGAAACCCAGAGAAAATAAAGAAAATCTAAGCAACAGGACTGTCACAAAAAAAAAAACATTTTTCTGTAAGATCTCAAAGACCTTTGTGAAAATTATCTTAAAAGAGTTCAGAAGGTGAAAACTAGAATGAAAACAGGCCAGGAGACTAAGCCAAAATTCAGTCTGTTTTGTCCCTGTTTTGCCTCAGTACAAAACTTCCTTTGGCCTTAGTACAGAAGACTCCTTACTATTTCCATGTAAACATAGCAGTAATAATTGCGTATATATTTAACAGTGCTTTTCCGTAATGTTAGATAAAAATAAAAATTAATTTTCTACTGCAAACAGCAGACAATAGGTTTCAATTTCCTCTGTTATATGGATTTACTTTTTCAACAGATTTATAAAAATTGTTACATGTTTTCATGCTTTGAAATACATTTCCTGTCTAAAAATGTAGGTCTGCATCTCTTCCCTTGCATAAAAATACCAACCACAGCACAGCATCAGCCTTTCTCCCAGTGGCACCACGTTGCCATAGAAACTAGCCCTGATTTCTACTGCCAACATAGGTTCCATGTAAGCAGGAAATGAGCTTAAGTAATATTTATATAATATGCAATAGAGAACATATATACAACATTTATAATTTCATTGGAGGCTTGCAGACTGGCTGAAGCGACTTACAGAATTCTCAGACTGTTCCTATCAGACATTCAAAGTATATTTATATTACTAGCCTTAAATTCATAGCACAGGAAATGCACACATATGTGGAATTTAGTATATTCTTTTCTCCCTCTTGTTTTCAATCAAAAAGACAGACAAGCTCCATAGTTCCTAAGTAAATAAAATCACATGTTCTTGAATTGCACTGTGAAGAAATCAGAATTTATCTTATTCCTTTAAGCATAAGACAACCCCTCTGCCTTACTCCCAAAAAGCTACAATAGAAGTCTATAAAGGCTTTTTTTGTAACACAATCTGAAACAAAGGAAAGCAAACTTAACTTTCAGTATTCCCCTTCTTCTAATAGGATGGTTTGTCTTATTTTTCTCCCTGTTCCTGAGTCTTTTAAAAAATTTTTCCTGTAAAAGCATCTGGCATAAAAACACTGCCCCACAATTCTGGTTTGGGTTTGTTGTTTTGTTTTTTGTTTGGTTGGGTTTTTTTCCTGAATACAAGCTGAGTATGCCCAGAATCAAAGAAAGGACCTCTGGAAGGCATCTGGTCCAACATCCTTGCTGCTTCAGCAGGACCACCTAGAGCCAGCTGTCCAGAACCATATCCAGATGGCTTATTTGGAATATCTCCAAGGATGGAGACTTCACCACTTCTCTGAGCAACCAACCCGTGCCGGTGCTCAGCTTTCAACACCAGACATGAAATCAGGAGACACATTCAAACTTCTGAAGAGCAAACAACACACTGGCCAATGCCCAAAAAACCTTTTCAATACCATAACAACTTTATTAGGCAGCTTACTGTAAAATGACATAACGGAAAATACCTTTCAAGTCTATTTAAAGGGGTGGTAAATGCCGCACACTGTTACACATAGAAGAAAAATCTAAGTCTAATTTCCTCACCTGTCTCAGACTTTCTCAGAACACTTTTCCAAAAGTAACATGTTTTGAAAAGAACTACTGGTCTTAAGCAATTTTTTTTTGTCTGTAAGAATTTCTGACTAGAAATATGAGAGTGGGAGACACAAAGGCACACACATTCTCCACATGCAGACAGCCTGGGGAAGACTCTCAAAGGCTGATTCAAATTACTGATCTGCAGTAATTTGAACAATTTGAAACAATTTTTACTTCAAGTATCTAGTTCCTTCCTATGCCATAAAGCCAATACCCAAAGTCTATAAGTAAAGTCAAGTCTTACCCTCTTTCTCACCTATACAGCCTTTTTTTTCCAAATAAAATGTTTTAAAGTTGCAAACATTAACTAGAATGAATCATCTTGAGATAGAAATCCATTGAAGAAGGAGAAGACGCAAGAACTTGAGCATAGTGAAATTAGAAGAGCTATTCTAGGATGACAAAGATCCACATAGGCCAATAACCTATATTTAGAAAACCAGCCACATGCACACGGCAAAGGAAAAAGCATAAGAGCAAACTAAGCACACAGGAATCCTTCCTTCCATAAGCAGTTCCCTGGTCTCCAACAAAAGGCAGCTCAGAGGCCACCTGATGGGATTCCTGTCTATTTAGTAACTCCCACCTGATGTTCATTCCACAAATCTATCTATCCAGTTCCTTCTTGAGCAAATGGAAACTTTTAACATCTGTACAGCATGGCATGAAATTCCAGAGCATACTTACACCTTTTCCAAAAGATGATCATCTCCGTGTTTGTGCTGTATTTGCCATCTCAGAGCTTCAACTGACATCCTTTGATGCTTGTCCCAAAAGCCTGCGAACACTCATTCTGCAGTCACCCTCTCCCTGGCACGCAGTTTTAGAGACATCTATGAACACCCTCTGCCATCTGTCTTTCAGCCTTGAAGAGTCCTACTCAATTTTGTCTTTCCTCCCAGCAAAGCTGCTCCCTAATCCAAGATCCTCCCCTTCACTCTTCCCTGAACCCTGTCATGCTGTACCCTTTGTACGCAACATTCCACAGGTGACATGTGAAGAGCTTATATTTTGATATAATGACATTTTCT
Organism: Cephalopterus ornatus; assembly: GCA_013396775.1. Classification (NCBI taxonomy): domain Eukaryota; kingdom Metazoa; phylum Chordata; class Aves; order Passeriformes; family Cotingidae; genus Cephalopterus; species Cephalopterus ornatus. The sequence goes on along the minus strand of VZRE01008709.1, from coordinate 125,078 downwards.
ACTGTGTTGTCCCCTTCTTTGTTCCTAATCATGTATTTGCCTCTTTTTATCACTACTGAACAAAGCTGATGCTTTTAGGAAACACCTATTTAAATGGGAGTCCCCTAAACAAATACTATTACTTCAGAATCCAATATTTTATATGAAAAGTTATAATTATTTTCCAATGTGCGTCACTTTAACAGTTATTTAGGCTGAATTTAATTTGTCATTTTGGCATCCAAAATACTGTTATGAATACAGCAAACTAGGTTTGATCTGCTTTTTTGGCCAAGAACAACCAAGATAAAAAAGGAAAAGAAGAAATGCATGTGCTTCCACCAAATAACATGACCAAAATAAGTTTCTTTGTATCTTCTGGAAAACAAAGAACTAGTTTTGATTGCAGTTCTTTTTCTTGTTTTTAACATGCTAGGTCTATGACTGGCTGATAAAACTGCGACTCCCCAGAATTGTCTAATTATTTTCTAACGAGAGTGTGATTATGGTAAGAGTTATTTAGATCTTTAAATAGAAGTAGATTAATCAGCAGCTCTAAATGGAAATGACACTTCCTTTTAAAATATCATTTTATATAAAAATAATTATGTATCTCATGAATTATAAGTAAGTAAGATTCTGGAATTGTAAAGAGACCTGAAATTAAAAATATTTAGCAAAGTCATACATGAAGTCTCCTGCTCTGCTTTAGTTAACATCAGACAGCCCTGTAAAACATACACTTCGCAAAATAATGCAGAAAAGACATATTCTCTAAGATAATTTTATCTTTGGCTCAAAGATACTACTCAGGTGTCATCTCCCTTGAAAAGAACATACACAATTTACGAGTATAACCTGGGGTTTCAAAATAGTCATCACATCCACAGGAATTCAAGTTTAAAGAAGAAATAATTGTCACTGACAGGAAGAGAGTATCAACACGAAAATACCAGATACTACAGACTAAACTAAAAGAGGAGAATAGTGTTCATCATTGCAATTCTGAAGCCATATGCCAATAAGATAAAATGTACCTACCTAATTTAGAAAGGTGAGGAGACAATTAGAAACCTAGTTGACTTCAACTCTGTCTACAACAATGGCCAAAAAAAAAGGGGCAATTCACAGATCAGGTGAGTAGTAAAAATAGATACTTCATTATGAATGAATAATGAGTTCTATATTAATAAATTAATGAACTTTAATACAAATAATTTTGCCCTTTTTGGGGAAATTATAACAATTGAGAAACAGGGCTATGTACATATTTCAGTGATAACTGTTTGCACTCCCAGAACATTGATAAAATGAACCAAATATGTTACAAAAGTAAGATTTGATCAGAAAAACAATGCTTCTCTGAAAACAGATGCACTAAAAATATCATAGAGACAAGGGGTAAAGGTAATCAAGAACAACTTTAAATCAATCACATGGGCTTTGCTGTTATCTGTTTGCAGAAGCCTAGAATCAGTGCAGGCCAGAAAGATCCAAGCTTAAAGCAGATTTTCGCTAAGCAGTCTAGAGAAGATTGCAGTTGCTTCAGGCAATTTATAAGTGGAAGTAGTAGAAGTCTTCCACATGTTTGTAGCAAGACAATAAATTAAAAAGTTTAAGTTTTGCAGTATAGTATGTTTTATTTTTATTTATTATGATTGCAAGAAGGCCTGACTTTACCCTTATTTATTAATTTTCAGTTGATCAGAATATATTCAAATAAAAATACCCTACAAAATAGTAGCAAGCTGCAACTTAAACCAGTAACATAACAAAGCAAATTTCCCTTCACTGTTTCCTGTACAAACTGCTATTCTCAGAGAGCTTGTTATTTACCTAAGTCTATCATTAAATAAAAAGCAGAATATCTTTTTGAATCATTAAGATCTATAAAAATGAATAATGAAACAATTCTAGTTTGAAAGCAGCTGCTCCTTTGTGCAAATGAGAACTCGAGGACCAGAATGATCATAGTTCGCATAGTCTGACATTCAACAGCATTCTCAGCTGTACCTTCCACAAAAGGAGCACCTTCCACTGCGCATGAACAACATACACATTTGTCAATACTATCAGGAATTTTAACAGCAACTAGGCAAGAGGATAAGATCACTGTCATAAATACAACTAAATGAACAGGAAGGAATCCTTAAGTGAAAACTGCATTTTAAATATAAAATACTAGTTTGCACTTAGATTTCATTGTAAACCTCAGGAAGTTTGCTCTGATTTCACTTTATTTTTCTTACTATCAGATCCCACTGGAAATAGCACTACACTATCTTATATGCTAACACACAGTTAATTACATGTAGTTGAAATGGTTTCACAAGATATTGCCTAATAACCAGATCTTCAGTGATCAGAAGCAAAATTCCTATTACAAAGTGGGTTTTAAGGTCTGTGGGTGTTTGGCAGATTTCTTTTTTTCCCAATCTGTAAAATAAAATACAAGCCTAAGCAAGGGCAAAGATCGGTGAAGGGAAAACTTTTCTGTTGATCTTCAAGGCTTTGCTCACTGCAGCCTCTCCGCACAGAGCCTTCAGCTGGCCCAGCCCAGGCAGAGCAGAAAACAGTCATAGCACATAAACAGGAAGATACATTCACTTATTTCCTGTATATTTTCTGACTCTGCTAAATGTTTAGATCAATTAAAGGAAAACAGAGACGTCAGAAATGTGACTTAGCTCATGTTTCCTTGCCTGGGTTTGAACTGTGACTGAGAAATGCAGCTTCCACGGCCTTCATCCAGAGAAAGGCTTCCAGAGTGAAGACCAAAGCAAGAGGAGTGTGTAAGTACAAAGATTTTGCCTCAGTTCAGAGGCAAAAAAACCTACACTGTTTTGCCCTTCCAGCCTCTGCTGCTCCTTTTTTTATCATCTTTATTTCAGGCATTTATCTATGGTAAGTGTTTAGTACTTAGTTAGGCAATACACTATCGCCATGAAAGGAAATCATAACCTTCTCACAAATTGTCAGGAGTTAATTAAGCCCTCCCCTTTTGCAAAAGTATAGGCTGGTTACGTTACATAAATACTTGGTTTGCTGAACGGTGTTGCAATATATACAAAATTATTTTTAAAGAATCAAATGCAACTGTGCATTTGATATTAATTCATCCATGTCACAGATTCAGACAGTGAAAACAGAGAAGCAAGGGTGCCATGTCAGCAGTGACAAGGACCACATGAGAGCAGTCCCTGCCCCTGTCACCAGCAGCAGAGGTTCTCCTGTGGCATTTGCTACAGCCTTACAGATTCTCTATCTCGCATTGGCCTTTTTAGCCATCAGCGCGCTTGTAGCAAGTGTGGGTAGAGTCCTTCACAAATCTTCGTTCGCGGAGCCTAGCCATGATGATGACAGATTCTCTAAGTACCTTCACTGTGATGCTGCGGATTCAGAGTTGGAGAACAGACTTACTGGTTGCCAAGATGGCCAAGGCACTTGCCCCTTGCAGCACGCTATCTCCTACTTTTCTATCACTCTGGTTAATGGTCGTACCTACGTTACCTGTCAGGGACATTCCTTGCATTTGCGTCAGAGCATGCTAATAAAAAAAAAAAAAAAAAAAATCAAAACAGTGGCACATATCAGGCTCAAAGTTCTTTGAGTGAAAATTTAATAAACTCTAAACAGGGATAAATTGCTTCAGGAAACAGTTTCTCCACTTTTTCAATATCCATTGCGGTCAATAATGACTGCACAAGAGACCCCACCTTTACAATTTTATTTATTTATTGTTTCTCAACAATGGCCTATGAAAGAGTAATTTGCAATTTGGTAATTTGGTTCTTGAAACCCTCAACCCCTCTATGTAAAGTAAGGATCTGAATGCAGTATCACTCTGGCTACTGCAATGAAACAAAAACATCAAGAATAAACACATGTACAAGCAAAGGAACACACACACATGACACAATACAGATGCTTCAAAAGATACATAATGTGTGTGTGGGGGTTCCTTCTCAAAAAACAGATTTAATACACAGCCACCACACGATTTCTAAGCTCCAGACACTTTTTAGCACAGTTCTGTCAGATGTAACAAAAGCAAAAGATAATCATACTGATTTTGTAGATAACAAAATTTTGCAACAGAATATTCGGGTTGAGGGAGTTCTCAGGAACCAGAAACAATGTGAGGAAAACTGCTGCTACAGTTTCACAAAAATATGGCATAACTTGCATTGCAATTCATGTGCAGTGCAAAACATATGTGGACAGACTACACAGTTAAACAAAACAGCACTATTGAAAAAATCAGAACACGGATGCATGTATTTTTAGTGTTACATGTGACTACACCTCAGAGAGAGAGCTCAACTACACAGTTCTCCTACTCACATATGCACTGTAAACTGAGCTATCACCTGAAATGCAGCTGCAACTGCCCCGTCCTCCATTCCCAGTGGTGGAAGAGCCAGGACAGAAACAAGGGAAGGGGAGAGGCCTCAAAGGCCATGCTTTTTTTTAATGCAAAAGAGAACACTGCCGTGGCAACATATGTGAAGGGAATTGCTACATGGGTTTTTTTCTCAGCTCCTGACAGTTCTGCAAGGCTAAATAACCAAGCATATGACTCCATGCCTAAAAAAGGTTTCTGAATATACACTCAGAGAAAGCCCTACAAAGCTTGCAATACTCTGAAGTTTTGGGTTCTTAACTTGAATTACATTGCTCTCTGAAAGATGGAAGTGGAAGAAATTCACTAATGGGAAGTAATTCACTCATGGGAAGGATCAATTCTAAAAATTAACAGAGTCCCTAAACTGTTAAAACCCTTGCTAAAACCCCCAGATTTACTAAGCAACCTACATAAAAGTGCAGGTACTAGAAACACAGTAGTTTTATTTAGCTTATGGCTGAAAATAAAACAACAGTTCTTCTGTCTACTTACTTCTACCTCAGATCAAATAATGATTAGGAATTACACCCAAATGACCTAAACTTAAAAATTCACAGAACTTTTCTCTTTACTGTACAACTGCAATGAGCTTAAGTAAAACTAGTAATTTCATATTCTACAAGCTAAAAATCACCATAATTGAAATTAAAAGAACACTTAATGGTAGTGCTATTTAAGTATATTGCAGCAAAAGTGACTATAAAGACTGGACTAATTCCTCTGCAAGAAGTTAAATGCTTAAGGTCAAAAAGGGAGAATGTGGCTACAGTGAGAGAATGTGGCTACGAAAAAAGCATTCCATGTTTTTCCTCTAAATCAAGACAATGAAAAAATAAAATGGAAAATAGCAACTAAGTAATAAAAAATATTTTCTTAAAATTACACTCTGCAGATCTAATTTTTACAGCTCAATAACCAGTTCAAACCGAAGGAGGCCATGTTTTGCAGAACTAGCCTTCTAAAATAAGCATGCAAAAAAGACAAGAAATTTTAAAAACTACTGCTGCAAAAGTGTATGAATAGAACAGCAAGTGACAGTTTTAGAAGTTTGCTTTGAAAACAGCAGAATCTGCCCTCAATCCTTCCAGGATAGGGACTGTAGTTAAACCAAAACATGTCTGAATGCAGGGTCTAATCCACATTGAAAGCTCATAGATGTGGGCACAGTCTTCTGCCAACTTAATAGGCTGTACTTCAAAAAGACTTAAATCTAACTCATAACACAAACAGCTCTTAAACTTTTATCTCCTTTACTCTTCCCACCTGATCCACAATAATTTGGAAGCACTGCAAATAGTCAGATAACTAAAAAAAAAGGACTGGTTATCCTGAATGGTCAGATGAAGAAGTATTTTATGAAAAGTTTAAAAGGACAGCCAAATCTCAAAACACAAAACAAAGTCACTCATCCTTTGTTATAGGACTCAGCCTTCACCTTCAAGTGCACCATGGTGGTCTTAAAGCTGTAGTGGCCTAAAGATAAGAACAGCAACAATCTGTTAATAAACAGGTCTCGATATTGGGAACGAGAAAGAGGCTAGCACTCAAAAATTGACAATAAACTGGTTCCTGTTAGAGCTGAGGAAAAAGCTCTAAGCCCAAAGACACATTCACTGTAAATAAAAGCGTAAGGTTTTCCATAATGCTAACATTATGGAAATTTATTTCAGAAAGCCACTCTCTTGATAACCCCACATACACCCAGATGACGGGCTAGATAGGTGTAGTCCTAACAACCTTTCCGCACACACACAACACATAAATGTTCAGATAAAGGCTCACAGATTTGACTTCATCTCCATTTCTCCGTTAGGTGCCTTTCAGCACCTCCTCAGCGCCAACCATTCCAGAACAATGCCATGTTCACTACAGGAAGACCTCTCCACCAGGCTGGCTGCCAGCCTTCCGTCGCTGCACTCGGGCTCAGCTCCATTTCCTGCTCCCCAGCACAACCACTGACTTCCCACAGCGTGGGAGCTCCACACTCCTCTCTGGTACTGGGTCCCAGGAATTTTGGAAAAGCATGGTAAGTGAGCTTGCAATGAGCAGGTACACACTGATGAGCACTACCAGCTCTAGGCACAGCTACCTCGGGGTATGATGGCACAGCCTGCCCGGGCTCCACTCCGCTGGCACAGTGAGGGGGTCACCCCACTGTACCCCTGAGTGCCCTCAAGTCTTGTCATTACACCTCTCCCACACATTAAGGTCAGACCACTGCAGACACTGGCAGCCTTAGCACAACCAGGGAGCTTTAGCAGAAAAGTGGAGATGCCACCTTTGAACATAAAAAGCTGAGGGCTTTTTAAGGACCTACTGCTTGTACTAGGGATCCTTTCCCTTCTTAAATTAAGAAATGAGGGGGGAGAAACTGTTGTAGCAAAGAAATAGAATGTGAAGGCATTCAATTCAGGCTCATTTTATACTTAGATTAAAAAAAATGTTCTCACAAGAAACAGGACCATTGCATCTTCTGGACACTGATACAATTACTGAATGTACACCAATATCAAACAAAGCCTGGAGTTTAAGTCACTTGCCAATATATTACACTCTCTCCAAAATCAAAGAGTTCTTGTTAAAACTGAGCATCACTTGCAGGGCCTGACAGTCAATGGGCTGATTAAGAAAGAAGGCTCTTTGTAACAACACTGTAGAATAGTCTGTGTAAAAACCAAGCTAAAAATAACCTTGAAATTTGTGAGAAAAAATAGTCTAATGAGACACAATGTATTAAATTGTATTTTTATGAGGATATTTTTTCTCCCTTCTTGCAAAAGGAAGAAACTGCAGTCCAGAGTTACACAACTTCTACAGTACCCTCAATCCACCATCTGCCTTCAAAATTGCAAATGGGTCTGGCTGAGTACAATCTTACTCTTCAGCACTGCTCATGAACTGTCATTCAGTTTTTTAAAAAGTGTTTAAAAAATACGGACAAGTGGGTGTAATATTCAGGCAGCATGTCCTACACGCACACAGTGGTGAAAGGGAAATCTAATTTTCAGCAGTCTACAAGGCACTAATAATGTCTATAAAAATCCACATTTGAGAAAAATGCATGTAACCTGCAAGGCAATGATTTGCTTTATGTTTATTTCTAGTTTCTAATTACAACTGACTTTTGCACTTCTACTATAATTTTGACTTCCTTATCCAGAGAAAAGGAAAAAAAGTAAGCTCCTATCTTTGTATCTATTAAGCATGGAGAAGGAATGCAAGAGGCACAGCTGGCATTCACACAACTCCCAAAGTCAGGGACATGCCAAATAACAAAGCTTTGCATAGTGATTTCTACAAAACCTCACAGAGACCTTCTTTTAGTTAGCTATGCTATGTCTCATATATATTTCAAGCCCAGATTCCCAAACAAGTCTGAGTCCAAGAAGGCATTTATGAAGTTACATCATCATCATTTTTTGAGATACTGGGTTTTTTAAATATTTTTTTAAAATTAATTGCATTAATACCACATATTTTTTAAGAAACAAAACGTATACAAAGTATTAAAAAAAATTTTTTCCTGCTAAGAAATTTTATGGGAGTTCCAGAAAAGATAAGTGAGTAGAATAAACCAGTGTTTTCCATGCAAAATATAATTATATTGTCTAAATGACAGTGTGAAAATTTCACAATTATCCTCATAAAACTGCCTTCTCGTTTGGCTACAAAAATGGCAGAGGTGCAACGTACTTTTATACAAGGGTGATTTTCAGCATTTTAAAGCATTGCTAAAGCTCTGGACAAATACAGTATCAGTGTACATGGCCTGCAGCTTTCAGTAAATAAATGTGTGCATTTATTAAAATAAATGTGTGGGTGCAACCAAAAATTTTACGGTAGTACTATGGCAAACAAAGACCAAAGTTAACTTGAAAGGCCTTAGTCAAATTTTTGTGAGTGAGAGTGAAACTAAGACGGGAAATCAAGAGAGATATGATGCACACACAAATGACAAGATGAATGTGATGCCAGCTACCACATGCAAGCACCAGGGAATGGAACTTGTACACTAGTTAAGAAAACAGAAAGGTTGAATTTATTTAGACTTAAAATGGACCCCATTTTCCTATAGGAACAGGCTATAGGGTAGCTTGAAATTTCTCAACTGTAACAGATGCAAAAGACTGAATTAAAACCAAAGGAGAACTGTTAAATTTTTTAAGTTTTGAATTTTTAAACCAACTTAAAATCAGGATGGCAACCTAAAACCATTAAGCCCTGAGGTTAAATTCAGAAACTGTTTAAATAAGGAAGACAACAGAACTGAAATTTTCCAAGAATTAACATTCTTCTCACAACAAAAAGTTCTGGCTTCGGTTCTCTACATTAAAGGAGGACTCCAAAACACTGCCAATTACTTCACTGATTCTGTATGTACTTCCAGTCCTTCTATTTCTATAAAAATACATATAAAATGTATACCATGTACACATAAAGCAACCACAAAACCAGGGAAGTACTGAAAAGGTTTGTCAACTTTTGCATGAACCCCATGACCTTTCATCTGTCTCACATATACTGTAATTACATTACTACTGCCACCAAAAATTGTCTTCCACTTGCTTACCAGTCTGTTGCTTAAAAAATACACACATGCTCCCCCAAAAAGAATAACTTCAAAAAACAGGAAGATGTAGGGTTACACACCCTCCTCTTACAAGTTCTTTATGAAGCTCAAAAAGTTGTACATTTTCCTTGTGGAATTTAAATATTTTTCTTGCACAAAACTACCATCAACGTTAGAAGATTCAGTAGGTGGTTAAAACAATGATGCAATTATGACTTTAAAGACACTCTGGATGATTAACCTAAGAATCAAGATGAGATGTGAGGTTTTATTCTGTTTTGTCCCCTCCACCTCAGTCTGCCTTGAAAAGGATTCAACAACTCTGCCACTTTAATTAAAACAGTGAGAACTACTAATGCACATCTGACTCATACAACAGAGAAAATACTAGACTAGGAACTCTATTTAAAAGATGTACAGATCTGGATGAGAGTATAAAAAACATTTTTGTGAGTAGGAGGAGAATAGTTCAGAACACCTTCATAACTTCTGTATATATTTCAAAAATAAGGTACAAGTTTATTTCTTCTTTATTCTGTATATGGCATGTTCAAATTAATAATAATTAGGGAGAGAGTAGTTATGGCCTTTTGCTTAGCACCTGAAATGTCTTCAACAACTTACTGTTCACCATTTCAAAACAGTCTTCACAATAAGAACTATTACAGAAATACTTTCTAGAAAAAGAATACCAAGTTTGTGATTTTTACTATATACTGCTGATCACTTCCAAACACACACGTTAATTTTTAATTATGTATAGACATGAGACTTTATTCAGTGACCTACTTTGACCAAGTTCTTTAAAAACTTTACATGATTTGCAGCACTCAATACTTGCATATGTGATTTAACCTATGTTCTACAATTTTAATATAAAACAGCACAACAGTTATTCTACTTGTAGAGATATAATAATCAACAGTTGCATATTTTTACCTTCAAAGAAGTACTGCTCTCACCTGAAGAATTCAAAAATTATCTGTGCCATGTATGGTCCATTAGCACTCAGCAGTAAAAAGTCCAGATTTACTTGGGCCATTTTCATGTTACAACTTAATCTTTTCAAAACCAAAACTTATCTTGACAATCCACTTTTGAGTTCTGCTAGCGGAACAGTCACAGTGAGTCACATCAAAGTCGCATCTATCTTGTCCATTATCCCATTTCTGAGAGTGGCTGAAAGTGGGTATCTTGGGTATCTTGAGAAGAGTACAGGAATGATCAAACAACAGCCAAACATTGGCCCAGTCTGCAACAATTTGCTATAGGGGCCACAAATAAAATCTCTGTATTTATCAGGCTTCAGTGAAGTATTTTTCTAAAAACTTGCTCAGTCGCCTCTTGAACTGATCAAAGTTTAACATTAACATCCTGTGGGAAGAACTTCCACACTCTTAACTGACCACATCTGAAGAATAATTTCCTTTTTGTTTTTTCAGAAACTGCCTGCAACCTTCCTCTCTGGGAAGAAACAGTGAAAAAATATTCCTTATTTACTCTTTTTTTGTCACTCACCATACTATATTTTCCATATAATTTCTCTCAATCCGTTATTATAGTCTTTCTGAGATGAGAACCATATTTAAGTCTCAAGATACTGCTCAATCATCCACTGACGATTACTTCCTTTCCTGACAGTCCCTAACATCCTCCTAACATCATCCTATTACAGCACTGAGCTGTGACTTCTGTGGACCCAGTACTCCCCTGATAATAATTGCAGCAGGTCCCATCAGCAGATGTAAAGGTTTTTCCCCCCACGAGCTTCATTTTACATTTCTTATACTTTTATGTACATTATTTCCCTCTTGTAGTATTTTTTTCTGAAATTTTTCAACAATCCCTCCATTTTACTATCCAGAACAAATCAGTTTAATTAGCACTAATATTACAACAGCAGGAAGTCACACTACCTACTCCAATTTTTTTCACCTGCCTCCTCTCCTGCCAAATTCACAAAAAATACTCCCCAAAGCAAAGCCAACTTTCCTGTCTCACAATTTCAATGCAGTGCAAAGAAGAGCCATGAGTGATGGAGCTGATGTAAGATAGGGCACAGAATAAACAACAGCAGAAGGATATGCACAGAGGATGGATCAGTTATTTCACTGGTAATGAGCTCCTGGATTTGCTGTTATTTAGTGTATCTTCTGAGTGATATTTACAGGAATTATCGTTTTAGAATCTGCACAGTTCACTTGCATCCAATTTGATGAGTGACAGGGACTTTCCTGTGTTCTGCTTATTTCCAGGCATTTCTTCTGCCTGTGTTTATGTTCACACCCACTACGCCATGTAGCTCCCTAATCCAGATGAAAACCTCCTTCCTTCCCCTGTGGCAATTTTCAGGCTGATCAAACCTCGATCCAACTGAATTAATCAGAAGCACCACTGCCAGTATTAAAGACGAACAGAAGAAGCAAATGCTGGGGACAAGGTAAGGCTTTAAATTTGGTTGGCTTAAGCCAACCGTGAAACTGTGGCCTTGTTGTGTAGTTTCAATATGAACTATCTCCTCTGTGAAATTTTACACAGAACCTTAAAAACTATGCAGTAACACATACAGTACAAATGGCTTAAAGGGTAAATACATGTGGTTCATTACGAACTTCTCATGAAGAATAAAACTCAGGTGAGCTGGTTGATTCACCCCAACATCTTTCCTGTAACAATACTGAAACAAATACATATATATATGTATATATATACACACACACAGAAATTGTCTCATATTTTCCATCTCTGCAGTGTGGATGGTCTTGTATTTAAAAATCATTAGAATTCCACGTAGGCTTAACTAAGCCTTACTGACCTGATTAATTTGACATTCTGTATTGTAAATGATGATAAAGAGGAAACAAAGCATTTTTTAACAGATACTGACTTGAATGATGTTGAGGGTATACAAATGAGTGAAAATTTTATAATTATAGGTATTGTATGTTATACATTAAATTATTTTGAGCTGAGATGCTTGCTAGAGGTAGAAAGCTCTTACCTTTGACTGCAGTAACAGGGTTCCTTTGCCAGGTGTTGCATTTCTTCTCAGAATGAAACCAAATCGTGCAATATTTTTAGTCACTGATATTTGAAGGTCCCACCTTCCAAACTGTTCCAGAGAGAGCAAATACCATCACCCTCCCTAAGTCACCTTGTCAAAGGCTCAGTGAATTGCAAATATTCTTCTACCTCCATACAGGACTATCAACAAGGCAGGCCTGTCTCCTGCGGTTACTAAACCTGAGATCAAATGTCGTTTCATACTAGTGTGAGCTAGCTATGTACTATTCTAACTTTAAACTTAAACACCTTTCCTGCAACAAAACTGTAACATTTTGGACACAGTGAACTTGAAACAGTTGTTATGGAATATAATGGGAACTTTCGCATTTCAAATGAGTCTTCGACGGCATTTAGATCGGCAGCTCCCAGCTGATGCAACCAGATCACTGAAATGGGCAAAAACACATGTAAGATAATTCTCTAGGGTATTTTGGTGGATTTCTTTCCCGTCCAATTCAGAAAACTTTTCTGAAGTGTTGCTGTTGAACCACGGTTAGAATTAAGAAAAGTTTTTCATTGCAAGACTGATTTAAAAGAGCTACAGTATTGATTAAAGATAAGAACACCTTTTCTCATTCCACCAATAACTATTTGATGCCATGCATGATACACTCAGGAACATGTGCAAACACGACATTATGAATTCCAACAAATGAATTCCAACAGGATTGCCAATTCTTGCCTCAGCAACATTTTCCTTTTTAGAAACATAGAGGCAATGCATGACAGGTGTGCTGGGCATGCAACCTTCATAGGTCAAAATGCTATGTTAGTAACTCACCTACAGGTAAACAAAACTACCTATGAAAATCTCACCAGATTTCCACAGCCAACATAGGACCATAGATGTTATCATCCCATTCCTCCACACTTCCCCTTTCAAGAATGAAGTCTCTGTTCTGGAGGATTATAATTATTGTTCCCCAAATATGCAATGTGTCCCCAAACAGTGATGGCACTGTTGCACCTTACACAGGTTTTTTTTTAAATATCGATGCCTATATTGTCAAAACTTTGTCAAACAGAAACAGAATGCTTTAAAGGCCTAACAGTTCCGCTGCTGAGACAAGAAATTAAATGCCTTATACCACACAGGTTGCTGTTGATCTGTGAATTAGAAGGTAAGAAAGATGCTGGATTAACTAATGCTGAAAGAGACTGTAAAAACAGAAGCCATCAAAATGCAAGGATAGCCAGCTATCTTAGACGTTTTTGGAGAGAGGTGATAAAAGGTCATGCTCCTGATGTTCCTATCAGACAACCAGGATACAGGGGAAAAAACCCATGAAAGTCTTTCACTCCCCTCAAACTGGAAGGAATTGGGTGATAAGGATCTACAAGCCCAAACGAGCCTGTGTTTTGTAGGTGAGTTCTTCCACATCAACCTTCACACAGTGTCTGACTTCGCAATTCCTGGGTGGGAACCATATACCCAAGAATACTTCATGGTTTTTCTTACTGCTTTTTCATTTTAATGTACATTATACCCAAAAATACCCACACAGTATGCTAAGGTGAAAATCTCACTATCTAATCATTAAGATGAAAGAAATGTCTGCCTACGTAGCAGGTTGACATTGAAGAATTACTAAATAACTCAGTTCTGTGGAACTATGCACAAACTCTATTAGGCATTTGATTACTCAATATGCTGAAAGTCATTCCATATTCTTACTTAATACAAATGAGCTTTTATCTAGATCATCATATTCTTTTTCGCCTGAATTTTACTTAAATCCTAAAATTTCAATTACATCATCTTCTTTTAGCCAATGCTTTAATGTTTGCCAACTGCAGCTATAAAGGTGGGGACTACAACAAAAAAAGTCCACAAAATAATGGTGAAGTGCTAGGGCTGACTTAGAACAACCACAAGAGAATCCCAGGTTTTAAAACCTAAACACAAACGTTATGCTTCTATTCAGCATGCAGGCTCTGGCACTCACCTGACACCCCAGGGAACTAGCTCAGCTCATTGTGGTGAACAACTTCTGGGGGCAGAGGGGACTTCAGGAAGGCTGGCACTAATGAGGAAAGCTGTGGCAGGACCACGCAGCTGCAAAACCCTTGGGCTGAGGTCAGCCCTACTCACAGAACCATACACAATAGGTATTTATCCCTGTCGTTCGGTGAGAAGCATGAGGAATCTGGGTAAGCCTGTCATGTCACCAGTACCAAAATCCTGTTACAGGATTTGCCCACCGGAAATCCAGGAACTACCCAGAAAACAGCCAGGACAGTGTGAGATATCACTAGCTCTCTATAATACTTGTTTCTGTGCCAGAAACCAGCTTTCCTGCAGGAAAGCAAATAGAAAAGGGAACTAATACTATACCCATAATTAATTAATCATTAATCCCAGTACTACCAGAGGCTGATTCCCTAATAATCCTACATAGGCCCAAGGAGGGCAGCAGCACTGTCACAGTAACTCAGTCCTCACACACGCCTGCTCAGCTCGGTACAGGTGTGCAGACACACAGGGAGCAACTGCTGCTTCCTCTTGTAGCATCAAAAAATTCCAAGAAAGCACAAGCTTTATCAAAAGGTAAATCAAAGTATGTTAAAACCAATAAAGGATCACCACAACCATGCCTTAGTTCCTCTGTGATCCATAACCTCATACAACATGGAGAAATAAAAATGACACTGGTCTCAAGAATGATCAAAATGGTCTAGAAGTTAAAGCAGTACGAATAGAAGAGCGTCTGTTAACAAAATACAGGCCTTTTGCTTTGCCTGTCACAGACTGGCATCACTTCAGCCACAGCACAATCAGATCCTGAGAGACAGTAATGACTTCTGGTTCTCTGCTTAAAACCCTAAGGACAATCCAAATAAATAGGTATTGATGAGTCCTGGAGGCAGATACATCAAAGCTTTCCTCGGGCAAGAATGTTCTAATCATCAGCCTAGGTAAAAGTAAGGTAGAAAGAAGAGTAAAAGATGGAAATAGGTACTTTCAATCAATGTGGGCATAAATTAATAATGCCCATTAAAAGCAGAGTTTGGCCGCCCTCAGTCAGTATCTGTTTCTTTTAGCTAGTGCTTTAATGTTTGCAAACTTGCAAGTACAACAACAGCTGGGGACAAGATAATAAGTCACCAAAACAATGCCGAGGTGTTAAGAATGACTTAAAACAAGTGCAAGAGAAGATCAGGTGAATTCTTTTTTTTTTTTTTTTAAGACAAGAGATACTAAGCTAAGTTAAACACGTTAACAAAATTTTAAAGATATACTGCACTTACATGTGCCTTTACCCTTACATTTTACAGGAACCCATTAAGTAATTTCTTGAAACTGAAATATCATTCCTTCTAAAAAGCATAAACTGGGGGAAAAAATCCTTTTCTTCAGAACATATACATACCATGTGTCTCCATCTTTGTTTGGAACAAAGCTATATATGCAACTTTTACACTAAGAATCCCTAAGTCTTTAAAAAAAACCAAATCACTTGAAAGAAAACTTTAAAATAGACACATCACAATTATACAATTAAAGAAGTGTTAGCATCTCCTGTGAATGAAACACTCCCTTTGTGTTTATATTGTTAACAAATCTAATTACACCATAACACCATCATCTTAATTATGTTTACAGATTTCAGTTCAACAAGAGCTTGGACTGTTCTGAGGTATGCAAATACAACAATGTGCAATTGACTAAAACTGTTTTAAAAAAAACTCCACAAGATAAAAAAAAAACCCTATCCAATGCACAACACGACTTATGCAAAACATAGTATATTCAACAGATTTTGGAAAAATTAAACTACTAATGTCAGCAACTCTGGAATACTAATTAGTAGTATCTAGACGTATTTGCCAAACTTAACTAGCAGGAAGCCCATAAAACTAAGAAAATAGATACTGACCAACTAAATATTTATTGCAATAGTAAAATGACTCACATCATCTACTTGGACTTCTGCAAAGCATTTGACACTGTCCCACACAACATCCTTGTCTCTAAACTAGAGAGACGTGGATTTGGCAGATGGACCATTCAATGGATAATGAATTGGCTGGATGCACTCAAAGAGTTGTGGTCAACAGCTCAATGTCCACATGGAGCCCAGTGAGGACTGGTGTCCCTCAGGGGTTGGTACTGGGACCAGTGCTGTTTAACACCTTTGTCGGCAACATGGATGGAATGCAGCAAGTCTGCTGTTGACATCAAGTTCTGTATGTGGTCAACACAACGGAGGGAAGGGATGGCATCCATGGGATGGGACCATGGCAGGCTCAAGGTGGGTCTGTGAGAACCTCAGGGAGTTCAACAAGGCCAAGTGCAAGGTGCTGCACCTGGGCTAGGGCAATCCCAAGTACAAATACAGGCTGGGCCAGGAATGAACTGAGGGCAGCCCTGGAGGGAAGGACTTGGGGGTGCTGGTGGATGGGAAGCTGGACACAATCCAGCAATGTGCACTTGCAGCCCAGAAAGCCAAAAGTATCCTGGGCTGCATCAAAAGCACCATGGCCAGCAGGTCAAGGGAGGTGATTCTGCCCCTCTGCTCCACTACTCTATTCCCACCTGGAGTATTGCATCCAGATCTAGGGACCCCACTATAAGAACAACATGAACCTGCTGGATTGAGTCCAGAAGAGGCCACAAAGATCATCAGAGAGCTGGAGCACCTGTGCTACAAAGACAGGCTGAGAGAGCTGGGGTTGTTTAGCCTAGAGAAAAGAAGGCTCTGGGGAAACCTTAGAGCACCTTCCAGTACTTAGAGGTACAACAGAGCTGGAGAGGAACTTTGTACAAGGGCATGTAGTGACAGGACAAGGGGGAATAGCTTCAAAAAGGAGGGCAGGTTTACATTAAGAAATTCTTCACAGTGAAGGTCTTGACGCACTGGAACAGGTTCCCCTGAGAAGCTGTGGATGCCCCATCCCTGAAAGTGTTCAAGGCCAGGTTGGCTGGGGTTTTGGGCAGCCTGGTCTAGTGGGAGGTGTCCCTGCTCATGGCATGGGGGTGGAACAAGATACAACCCAAAGCATTTTATGATCCCATGAAATATTACTCTCTCCCTTGTACTTTGTTTTCACCCTCTGTTTAAAATAGTGTATTTCATGCTTCCTAGTAATTCACGTTTTTTAAGTCAAATCAACATACAAACTAAAAGAAGACTTACGAACTCCCAAGTTCGCAACTTCCTATCCAGTTAGCAATTTGCTTAGAACAAATCACCTCCATTGACACTTTGCTGACACCACCCACACCCTTACACAACAGCGATTTAAATCCTCCAATCTGGCCCAAGGAAGCTGGTCTGTATTTCAGAGTTTTAGTAATTTCTGTTACTTTCTGTGAAATAACACTGTAATTGAAAGCAGACTTTTTCATTGCTGTGGAATTACACAACTGAATGCTAACAACAGCAACAAACATGCCAAAAATAACCAGAAAGAAACTTGTAGACTTCCAGTCTTCCCTTGTATTTTAAATTACAAAGTTCTGATTTTCAACTCTGGAAGACTTAATATGGAAGATTACTAGGGAACAAAAAATAAAATTAAATAGATCAATACCTTCCTATGCACAGTATAAATACCAAGGTTTACAGTTCAATAAAAATAGCTGTAGCCCACTAATTACTGTAATGTGCCTATCCTAACAAAAACACAGTGCTATGTATCTTACAAGTAAATCCTCGTGCACCAATATCTGGAGCATCTCTAAGCATGTGAAGGAAAAAAAGGTTATCAGGAGAAGTCAACATGGATTCGCCAAGGGAAATCAGGCATGACTGATCTGATACCCTGCCACGACGGCAGGCCTGGCTGGCTTGATGAGGGCAGAGCAGTGGATTTTGTCTACCTTGACTTCTGCAAGGCTTTGACACTGACTCCCATAACATTCTCATAGGAAAGCTCAGGAAGTGTGGGTTAGATGAGTGGACAGTGAGGTGGACTGAGAACTGGCTGAATGGCAGAGCTGTGATCAGGGACAGAGTTTATTTGGAGGCCTGTAGCCAGTGGCGTTCCTCAGGGGTCAGTGGGTCCAATCTTGTTCAACTTACTCATCAACAACCTGGATGAAAGGACAGAGTGCCTCCTCTGCAATGTTACATATAATTTAAGCCTCACAACATTTTCATCCTTCAGTACATACTTAGACCACTTTTTTTGCTGTATCACAATAAATTCTATTATTTCTCTTGTGAACTCTAACCATTACAAGCTGATAACTGAATTATCAAACATTATATATACGTATACATGCAGAAGAGAAGTCCTGCTCTATATTCATGTCTCTCTCACTTCATATGTACAGTATCTCTTTCAATGCATCAGTACTTTAAAGTAAATGTTCAAATAATTAGCACAAAATCCGAGGTATGAAGTAACAAAAACTGATGACAGAAGACTGAGCAAATGGTACCTAAACAAAAACAGGGACAACAAAAATGAAGAAGGGGTGGGAGGTAAAGGTAAAGCTCTAGAACAAACCTCCTACTGCATTATCTGCACATAAAACTCACCTCCAAATCAATCTCAGATTCCATTTTGCAGGCAACAGTACACATATGAACTGCTAATTGTGGACAAAGCAACAAGGCCTCAGAAATAGTTTAGAAAGCCAAGAAGTTAGTCTCAGAAGCCTTCAGAAGTCAAGGAATGTATTGTATGTCAGCTCCAGCTGACTTGTACAGGCTTAGACCAACCGAGCAGGGTGATGAAGCACCAGGCAATAACCTAGTCGGGCTTTCTAGAAGAAAAGCAAACATTTAGAAAGGGGAAAAAAAAGCTACAACCAAAACCCAGAACGGACTAAATCTAAACGCTCTTGCCTCAGAGAAATCCAGTGAAAACCTGGCAGAAGCCTTGGAAGACAGATCTTAAAGCAGCTCACACCTGTCCATGGGAAAGGTCTGACAAGAGCTATTTGCAGTAAAGGGCAGGAGTCCTCACATGCCACACAAGATGACCTGAGAACAAACTGCAGCGTCCAAAAAGTTAATAAAGGTATTACAGTGTGCATAAAAGTTCATAAAAATTATACTTTAGGTATGGCATTGTTATTCTAAAAAATTAATGTCTGTGATTGAGCTGCTCTCTAAAGAATTCGATATTTGGCTGCAATCAAGGCTGATGGTTGGGCTGAATACCCTCCTTTCAGTCTCAGTAAAAAAGAAACATTAGGTCTTTCACACAACAGCTGAAAAAGCAGGAAAAAAAACCCAGCAAAAAATGCTGTGCCTGTGATTCCAGGAGGGAGTTGCGTGGGGTTTTTGGGTGTTGTTTTTCGGAATTTTAAGGGGAGTTTTTTTAATACAGTACTTGCTAGACAGGCAGACTTGAAAACATCAGCAAAATAGCTGCTTGTTGCACTTTGTTTCTACTCTGCTCAAGCAAATAGAGCTCTGTTACATGTTTTGTGTAAATAAACAGCACTGCACATACAGACACACACAAAATCTCGCGATCTTTGAATCGCATAATCTATTTCTCTTTCAAAGAGAAGCAACTTGGCAAAGCCTCAAGTCTTGCCTATCTCCTGGGCTCTAGATAGCCAGATATTGGCTAACACATCGTGGCTCTGTGGTTTTTGCCTGCTCAGATACCTTGCAAAGGAACTGAGCAATCTCTTGATGCTTGCAGGTCAAATTAACTGGCCTTGCAGTCTACCCTGGAAACACAACCTTGTTTAGAAGGGGAGTAGTAGGATTGCTTTTTGCCTTTTTTTGAACTCGCACCTTCTGCCTGCTATTATCAGACAGCTCTTTTCTGGACCAGAACGCAGAGAGGCAGGATGTTCAGTCTAAGATGGTTTAGGCTCCAGAGATGCTTGCTATTACTATGCATTATCCGCGCTGTGTTACCTCAAATGGGTTTTGCAACAAGCACAGATACCACTTCAGCAGAGTAAGCAGCATTACTTGCTTCTGGTCACTGGTGAGCTTTGCCTTCATTAGATGGGTGAGCCTAACACATCCAACAGCTCCAATCCAAAGCACTGAGGATATATCTATCACATGGTAAGAAGATACCTCACTTTTCCTTTCCAGAAATACAAGTCTATAAACTGGAGTTAAGCAGTAGACAAAACTCCACAATACTAGGCTTCTGAGAGACTGAGAAGCAATAACAAAGCATTTGTGCATTTTGTATCCTCAGCTGATGCCAATCTTTTGGATGCCCCTATCAAATCGCCAAAAATCCAAACAGGCCTAGATCCAGTTTTGAGAGGTGCTACTAGGCCCCTGGGAGACCAATGTTAGGTCATCTGATTAAAAGCTAATCGTAACAGATTAACAGATACATAACATAAACAGATCCAGCAAGGATCAGCAGAAAAACAACAGGTAAACTCTAACAACCTCAAGTGAAAATGCAGCATGTGAATCAGCTACTCCCACGACCATCAATTAGACCATATTCCCCCACTGTGAAACCCACCAAGATGAGTCAAGGAGAAAACTGTCTCCCCAGAAAACATCTTGAAAACTAAAGGTTACTTTCTTAAGGGGTATGGGATTTCTTATGGGGTGCAGGGAGGAAGAACATTTCAGAATTGTGTAGAATTTGCCATGATATTGTTTAGGGGAAGCATTAGAGGGGGAGAAAGACAGGTATAAAAGATGGATAAGGGAGAAATAAATATGGGAAAACAGCAGGGAGAAAGGATAAATGGGGCAGGTCCAATGCAAGTGAGTGGCTGCTCAGTGCACTTATCTGACTAAGCCCTACCCTTGATCACGACGGTCTATCCTATATTGTCATTGAACCCTGTATCTGTCTTCTTTGTGGATGCACTTTCTATTTGGGGTGTGTACGTGTGAACTTAAGTCAACTTCAAGCCAGACTAGCCAGCAGCTAGATAAAGTCCAAGTGCCAGCAACTGGAATGAGAACACAAACCTCGGGGGCTCATGGTGCCACCAACTAGGGGACACCAGTGGTCAAGGCTTCACCAACCGCACAGCTACTGGGGGAACCCACAGGGCACGTGTGTGTTTCTGTGAAAATTCCACCAGTGGACTTCCATTGTGAGGAGCTGGAAAGAAGGAAAACGAAGGGGTTGTCCAGACAGTTCTTGCTTGAATGCTCTGTGTGTGTGTTTATGTGGGTGCCAATAACAGCACTGGTTTGAGTCTCTGTGTGGCCAGCAGCATAAGCATTTTCCGTACGTGCGCGTGTGTGCATACACTCCTACCGGGAATAGTGCTCCTTCCTGCCTGGCCCTGGGGACACAGAACTGCAGCAGTCTTGCACTTACCCATTTAGCTACGACAGGAGGTACTGCCCCTGGGACCCAGAGCCCTGCATGTTTGGCTACCTCAAACAACTGGCATGGCTAAAAGGACACATACCTTTAGCAAGGTTCTCAGCAAAGCTATCAGTGACACTTGGAAGGCCACATGTCTAAATCTGCCTTAGATTCAAGTTTGGGGTAGTCTTTAAGTCTTTTACTAGACTGCTTAAGCTGTCCTGGCATCTACTGGAACACACTCCATGCACTTTTGCTATGGCATTTTGTAAATCCCTGAGTATTTAAATGATAGTCAAAAAATGTATTGGCGTTCTTGGACACCATTCCACTTCAACTGGATGACCTCTGGTTCTTTTAATAGTCCTTGAAATTCCTATGTGCTAAACACGTTGGAAAAGAATCTCAACCAGTTCTTTCCTTTATGTTTTATTTTCAAGACAGGATTCCACTGTATACCAAGAGAAGAGTAACATAAATAAAGCCAAAATACAGGTGAAACGAGGTAAATTAAACTACAGGAACATCTTTAGTAAGTTTGCCTTGGAGAAACCTGTAAACAGATTTCCATAAAAAGCAACAACACCTTTAAGTATTAGTGGTCTGCACAAAAAAACCAAAAACATTCTCTGGCACCATACTTCAGTCGAGGTGCCCAAGGAATGGAGTCTAAACTAATTCACCATCTCAGCAAGCTACCCACAGATACTAAGAGTACTTGTGAGAAAGAGTTTTCCTTGATCACCCATAATTTCTTCCTAAGTTCTCTATTATTTCACTTCTGTTGTGAAAGCGTTCTGAGGAAGGCTGTATCTCTTTATAGTTCGCTTTCTAGACTAATACTCTGAAACATTAATTACCTGGAAAGGAGCCAAGTGAGACTTCTATCTGAGTCCATGAAGACTGTTTGTACTCTTATTTATAACAGAATGAAAGGTTTTAACTGAGAAAAATGTACTTCAGAATCACTGTAATTGATCATCTGTTTCGTATCTTAGGGAAGTCCTGGACCAAAGCTGTATTAGTCTTCTCGGAAGCAGGCACTTCTCATAGCTAAGACACCGAGCAGCAGTGGAAATTCCTGATTCTTGTCACATATGCAACCGGATCTGTCAGAAAGGCTTTACACTGTCATACTGGGGATGACAAAGCACCACTCAGAGGGAACCACCACACGTGGTCTCCTAGTGGTAAGGTAATCCTTTTATAGAAGGATTCATAAAGAGCTGAGCTAATTCCAAACATCTTCCATTCTAGTTCATGGCATGAAATAAACAGAGGTGGATACACGTCTGTCTGGTATGTGGGCATGGCAGGAACTGAATGCTTCAGTGCACAGTGGCTACAGCAGCTGAAGATGACAGACAAGGAGAGTCTGCAGGTCCTGATGCTGGATACAGACTAACAGAACTGCTGTCCACTGAAATCCACAGGAATTTCAGACTGCCTTTCCACCTCCACAAAAAAAATCACCTCTGGATATTCTGACACAGCAGCTACAGAAGAAAATAACACTGTCTCTTTGTAGTAGTATTACTAATTTAGTAGTATTCTGCCCATTTCTGCCAGAACTTTAGCTTTGACAACACAGAACAGACATGCAGTTTAATAGTTTCTGCAGTAATACAACCTCCTTTGCCCACAGAAAAGATACACACTCTCACCATCCATAGCAGCACTGAGCAACAGAAGAAAGGATGAGTCCTTGCCTTCTTGGGAAGGCTGTGAACACCCCAGTAGATGTGGGCATTGGAAGTTGCTTCATTAAAACAAAGCACTGAATTCTTATAAGGTTTCATGTTACTCCAATGACATTTTACCAAACAAGAAGTCGGTTTAAGAAATTCTCCTCCTTTCCGCAGAATTACACTCCAACACTAAAGTACAGATGGTTCACAACATCTTAAGAGAAGAGAATACAATTTTTTACTAAATGAGGGTACCAATTTACAGTCATTTGTTGTTTTAGCAGACATCAAGACAGAATGAGGACACTTTTATCAGTACAGAGAGGTTATTTAAAGTGCCTTCTGAACATCCTATTAAAAACAATGACCAAAATTTCATACAAATAGTACATCTACATGGGATGTGGTTCTGGTTTTGAACATTATCCAGTCAAGAAAGAGAAGCAATCAACTAGCCTGGCTGACCTAAAGCTATAATCAGACAAGGAAAGCTGTGTAGATAAACTTGGTAAATAACTGGAATTCCTTCATTTGTAGCACATACAACAGGCAAAGCTTGGAGCTGCGCATGTTTGTTTCATAACTGGAGTTTTAAAGAACTAAAAGAGGGAAAGAGAATAAAGCAAAAGGAAAGGAAATAGCAATTCACTACACATCTAGTCACAAACATCAGCATGATTTTGGCAGGCATCTTAGATGAGATAAATTTCAGATTTGTTTTTAAGGTAACAGTGAGTTTTTAGATTTTGTCAGTTTACCCAAAACTAAAGGTGAGTTTTGAAGAAATACAAAAGCACCTAGGGCAGATACTGACTCAGGAGTGTAAAATTCCTGAAGACAGAAATAGTAGAAGACCTTCTGGTCATAATACCCTTTGGACAGAAATGGTACTTTGCAGTCAACTGGAAAGTTTGGATATCCTCCAAATTGTGTGGCACGATTCACATCAAGTCAGAAGCTAAGAGATGCCATAATTTCCTGATATTATGCTTATAATACACAAAATACGCAACAAAATGGAATACATAAATTGGCATCCATTTGCTTAATCTGTTGCTAGCATGCCTTGGTAACTACATCAACTGCAGATCAATGAAAACACACATATCACAACACAATAAATGTGCTGAATTATAAGAATGTCTAAATATTTTATCATTGATTTTTTACGTATATAATATGAACGTGTACATTAATGTGAAGAGGCAAAAAAATCACAGATTAATTTATCCTGTAAGACAGCACAGCGACAACAGAAACGCAATCACTGGGCATAGTTACACATTTTTTTAATGCCATCTATCAGGTAACATTCCCATACCATCTGTCTAGGGGCCTGGAGTGGACGTTTCAGTGAAGGCATGACTAAGACAGTGATTAGGCAAAAAGTTTCAAGTCAGTAAACAGGCTGAATTTCTAATACAAAAGGCTTTGCTTAAAACAGCCTGTTATTTATTTTTTTTTATGACATTATACCCCGAAACAGAATCAGGATACTTATATTTACCTTAGAAAGTACACTGTGGAAGTCATAGTTTTCAATTTTTGTTACTTTTTTTTTTAGCCATTAAATAACTGTGTTCTAATCATCACTGCATTGCTTGAGTCAGTTCTCATACAGGAAAAACTTGTACAACCCCTCAGAACCTTCAATCTCTCCCTTTCTTAAAACTCTCTAATTTTAGTTCCAACAGGAAGTGACAAAACACAAGATTTTTAGTTTTCAGAAAACTCTCACAAAAACCTGCATGAGTAAATGTTCTTAATGATAGAAAGAAAAAAAAAAAGTAGTGCACAGATCACCTGAATAGCAGATGACGTATTTCATTTGTGATTAAATATCAAAGTACACAATTTTCTTATTTATAGCAGAAATTCCAGACACACAGAAATAAACTAAGTCCATCACTGAAAACCAAAACACACTTCAAATTCTCAATCTTTTCAAAGCCTACTAATAAACCGATAGAGGCACTACCAGATCTAAAAAGAGTGCTATGTCCCCTAAAAATATTACCTCAAGTTAGAAAGATGCTTCACAAGTGGTTGTTTCTATTTCCAGTTTTTTTCCTACACAAGGACAATGGCATGTTGCAGCATTCCTTGCCTCTCCATCCCTTTCATACTTCACTTAAAAGCCTTGCATGCTAAACCAATGAGACTGTGAAAGCTTTAATATGAAAAATAACAAAACACAGGATTTATTTTGGTCTACGACTGGTAATTCAATATTAAGCACCTAGCCTAAGACAACTATGCAGCACCTGGTCACCCAACAAAGTTGGTGGAGGAACAAAGCGCCTCCCTGCCAAAACAGCTTAGGGCCCACATTAAGATAGAATGATTTTCTTTCTAATTCTGAGATAAAATACAACAAATAGTATTAGCTTTTAATTTTGGAAAAAAAAGAGGGAAAAAATATACACTGTTAACTGTTATCCTACAATAAACAAGAGAGAAAAGTTATAGTTGTATGACTACTAAAAAGAAATTTGAACTGTCCTGAAATGGAAGTTACGCAATATTTCTTTTACCCCATAAAAAAGAATAAGTAAAGCAGGGAGAGAGCTAAAGAAAATACCATATTTTGAAAATGTGTTTAAAATTTACTGGAACTGATGAAGTAGTTGTATTATTCTGATAATTATTTTTTGTTTCAATGTTAGTTGTGTAAATACTAGAATCATTATCTTATAATTCTCTATTACCTAATCAGTTTTCCAAAACATTTATCTGACACACAGCAATGTCAGTTTATACTGAATGTTGTGAGCTGATGGTTTTTCTACCTTAAACATTATTCCTACATTTTACTACAAGTTACATTTCTGCCTTAGGAGACGTAGTGCATCCACAATTAAATTAAATTAAAAAAAGAAAACCACGCACAAAAGCGGAACAAAAAAATTCCCTCATGTTCCTAAACCTGAAGGAATCTTTCATCACCATAACTTGTTTTACAATGCCTCTTCTAACAACTAACATCAGGTCTTTTTGAAAAAGAAGCAGACATTACTCAGTCTCCATCTTTTCCCCTCCTCCTCATTATTTTAGATTTCTTCCTCCTTTATCCCTGACTGCATTCTTGGCATGATCTGATGAAGAAACCACATAAAGGCACTGAGAAAATACATTAATTTGCTTTGCAAAGATAAATTACAAAGAGAGAGGGGTATTCATAGCCCAAGGCTAAAAAAAGCCCAAAAATCCAAACCAAAACCACCATTCCTTTAACCTTGCCTGCACCACCCCACCCCAAATACTTCTACACATTGATTAACACAAACTTGGCTGTCCTACTGTCATTTGAAAGTATCTTCCCTTTACTGTTATTTATAAAACCCCTCAAAATCATAAAAATTGAATTATACACATACCAGTTTTCTATTTTAAGACTGCTCATAAGTGGCTGCTATTAATTTTTTTGGAAAACACTGAAGCAGAAACTCATTTCAAAGAAACGTGCATATGCAGCCTTTGCAGAGAGAGAGAAAAAGAGCAGGTCAAACACTTGAGACTCATCAGCCTTGCTAATAATCTTTACCAGTAAACACGCCATAGTCAAACTGCATTGCTAAGATGACATAAATTTAGAATTCAAAATCAGACCTAAAAAATACCTAGTTTTCTGTCCTAAGATATAAATAAGAAAAATAATATATGCATTGGGTTTTCAGGCTAAAGAGTAGAAAGCGATCCAGGGTGAAGAACCGACTTTTCTCAAAATGAAACAGAAACTTACCAACAGTTCCACAAAGCCCTTAAAAAGGCAAAAAAGAAAATCTGTGCAGCTCAAAGGCTTCACTATACTGTGCACGAGGGCATAATCCATACAACAGAAAAAGAAGTGGTTTTGCTTTCTTGGAGGGCTCCTGAAAGACCATTCTCCTCTGTCTGGGTGCTGCTACTTGCTTCCTCGTGACATCGCCTAGGCTTGGACCAGTAACCTCACGCAGCCTCCAGTGAAAGGTAAAGAACACGGGGGTAGTTAAATCGCTGCCTATTAGATAAAGAACTCAGGTGTGTGCCACACCATCAAGCACGTTGTAGGAACACATTTCCATGCTCTACTTACAGCTCAGACACCCAAACAAATCAATTCAGCGACACAAGCTGCAGCAGGTTACCTGATCCACCACACCCGTCCATGTGCACACACGCATCCGCAGTCACCCGGGTTACCTTATCAACAAGGAACAAGGGCTTTGTCACAGGTTGCTAACACATTCATGGGCAGCATTAACTACTCGGAAATTCAGCTCTTAGAGATGCTGTCTGATCATGTCAGTTCAATGAAATATCCCATACCACACCAAAAACCAGGTATCTTATCCCCTCACATCTGCAACTAGTTTTTCTAGGGAGAAGGGGAAGGGAAAGATGAATCTATGAACAATGTCTCAGGTTTGTATTAATTAACTTTTCAAGGCTGCCAATGTCTCTAACATCTAAGAGGTTCCTCAACAAAAGGGTTCATCTTTCTTGCTAATGTCCCCTGAAAGCCTCTTAAAAACACAACGAACTATCCTAAGAGAGCACTGCAGGATTTCTAAAATGCTGAGCCTTCCGTAACAGCCAAACCATCCATTATATTCCAGCTTCCTTCTCATCATTAGGACGTGACAGCATGTTGAACTTGCCAAATGAGCAGGAAAACCTACAAACGCTAAACTGTCTTGTAAAAACAAAGACCAATCAAAGAAAGAGGCAAGTAATGGGCTTCTCCCTCACTGCTTCTCTATTCCCATTTCATCGGTTTCTGTAAGTGCACAGAGCACCTCCTCTCCTCTCCCCTCCCCTCCAGCTATGCAAACGCTGTCTAGCAGCCTCTGCTAGCGTGGAAAACAAGAAACAAGCCATGGACTCTTTCTTTCCACCCAGCATTCCCACACAGACAACTCGAGCTTCTCAGAAAGTCCAACCACTAGGAGCAAGGGTAAAAAACTGCCAATAACTAAATAAATATGCAAGTATGAATTCCCTTTCTGTGTTTTGTCAAAAACATGCATATCCTCATGTCTGTATGGTACGAGCACACACTACCATTTTTCTAGAGCAGATTAAGGACAGTTCAGCAGTTCAAATCCTCAATATTATAAACTTTCTTTTTTTCTTAAATTCTTACACATCAATTTTCAAAGGGCCTTGAAAGGAATTGGAGGCTAATAGGATAGACAGCACTGTTTCATAACAGCTTGCAAAAAAATTCAATCTATTTTTGGATAGGTGAAAAGAATGTGGTTATTTTAAAAAAAAAAACCTCCTATAACACATGAAGTTGTTTTTGTTTATAACTGACCACACAGCTAATATGTCAAATCAGTCTCCAGGTGAACAGTACCACGTATTTAAATCCTTAAAAAAATCTATGTGCATATATAATATTCACATTTTAATCTTCATTCACATCACACTGTTTAAAAAAATCTTACTTTTTAATGAATGGCTTACAAATGAATCTCAGACAAATGCATCTTTTTCTAATTGTGTGTTATGATCCTTGACAAGGACCTCTTCATCTAGGACTACCATTAGTTCAACTATGAGCATGTTCTGCTCAAAACCACATTGATCAGTTGTAGGGTGTTGCAGAAAATTCATGCTGATAAGATAAATATCTGTATTATATACCAAATTCCCCCACAGCAATGCCAACAAAAGCCTTTCCGAAAATCAAGTTAACACCTGTTTCCTTTACTATTTTCACTCCATCATCCTCTCTGTTATCACCACCATTTTATGAGTTTTGTATTTAAAAAATTTTGGCATACGGCTGGGATAAAGGTTAACAAATACAGACTGATATTTTCTCTCATTATTCTTCATTTTGAAAAATAAATAATAAAATCTCTCTCAAAGCTCTTCTTATATTTCTCCATTTTGGAAAGGTGACTTAACATCCCATTCCCCCCCCACCATTTTCTGTATCTCTCATTGCTGGTATTTTGTTATAACTACAGCTGGTGAAAGGCAATACAGTTTGCTTCTTCGTATCTTACACAAATATACTTATAAATCAAATTAAATTGCTCATTTTGGTTTTTAAAACCATGCATGCCACACAGCATCCGTTCATTTTGAAAGATGTCTTTTAGCCTGTTTCCTTAAGATAGCATTCAGTGCCTTATCACGTTGTACTGAGCCATTCAATAAAATATACTTTAGGTAAAAATTCCAGCCTAACACACGTTTTGAGTGCCTAAAATGAATATATTTTTTTTCCCAATGTCCAATATTAAAATGCAAAAAATAGAACATTTGGGGAGTCTTTTGCATACAGTCAGAATCATTACTGTAAATAATTCGGGAGAAAAATATGATATGCGTCTCTGGATTTATGCAGTTTAAAAAAAAAAAATCTCCTAAAATTCACTTGCAAGGAAAGCAGAAGTGAGCAAGGCTGGATTATTTAAAATCAACAAAATAATCACCAGGAGGCTATTTCACGTCAGAAAACTTAAATGTTCATTTAGTATCTTTTAAGTATTTCTTTAAAAATGAAACAGCTACTTGAAATGGTACTAATCTAACTGACAGCTAAAATAATTGCTTTAAAAACACTTCTGAGTCATTTTGTCCTTACCTGCAGGCATGAACCATTACTGCATGCAGCGACTGCTCCATTTCCTAGCACAGACTTGAACGGGGATCACATCTACCTTACAGAATGTGACTAATTGGAGGGATTCGCGATTCCTGAGCTACTTTCCAAAGGACACTCCCTTTTCCACACGAAACGCTTCGCCAAGTTCTATTTCCTACGCACCTAGAGCTGGAAGGAGCCCGTCGGAACCGCGGGGTCTGCGCCACGCGTGACAGGAGCGGGCGCGGGGTCCGCACCAGCCCAGCCCGCCCCGCCGGCACCCGCATGCTGCAGCCCGCCGGGCTCCGGGAGACAGCGACGGGACCGACAAACCTCGGCACAAACGCACAAAAGCTCAAGGAACAGGGGCGGCCGAGGCAGGGTGGGCACGGAGCGGCATCCAGCATGCAGCAGGCGCACAATGCCAGCAGCGCGGAGGAGGAGGAGGAGGAGGAGGAGAAGGGAGAGAAGGAGCCCCTTGGGCGCGTTTCATGCGGGCGGGGGGGGG
>VZRE01008709.1:46614-94689 GCA_013396775.1 Cephalopterus ornatus | reverse complement strand
CGCCCGCGCGGGGACCGCGCCACCGCCGCCCTGGGAGCGGGGGACGGCGGCGGGGGGCACCCGGCCCGGGGAAAGGCCCACAAAGGAAGGGCGGGAGGCGCGGATCGCCCTCCCGGTCACCCCGCGGAGACGCGCGGCACACCCGCGAAAACCTGGCAGATCAAAAGCCCTGAAAAAATATGGCTCTTTGAATCGTTTCTGTCACAAAGAACGAGGTGTTAAATCGCTCCTTTCGTGCGCGGGTGAGAAACCAGACATGGAAGGCGCTAGGCAGAGCTGGATTTTGGGTTTGAGTGCTCTGCCTCTAATGCTCTCTGAATATACTTTGAAAAGTAATGTTTCTTTTTTTTTTTTTTTATACCTATTAATCCACCCACAGGGTGTTTGGGCACTGGAACAGGCTCCCCAGGGAAGTGGTCACAGCACCAAACCTGACAGAGTTCAAGAAGAATTTGGACAATGCTCTTGGGCACATGGTGTGACTCTTGGGGATGGTCCTGTGCGGGGCCAGGAATTGGGCTCTGTGGTCATTTTGGGTTCCTTCCAACTCAGGATATTCCGTGATCCTGTAATCACCAATCCAACACCTCTAAGGCCTGGGCTGGTATCTTGTTCCCGAAACGCCTGGCAGCGCACCCGGGCACGGACACCCGGAGTGGCTGTCACCAAGGGGAGATCACCCTGCCACTCAGTGCACAAGATCCTGTCGAAGAAGAACAGACACTACTGGAAAGTGAATTCACCAGGAGTCAAGCAGTTGGTGACCCAAAAAACACAAAGAACCGTATCAGGGATCTGAGCATCCTTTTAAGATCCTATCCTCGCCAGAGACCATAGTGCCACCTATGGAAATACTGGTAAGACCTGTGCAACACTATGTCCACTTGTTTACAACCACAGTAAGCTTCAACTGTTTGGAAGTAACCATTCCATGACGGAAAGAGCTTCAATCTGACCTCTCTTCCTCTCTTTACACACATCTCAAGTACAAAGCCTCAGAAATTTCTGAAAACAAGAAAAACTGGATAACTAGATTATTTTTTTTCAACCGAAGTCACAAAAATATTACTGCTTGAATGAGTTTACCACTCACAATGGTCTCGTAGCAGGGTTGCAAGCCAGCAGTGATCATCACCTCATCAAGCATCTGCCACTTGTTCTTCCCAAAAGATACTGATCAGAGGAAACCCCAAGAAGTATCTCAGTTCTCAAATCCAAAGTACATGCTTCTCAGATCTTTGAAGACATGTCTGTGAAATGTCAGTATGTCCACAACTGGCTCCACTCAGTGACTGCAAGGACCACAAATAATCTTCCTTTTCCATTGTCCATCCCACGCAGCAGGTGCTCCTACAGTCACAGCTACCAGCAGACTCCCCTGCAAACCCAGACTCACATCCCAACCCAGGCAGAAGTCCAGCTGCTACAGGAAAGTCCAGGCTGCAGATAGGAAACCTCACAGGTTCTGGGCAGCTCCAGAACTGCAGCCTGCTAAAGAACAAGTTTGCCGCTTTGGTCTCTCAGACCTCACTACCAAGGGTCCATAGCAGTTCTCATTTAGGCCACATGCATCTTTCCCTCTGTGCCTCAGTTCTCCAGCTAACAAAATGGAATAACAGCATCAACTAAATTCCCTGGGGTACTGATTGGGGGTTTTTTCCAATTAAAAAAGAACCCAACAATCTGTGATAAAACATCATTGAGCACCCCTAACACCAAATTATCTACTTTTTTAATCAAATATAGCTATTAAGTATAACTGAGAACCACGTGGTGGCTAACACCTGATCATTGAAAAACCCACTCATATTATAGTAAAAAATCTTGTGACATGTTAACAAGTATGCTGTATGGCACAAAGGCTCCACAAACACCTTTAATACCTCTTCATTTTCAACTACACAATCATCTGTTATTTTAAAACAGATTTGTACTGTAGCATAGGACATTGGTGTTGATCACACAAACTATGAAAATGCACTGGATATATTGCTTATTTGAATTATTGTTCTAAACAAATGTGATATTAGGGTTATCATAACACAGTATTTTCCAACATATTTATGTTTAAACTGTATGAAGGCAGTGAACAAGATCAAATAGAACAATGAACAGTGGCACAGTATGATCAAAAAGATCTACTGCAGGACTCAACCAGGTATTCAGAACACGGCAAAAATATTTCTCAGAAAGAGACTGCTTTTAGGAAAATTCAAAAAACAGTTACTGTGACAAGTCTCTGAATACAGACCACTTTGTATCACACAGGTTAAAAGAGAGTACATCTACCTTTTTTTTTAAGGACCAGCACACCTGCAATTCGTTATGGATTCTCTCTTCTTACTCTGACCCAATATGGTTCAACGAGAACAGGATGCTTTCATTACGCATTGTGATAACACATTTGTGTTGTCAGTACTAAAAGCTACATCACAGAAATTTTTGTGGGATGGAGAAGACCAAAGGTTGCAAAAACTTTGTGGAGCAAACTTATCCCTTTAGTACTTGGCTTTTCCTCCCCCACCCTTTTTAATGAAGGAATGTTAGAAGGCAGTGCTCTCAATTGCTTACTCTCACTTTTGGACAGAGATAAAATTGAGAATTTGAAATGCAAACTAATTTCCCCTACCACAGATCTTTGGCACTGACTGACTATAAATATGTTCCTCAATCTGATAATTCAACAGTTTTTTAAATTCCTTCTGAAGATGCTTAACCCTGTTAAAACTGAAAATTGATTATATAAATGGATACTAACAAGGCAGGACTTTATAGCAAAACAAAATCCGCAGTTTGAAATAAAGTGATCAACTGATCCATTCCATAATCAAGCCTGCACATAGGCTCTTCAGTGGATGGCTAGAGATTATCACAATTAAGACTAACAATACCCTACAAATTTTAAAAACAAAATCCAAAATATAAGTTACTTCACCGCAAACTGTAAGTCTCTAGATGTTCCAAGAGATTCAAAAACATTTCTTCCCCATGGTATTTTAGCATGTAATATAGTTTTATTTTTGGTAACCAAGTGGCAACAAAGATATATTTAATATAGCTGTAAGAAGAATTTAAATGAGACTTCATAGGGAAAAAAAATTCTAGTGTTTTAATGAGCATTCCATTCCGCAAGTTGATAAAACTTCCATCACAAGGTTTTGGAGTTTTTCTTTCCCCTTTTTCTCTTCTGTCAACTTGAAATATTTTCTTATTTGGGATTTACCTATCTTTTGTCTCTGCTATCAAAGACTTTTGCAAGGGGACCCATTTTGTTCCTTTTTAAAAGCGAATCTGTACCTTTACATATCCATACTGCACCATCAAGGTCAGGCTGATACCATCATTATTACTCGTGATATAATAATGTCCCCAAAGTAAGACAGATGAGTTTTACACTAAGTGCCTTCAAGCCATTAGAGACTAATGGCTGCAGAAACGGTATTTTTTTTCACTTGTTTATTTTGATTTTTTATAATTTACATATCCAGAAATCTGGGCTTATTTACAGAATTTATTAGAACATATAAATTGCATCTCAAGTCCAAATAAAAAAAGGAAAGAAAAAACCTTCATATTGTGGTTACTGTGCCACCCACTCCAGCAGCCTTTGCATCCACAAGAATGCAAATTACAGTAATATTTATTAAACTCAAAGTAACAAAAAAAAAAAGAGAGAGAGAAGAAAAAGGAAAGTTTTACAATTCAGCACCTCTTCCTGAAGGCCTCTTGGTTCAAGACCCTCCAACCTAACAAAGAGAACTAACACTTTTGGTTGATCTTCAAATGCTGTGGCACAGAGCTAGATGCTGGGCTGTTCAGGACAAAGAACCACACCTTTAATGGCTTTCATGAGTTAATTAGATAATTGTAGTGATCAGCACCCGGAGGTACAGTGAACCTCTGCTTAGTGAGCAAGCACTTATGTTCTCATTGATTTTTGTACCGTCCTAATTTCAGAGGCCACAAAAAGACAGCACTGTTAAGTAGAGCCACACCCAGAAGAACAGATCATAACACTGGCTGAAAAAACGATGAAGATGAATGAAAATTAGTGCTTGCAAATCTCAAAGCAGCAGTTAATACAACTGATTTCTCCAGTTACAGAATAACAATAAATTATTTTTATAAAATATTAAATAAATTATTGGGCAGTATCATTGTCACCAACTCCTCAGTCATTCCATGCACTTTATCAGCCCACTTTGAGTAATTTTGCACTCTGTACAGATTGAGTGGCAGACAACTGGCTCTCAGCCAAGGCCTGAGCAAAGCAGATACACTAAGTCTCTAAAGCCATACTATTCAAGCTGTGATTGAATGAAAGCAAAAACCAGAAAGGCTCTGCACTGCCCAAAATGACTTCATAATCATCAGGATTTCTTTTTTTTTTTTTACACCAAAACAAAGCAGAAACTAACCATTTACAGGCATCAGTGCTCAGAATTTTTTTTTCAGCCTAGATGTTTGTCTCCTCTGAGATGTTCAGGTGTAAGTTGTGTTGGACCAGAGAAAAAGACACCACATTACGCTAAAAATAGGAAGGGATCTTCTTTCAGAGAAAGATCGTTTGCTTTGTCAAAAAATAAGAGACCAAAGGCTTGGAAAAATGGAGAACAGAGTTCTACAAAGAGATGCTGGCAGTTTCTAAACTCAAAGGGCATTTGTTGGAGAGCATCATGCCAAAGGTTCCAAGAAACCTGAAGTTTCCACAATGATTCTAGAACAAACCCCCTCAGAAAGGGTAAGGGAAGAAACTCTTCATGCAAGACAAAGAAGAGAAGTTCTTTTATTTATGTAATGTGAAAAAAAAAGAAAAAAATAAGATATGGGAACTAGGAATCTCTGAGGAATATAAACATAATCTGGAAAAAAGAACAGGGGAGCAGAACTAGCCCCGAGTTTTGTTTATTTATTTGTACCAATAAAAAACACACAGAGCTCTCCACAAGAAAAGAAAGAAAAAAAAAACCTAGCTGCTGCTCAAGAACAGATGGAAAAGTGCGGACAAGGTATATGACACTGCACAAACTGTTCCCTACGACATATGGGTAGATATCAGAGTCACCACAATTTCAAAGTCAACTGACAGAAGTCACTGTTTCACTAAAAATTTAATCATGTCTACCGCAAACAGATTATCTCAATGGTCTACAACATGTTCATCAGTCAAGATTAAAATATCTTACTGA
Organism: Cephalopterus ornatus; assembly: GCA_013396775.1. Taxonomy (NCBI): domain Eukaryota; kingdom Metazoa; phylum Chordata; class Aves; order Passeriformes; family Cotingidae; genus Cephalopterus; species Cephalopterus ornatus. The sequence continues at coordinate 89,500 of VZRE01008709.1, read as the reverse complement.
CGGTGCGTGTATTAAATTTATCCAGGGCAGAGATCCACTGTTGCAGAACTCGACTAATACAGCTTCTCCCCATCCCCCTTTTGGGAGTAAGGGAAGAGATGAAGTGGTAGCTAAGCATAAGTACCTTCATTTTTTTGCAATGTAAACCCTTGCCACCCAAATTTCCATGCATTCTTTTTAAAATAAACATTATACTTAACAGATGAAAGAAAAATATACTTACTTTGTAATTAATAAGTAGGCTCATCCACATGTTTTGTTAGTCTACCCTGATCATAAACTAACAAGTTTAGGGCTTTTCTTCCATTTTCTGTGTGGTATGTATGTTAGGACAAAAACTCGAGGTTCTTTTAGTCTTTCTTCTACACTATCTTTAAACATCTTTTTCCCTATCAATATCCATCCTAATCTATTCTCCATTGTCTTTTCCATATTTATGTCACATTGCTGCTACAGCTGCTTGGATCTTACAATTTGCCTATAAAACCCTTATCCTGCTCTAAGCTGACTACTTCCAGTGTTACTGTTAAAAGAAATAATCCTGCTTCCCAAATCAATCTCTTAAGGTCTGACATGAAAATATTACACAAAGCAAATTAATCAAATTACCTATTACAAGTAAATTTTCAGTCTTGAAGTCAAGAAATGCATTAGGAACTTTGGTATCACTAATGTGATTTTACATGGACAGATCTATGTTTTGAGCTGTGGACAACTGTTGTACAAGTGACACATTAAACAATATAGACAGCAATAAAATAAAATTCTCCTGATGAGGCACTGGGTATCACTAGACAAAATTAGGCAGATTTACACACAACTTGAGAGGTTCACTTGTTTCTGTGTTTTAGATCATGTACTTTTAAAATAAATCGTTCTAAAATAGAATCACAGGCTCTGGCACCAGGGGTTTCAAAATGGCACAAACACAGAGCAAGCCTGAATTTGATAAACATATGAATACTCAATGGGGTAGTATGGAAGCACAGAGAGTATAACTGCCCTAAAATAAATTGTTCTTCCAGATGTTACTAAGCTTCTGAAGTGAGGAAAAAAAAAGTATATTTATAGACTTCTTCAGGTCTCTCATGCATAACATTCACAGCAATGCTGAAACACAAGCCAGTGACTGCCTCACTGAAGAATAAGTGACAGAAAACCAGCTGTTTGCAATCTCCTGTTGGGGAGATTACATTAATATTTTTAGTATTATTCCTCTTCAGTATCAAAAATAATATTTCTGCTCAGGGCATGAGGAAATTACAATAGAACTTTTAGGGTTATGCTATACTTGAAATATTAAAATCACCATTTTAAGAAACTGTTTACTTCAAAATGATAAAGCAAACTCCCTCCTTTCCTAAAGGCATGTATAAGAAAGAGGCAGTAACAATGAAATGCACAGCATTTTTGTAAGAGTCAGGTTTCAGTTACTGCTCTGAATGATGCCCCCCAGGACACGGTTGGCTCTCCTGGCTGCCAGGGCACTGCTGACTCGAATTCAACTTGCCATCAACCAGGACCCCCGGGTCCCTTTCCATGGCACTGCTTTCCAGCATGTCATTCCCCAGTCTGTACAGACATTCAGGGTTGCCCCATCCCAGGTGGAGAATCCAGCACTTTCTGTTGTTGAACTTCATATGGTTGGTGATTGCCCAGCCCTCCGATTTGAGGCAAGACAAAGTCTCTCTGCAGGGTCTCCCTGGCTTCAAGGGAGTCAATAGCTCTTCCCAGCTTTGTGTCATCTGCAAATTTGCTTAGTGTCCCTTCCAGTCTGTGTCCAAGTAATTCATTTATGAAGATGTTGAAGAGCACAGGGCCCAAGGTGGAGCCCTGAGGAACCCCATGAGTGACAGGTCACCAGTCTGATGTCACCCCATTCACTATTACCCTCTGTGCTCAACCAGTGAGCCAATTCCTCACCCACCACATGATGTGTTTATCCAGCTGTGTGCTGGGCATTTTGTCCAGAAGGATCCTGTGAGAGATGGTATCGAAAACTTTACTGAAATGCAAAAGATTACACCAACTGGCTTCCTTTGATCAATGAGGTTGGTTACCTCGCCTTTAAAGGAAATCAGGTTTGATAAGCAGAACTTTCCTCTCATGAAGCCGTGCTGGCTGTGACCAATGACTGTGTTGTCTTTCAGGTGTTTTTCAATACTTCCTAGAATAATCTTCTCCATAACTTTACCAAACATTGAGGTGAGACTGATAGGCCTGTAGTTTCCGCGGTCCTTCTCCTTGAAGACATTTCCTAGCTTCCAGTCAGCCAGGTCCTCTCCGGATTCCCAACACCACTCAAAAATCAGTGAAACAGGCTTTGCGATGACATCAGTCAGCTCTTTGAGGATTCTTGGATGAATCCCATAAAGCCCCACAGATTTGCAGGGATTCAGCTATAGCAGCAGATCACACACAATTTCAGGGTTGACTGGGAGTTGATCCTTCTCGAAGTCATGGTCCTCCAGCTCAGGGCACTGACACCCCCTTGGTTCATCTTCCATGATGAAGACAGAGGCAAAGAAAGCATTAAACACCTCTGCCTTGTCTCTGTTCCTGTTTGTGAGGTGACCAACCTCATCCTGTAAGGTGCCAACGATATTTCTATATTGCCTATTGCCATTGATATATTTGAAAAAAACCTCTTTTTATTGTCCCCCACATTTCTGGCAGCTTCAACTCCAATTGAGCTTTGGCCGCATGAATTTTCTCCCTAGAGCAGCAGCAGAATCTTTCAATTCTTCCCATGTCACTTGACCTTGCTTCCACTGGGCATACACCTTCCTTTTTTGCCTTATCTCCAAGAGAAGATACCTGTTCAGCCAAGCCAGCCTTCTGCCTCACCTGCTTGACTTCCCACATTTGGGAATTGCCTGTTCCTGTGCCCTTAGGACGTGATGTTTAAAAAGTGACCAGTGCTGATGGATCATTCACTTCCATTTGTATGAAGGGGAAGATGGATTTACTCAGTACCTACAGGTACATTAAATGGACAATGTTAACAGTACTGAATCTTTCACTTTAAGAAACTACACGTTACATCTGATCTTCTAGTCATCTCACAGACAGAGAAACACTGATTTTTCACATTTCTGATATACTTAAAACTCTACTGGAATCATCTGCTCCGGTACTTTTAAAGAATATATTCATAGTAATATCACTGTTATCCTTCCAAACTGAATTTTCCATACCTGAGCTGAGGTTGAAAAGTAATACTTTTACAAAATATTCTGAGGAAAACCTGTCTTCCTTCAAAATGGGTTAGTATCCCCGATTAGTACCCAAGAGTTAAATATACCCTAATTCCTAAAGACAGACATCTTTCATCCAAATGACTCTGCGACCTGTTTAGCAATGTTCTCCTTAACATGAATAGAGGCCAAAGCTAATCTGAAGGACAGATATATACCTTTATATACCTTTAATGGTAGTAATTGTCTTGTTTTTGCAGAGGAAAAACGGCAAATCATTCATTGAGGACTTACTTAAAAATGGTATTTTATTCAAGAAAAATAGCAACAACAGTACTATCATTTTAAAACTTCATTTCACTGAATCTTCACCATGAGAAGGGACCTTGAAAAACACAGGATACAGAAAGGAATGCAACATGGCAGGAAAGGAAACATACACTACAGATCACAGGAGTGGAAATGAGAAGCTTGAGAACATCCACAATACAATCAATACTTTCCAAATATATAAATATATAACATAAGTCACATAAGTAATACCTGGGAAGAACTTTTTGTAGAGTCAAGTTGCATATGGAAATCTTTGAAGGAAGTTTGTAGATAAATTTGAGCAAGTATTAAGTATTTAAGAAGAAAAGCATTACGATATGCTACAATTACTCTACAAGCGGCCCATTATGAACACAAGAAGGCAGAATTACAGTCAAACCTAACCATGAATTTGAATTTCTTTTAGTCACCCATGTAACTTAACTAGGCCTTGTTGACATAATCTGTCATTTGATCTTTTGCCAGACTGTACAGATCATTAAAAAAGCGCTTACTGAAACACAAAGGTGACAGTAAGAGGAATTCTTCACTCTGGTAGTTCTGCTGAGTCTGGCAGCATTCGCTGTACCAGATGTATGCCCAGCACCAAGTTGTTGCTTTTCCCTCTCTCCTCCCATCTCAGGCCAATAACCAACTCTGCCAAAAGTTTGTTTGAAAAGCTGTGGTTGTACAAAAAGCAATTCTGCAAAGCAAAAAAAAAAACTAAACTTCCTTTTGCATAACTACTTGTCACATTAAATACCAGTAAAGCACACCAAAGAAAGCACTGTTAACCCCACATATGACTGTGCTTGGTATTTCCTAATTATTTATATACTGAACTTCATTATTTATATGTATTTAAGCTTCATGAGAAAGGTTTTGTTTGGAAGGGACAGGGAAATGGTTGAGAAAATTTCTTAGAGCTGCTGGAAAACAGAAAGCTTATTTCTATGAGTTTATCTATTTGGAGGAGAAGATAAAAAAAAGCCAAAATATTTTAAGTATGTTAAAATGTATCCTCCTGTCCTTGAAAATCAGTTGCCAATTGCTTTCTATTACTAGGCAAAAAACCATCTCCATATGGAAACAGTTGGACATTAGGTAGCTAGAGTAATTTAAGAAGTTATTACTCTTAGTTAAAACACAGTAAGTCATCAGCTGCATTTTCCAAACCTTGTCTAGAGCAAGGCAAATGGTTTGCTGAGTGTGCATGGACAGCTTTTCTGCTGAAGTTGAAAAAAATTCAACATCCAGCAAAATAATGGAGTGTTAGACACTCTCAAACTACATCACTTCTAATATCTTTACCATCTTAACTCACTACACAAAATGAGTAATTTCTGATTTCTAATCCAAAATATTTCTAATTTATTCCTTTTACAATCTAGTATACAATTGTTACTGTGTTAGGATCCTTCTGATAATAGCATTTTCTTTCTGGTCTGTAATTTGCCTAAATGCCTTAAGTGCTGTTCATATTTTCAACTACTATTAGTTTTCCACTCATTTGTTATGTGCTTTTTCTTCAAAATCCAAGAAAAAAAATAAATTGCTCTCAAGTAGCAGAATGAGAAATTAAATTCCAGCCTTGAAGAAAAAACAGGTTTCTATTCATCCAGATTGAGTCAAGCGCATGTTACCTTATAAAGACTGAAGCAATGACTCATAAAATCTTGCACACAGATTCCTGCCTCTCCTAGGAGATGAAGCTACATGATTTACCCAAAAGGATTAAACTGGGTCACAATTATTGAATACATGTTATAACCTTAAACTTCAGGTTAGAATTTCTCTTAAGTCTTACTTTTTGTTATCATTCACTGCTTTATATTTTCTACTTTTTGTTACAAATTTACATTAGAAATCCTTATAGTAGAAATATTTTTGAGATATTTTGACAGGATTTTCACTGAACGCTTTTCAGTAAGCTTTTACATTGTGATGATCAGCACAGTATATACATAACTGGCTTTTCCAAATACTCTTGCAAGGTTTTCAACATTTCTTATCCAGCAGATCATCAGGCTCTTATACTCCTTGAATTCTCAGGTGCAAAGAGATGTGCTCAGCTCAGTTCCTCTAGAACATGAGCATGACACAGGGTTTGTTTCACCTTTCCTGGCCTCGTATGAGTACAAGCAGTTCTCCGAAAAAGCGCCATCAAAAAAGCACATGTCATCCCAAGCACAAAGTAAGCCAAAAACCTCTCCACTTCAGCAGTGATTTGTGCCCCACAGGGACACGGGTCCATGTGGTGATCAGTACACAAAGTGCAACTCTTCAGGAACACCAGGCAGGTTACACAGTTGTCTCTGTCAAACTTCATATAAGATGTTCCTTATGGTTTATAATGAAGGAGACAAGGCGAAGAAGAGGGAAACAAAAAGTGTTTTGCACATGCAGAAGGAGTAAGAGCAAGAGGAACATCCTCAGCCACCATTAAAAGTGCCAAAACCAACACAGTGATGCCAGCTATACCATGCCACACGCACCAAATAACATCCAATACTCCTGGGTTTACCTCTAGTTCCTATATTTTGACACACTACAACTCCTGTGTAAATAAACCTGAGCACGTCCACTAAGTAGTATAGGCTCTGGGTATCACTCACCAGTGAATGAAATATTAAGGATTTGTCTCAGCAACCTTCCCAACATTACACAAAACCTCAAAATTCTGTATCCAACCAGTCAGCCATCCTTCAGTATGCTCTCAGCAGCTTGTTTCTTGTTGAAGAGACAACTTAAGGGCCAATACAAACCCTTGAAGAACACTGAAGAGCCTGCCAGACCACCATCAGTTACTGCAAGCAAAAGGCTTTGGATCATGGCACCCGCACATACCTTTGCTATCTCTGAGGCCAAGCACCCAAGTGGCAGAGGGAACTTAACATGAAACACCACCACATTCCAGTCACCCGAAATGCACGTGCACTGACTGTAATCCTACCTGCCTCTCACACATGGATCTGCCTTCCCACTGCCATAACTACTGCCACTGAAAGCAAAAAAACCCAGAGACACCACACAGAAGGAAATCATCTTTGTAACACACACACACAGACACACACACAGACACACATTCCTAGTAACAGCAATAAAGATGTGATGATTGTACCTGAGAACAAATACGGTCCTCATCTTTTTTTTACCTTAAAATATTTCAGTTAAGTAAATGCATCTACCTCTTCTTAAACTACATCTTAACCAAGTTTAAGCTTTTGGAAACAGTATTGTTAGTACAGCTGTAATACAGAAAAATCAAATTTCAAAACTATTCCTGGAGATAAAATTGTACTGCTGACAAATTTTAAACACGTATGCAATGCCCACAAAAGGAGGAACCTTCTAATTATATTTCAAGTGTTTTCCTCACAATATAGCCGTTTTACTCTTTAATTGCCAGTGCACCATGGAGTTACATAGCAACATGAAGAGACACTGGTGATTTTTCTATTGGGCTTCTCCCTATCCCTCTGGACATCGCAGTAACACAGGAAAGTATTTATTTAAACTGATACAAATGTTAAACAACACAACACTGATAACTTGGCACTCAGCCAACTTACACTTCCTTCTTTGCAAGGAACAGAAATACCTTTAATTCTTCAAATGCTTGTCTTTGTGAAGTCTGAATGTACTTACAGTATAATACATACATGTATTGAATATCTATAATTGAATATATAGGAAAAGAACATACCATATTTACAAAAATGGAAAGAAAAAATACAAGGTGCTTTCAGCTAAGCAAGTGCTATGAAAGCTTTCTAGTCCTGAAGGACTTCCATTAGGAATATTTTTAATGTCATAGATAAAACATACACTCATGCAAATACATGTCAAAATATCCCTTTGCTTTTCCTCTGTTCTTCGAAGAAATAGAATGTTGATTATTTCTTCTAAAGCAACATTTTAGATATGTAAAAACAATAAAGGATTGCAAAGGAATCTGGAGAAATATCTACATGTGCAAGATGTGAGAAAAGGAGTAAGTATAAGAAATTTTAAAAAATCTGATCAGAAAAAATTCTGGCTGCTAGAGACAAAATATTTTCATAGGAAAGAAAGGAGTTAAAAGTAACCAAAACAATGGAGATATTTATATAAAGCAGAGGTCTGTCCAGGCATGAGATCTAATCTTGCAATTGGTAAAGCTATTTACATCTCTGCTGCTTACCTTTTTTTTTTGTTCATTAATATCTCATCCAAATTATATCATCAGCAGCCATTGCTGATGAAAAGTAAGAAGTGTGCTTTGCTGGTCTGCAAGCCTGCCTCTTAAACATTAAGACTTTCCAGGTTATTTTTTTTTAGCTCTACCTTTTTCTCTTCACACCCTCTCCCCTTCTCCATCTGACTTCCCCAACACTTATTCAGCAATCACATGAGAAACCTGGTATTGTCTTGCCTAAAAGCTGGCTACAAATAGTTTCTTCAGCGGTGAAGACACAGTGATGTAGGTGGCGAGTCATCACCCTCCACTCTGCAAATGTGCAGTGACATCATTCAGTAGCTCCTCAAGGCCCTCTGGTACCTCCCATCCCCTCCACAATTGCAAGAAGCAGATTTTATGGAGCGATGCCACTGCAAGTGCAGGACATTAGCCAGCCCTCTCCTCCCCTGCACCCCTACCCATCATCCCACTCCAATGCAGGTCCCAGCCTTGGTGGCTGCAGCCAATGAGTCAGAAAATGACATCACTGTCACATGTCCGTGAGCAGCAGATGCATCTTCAAACCAGGATGTCAGAACTCCTGTACATATCAGGCTTTTCCTGCATACGTGAGCAGAGACTTCACTGTTGGCAAGACAGGCTTTCAACAACACAGTCCTAATTTTGGCAGTCGATGGAGCAACATTTAAGCAATATACAATGTTGAACAGACTGCCAACAGTGTCAGTTACGTCTTTCATAAAAATAAAACCCTACTGAACTAAAAGAAACTTTGTTTTAAAAACAGACCAGTGCAGATAATCATGAAGACATCAAAAGGAAAAAGAAAATGGGAAGAAAAAACAGACTGGCAGGTAAACTCTATCTGCTATTTTAGGTTTTGCTGAGGGCTCAGAGAAAGGGTGCATCCCATCTTTAGACCATTTCCCTTTTTATAAATAAAATAAAAAACCTGATGAAAGAGCAAGGAAAGTTAAATTATCTGAATTCTCTCCTAATTTCACTATCCTATGCACCATTGCCTAAAGTATCCAAGTTTACAGTCACGGAAGATACGTGCTCGAAAATCAGATTATTCAAGTTTCAACAGGACTGGCAAGTCAAGCCCAGACAAATCTCACCTACGATCATCTGGCTCCCTTACAGGGAAGGAAACACGCTTCAAAGATTATATACTTTTAAATGCCACTAGTACTTCACCCTACTTTTAGGAAACATGGAATATGAATAGGTTAATATAATCTTATTTGTTCCTGGTATTTAACACTCATAATGAGAAACAATGAATAAACATCAGAAGAAGAGACCATCTTACAAGTTAATTCTAAACAATGTCATTTTGTTAAGTCACGAATCACCAATTTACCTCCAAATGTTAATTAATAACTACATGAGGGAAAAGAGATGAAAGAGAGTAGAGAGACTGTTGGGAAATACAGGGAACAAAATAAAATGAGCAGAAATTACTGCAAGCAGAGGAAAAACTAAGCAGGAGAAAAGTACAGCAAAATTTCTGAGAAGGAGAAGGGAGGAACATTGACAGGGAGAAAAACTATGTTGTCAAGGTGAAAATAGATAGCTGAACAGAGTAGACAAAGGAGAATGAGAAAGCTCAGGAGAGTGTAGGAAGAAATGCAAACTAAAAAAAGATGAGGACTAAATCTTGCAAGGGAAAACACTGAATGCAGCAAATGTGCTCAACTTAAGTGAGCCAATGTGAGGTTGTTTAGGAAGAGGACAGCAAGAGCATTTAGAATATTTTAAGGAAGATTGATGTGTGCTCTTCTATGCACTGACTACACAATACCCCAGAATACATACTGTAAAATAACACATCCTTCTCCCACAAAAGGATATGACAGTGAGGACGTTACTACAGGCCCCAAGCCTGCAGTCTCCTCCTTCTACTCAAACAAGCAACTATGCAATGACAGGAGCAGCTGAGGAAGTGGCAAGTCCACAAGTTGTATCCAGCACCTTACATTTAAAACCATGGTTTGGAGATTCCTATATATTGGAAAATATGACACATTGAGTACAATTTACTCTTACTTTGAGACTCCAAAGTATATTTGGAGAACCTGAAGCATCTGCTTTTTTAAAGTAGAAATTCAGCTTTTGCCCATTAAAAATTTGTGAATAAGGCAGTAGAACGACATCGTGGACACAAAAAGGAAAACGTGCATTTAAAAACTGGATCTTTTTCTGAGTTTTGATTACTTTTTGCTGTTATTTTTCATGCTTATTTTACTAGAAGGCAAGGGATAAGAGTTTGCTCTTTTTTTTTCTTAAATATGCAACACCCCCAAATTGCTGTGTTAAAATTGGAAAAACTCCCAATCAACATGAGTCAGCAAAGCACTCCTCCAACGAGAATAAAAAAAAAAGACAAGGCTTAACATTGCCCTTAGAAATATCACCAAGAAACGTGATTGACAGTGATAAAATATTCAGACTTACTTTAACCTTAAAGGATATTTATTACAATTATTTCATTCCTCTGTTAATCTGCCTGAGAAAGCCCTAGACAAAGAAAAGGCCAGATCCAGAAGAAGTACATAAAAAAAGTGTAAATTAAATTATTTTGTGTTATGCTTGGCTATGTCCAAAGGTCCTCTTAAAAATCTATCTGGAACAGTGTTAAAAGCTACCAAACCCAGCATCTGTAGTGTATAAATCCCTAGCATACTATGGAAATCATTGAGGATATAGGCATTATTTTTAAGAGAGAAAAAATTGCCTTCCTACACTAACTTGTTCCACTGACTGAAGAGGCATGATGACAATTCCCAGCCACTAACTTTGAGACAGATTAAATGAATTCTACCTTTAGTGCCTTTCTCCGAGTTACCAGAATCATCTTCCCACCTGTGGTAAAGTGGCAAACTCAGGACAGAGTTCAACTCATTATTAATCCAATCCCAAAGAGGCTGAACCATCCCAAATGCCAGTGTCTCTCCACCAGTAACAAAGTCTAGGTAACCAGACGGGATGTGGATGCCTACACTGAAGACATTCACATGAGGTCAAGCAGATTCCATCTTTACTGTATGGATTCAGGCAGTTGTATCAATGCATATGATCTTCACCTATTTAGTTACTAGCTCCTGTTGTGATTTAACATGGGATTAAAATATCATTTAACTTAACCCTTCTTTGTGTATTAATTACACTGACTCACTTTCCTTCCATAAGGTATAAAAAGGAAGGCTATGGCTTTGATGATTTTTTTTTAGTTTGTTGAATAGTGGGGTCACTCAGATGTTTGAGATGTGTTCTTTAAACTACTGTTATTCATTGCAATCCACATATGATAAAGATTAGGAATAGGTGCTATTATAGCTCCATTAGCTAATAAATCCCCCTATGCAGAAGCAAGCCATCAATCACATTAACATTTATTCTTCCTTGAAAAAGAAAATAACATGGATATGACAAAGTTGGAAGACAGGAAAGGCACAACAAATCAGGGAAAGTATCAGTGGAGAAAAAGCTAAGCACTTATAAAAGTTCAAAAACAAAAGGAAAGAAGAGTGCACAGGGATATTGGCTGAGAAAAATAATTTTTAAAAGGGAAAAAAATTTCTGTTGTATTTCCTTCATTCATTATCATTCTTATATTTATGCAAAATAACAGAGGCTGGATTTTTTTTTCAAAGTACTATGGCAAGATAAACAAGGAAGCACACAACAGCACAGGCAAATTTAAATAGTGACGTAACTGCACTCATGCTGATAAAGTTAAATGGGATATATCTAAGCAGATATATTTGTGGATTAAGAGACACATACAGGACTCTAAGAACATTTTCAGCCCTATAATGCTCCAAATCCCCCAAACTCTTATAACCTGAGATGGGTATAGTAAAGGCCATTGCAGAATCAGTATATTTATTCACTATCCTAGAAAATTTAAAATTTCAGTGAGGGATAAATATATTTCTACTGTCACCAGTACAACAGCCACTCTGTTATTTCCAGTGCAAATGCTCCAGAGCAGGTACTGCTCAGGTCTGTGTTCTGCAGCCTGGGCCTGACTCTGAAAGACTCTGGATATTGCCACAGTGATAACAACCATTATTGACCATTTTCAACTCAGTTGTGCATTTTATACTCTTTTTTAAAAATTGATAAGCTAATACCACACTATAAGTTCATGAACAAACACGTGAATTCCTGTCAGAAGACAAGGTTTTAGACACACAGCAGGTTCAAGAAACAGAATCCTTATTGGGAAGACTGAAGTATCTCATAGTAGGGCACATTTGAGCAAACATCAGTTGAAAAGTGACTGAAGAGAATAGTTAAACAATAGAAGACTTAGTCCTGTAATCATTCTTTGAACTAAGGTTTTAACTTAACAAATCTACTTGCAGGCAGCTGAATGATAGAATAAAAATGAATCTTTCACAGACCAAGTAACAAGCAAAAGAGAAATAGGTCAATCAACAAAGATGTCATCTTTTGCTGTGTAGCAAAATTTATCCCAGAGTGCTGACACATAGTGTTTTTTGATTCTGACTCACCACTTTTATTATAAAAACGTTTATAATATAGCAAATAATGCAACATTTTAAAATATATACAGTTAAAATTCAAACCAAAAGTGTGATCATTGAAGTGAAAATATTACCTAAATCGTAGCTAGCTTTTATTATTAAACCATGTCACAAAGTATAAATGATTTTATTCTGCCAATTAACCTGCAGTGTCAGAACACAGAAATATCTTTAAAGAAGCTAACGAGACGCTGTCTAGGGATGGCACAGGGAGGGCTGGCTCATGTCTTGCATACTGCCATGCATACAGATTGGTACCACAGCCAGCCTAAATTACCTCTACTTACACTCCTGACAACAGTATGCACATACTGAGTGTCCAAGACAGTATAGTTGCATGAGATAATGAGATAATGACATTTAAAAACAAATACATACATAAAATACAATCATACTCCAACTACTTTCTGTGCATTTCTGGCACAGCACCCACAAAAACCAATCAACTGGAGGATGACTGGACAATTTGTTTTCCTCCTTTTGTTTTCTTTTCTTTTTTTTTTATCTTCTCCTCTGAGATAGGGAAGTCAGGGTTTGCAAAATAGCCTGAAATAGCAGAGGGTTCACACAGGTGTGGGATTTTTAGTCATTGCAAGTCATTTAGTCATTACAAAATACCAGAAGTGCCTAACTTAACCATTTGGCCCTACTCGTACAGCATTGGTGTATGTGCAACTGGAGCAGAGCCTGTTTTTCCCTGTCAAGAGGGCTTCCTTTATTAACTACTTTGCTTGAAAGCCAGGGCAACATTTACATATTTTTTGTAACTGTTTAGAGTTATATTTCTTTGTTGTTAAGATCTCTCCTCAAGCAAGAGCTTTGGGCTTAAACTGGCTTCTCAGCGCTGCTTGTCATGCAAAGCTCTCACTTTCGTCAGTATGCTGGAAGAGGATCTCCCTCCCCCCTCTTGCCCTTGGACAAACACCACAATTAAATATTCCAGATTGCTGCTAATTTCACAAATTTTTTCTTAAATGTTTGAAAGTTTACAGCCAAGATTTGGCCCTCTTTTCCAATTACAGGAGTTTTGCAAGACTAAAACGGAGATGAGTACAAGACTGAAATGTAACCGCATTTACAGGGTTACAAGGACAGATAAAACCCTGCATACCATTAGTTGCTAACACATGCCAAAAGCAAACCTGTGATCTGCGTGTATTTACTCACATGTGGTGTCATTAGCCACAATCCCAGTTTAAGTCCTCTGGCAGGCCTTTACTCATCTTTCCTTACTCAGTTGTGAGTACGTGGTCTTAAATCATGTCAAGGGTCCCTTTTTTTTTGGCCTTGTCCTTAAGACTATTTTTGTACACCTGATAGACTATCTATATATTTTAAGATGTATGTTAACCTCTTAGGATCCACTCAGAGAAAACTGTTTTAGACTACTGGTCTCCTTTACATTGTGTGGAATATAAATATATTGTGTGTGACAGCAGTATAAAATTAGAGACACACTTCTGCCAAAATTATATATGAACACTGGAGATGAAGATCCACCCATTAGTAAGTTCTGGAAAAAAAATTTAAAAACCCTGTTTAAAATAATGCAAATTTTTTTTTTTCAGGTGACAACTTCCCTCAGGGTGAGTTCATTTTACCAAATAGCTTTGTTAGGCTGTGGCACTGTTGTGACTGGCTCAAAACTCAGCAACCTTCTACTGGATATGAAAAGAATATGTAAATTTTTATGTACGAACTAGGAAAACAAACATGGTGTTTTCCATTTTTAAATGCAAATACATACCCCACAGCTACCTGAAAATATTGCCACTGATTAAGTAATATTCACTTCAGTTCACCTGACTCTCGGTCAGTTCAGTGTTTTCCAGGCTGAAGATGTCACAGCAGGTTTCACCACACACTTCCAATGCCCTGCTGTACCAATGGAGCTAATCCAGCTCTCTGGAAGAGGAGAACATGTTTAGCACTGACCTGAGTTTTGCCCTGTAAGACTCACTTTGATGACGAACAATGAAAACTTTCATTAGTATGGCCGAGTGGAAAAAGAGTTGAAATCAATATTTTATTACAGTCCATGTTTAAATCCCTCTTGCAATCCCTGTTACTTAGCAGTCTGCTTTACTGTTTTTTAAAAGAAAAATCATTAGCCATCTTTTTCCTGCGGCATTCCTCAAGGCAGACTGATTATAATAGTGCCTTCTCTCTCTTTGTAAGCAAAACGCTGTAGAAGACACTTGGCACTGATGATGCTGTTGAAGCACTGCTTTCCTCTCATCTCAGAGACAGCTGCACTGTAGGCATTTCCTCAAAAAAATACGATCATGCCCAATAAGTAACAGGACACATTTGTGTTTTATTGACACAGCATTATAAGCAAAGGTTCATTCAAAATCCAGAATGCACATTTTTCCAGTGATTATGGAGGGTGCCAACTGTCAGGGGGATGCCAGACAAGTCTCCCTTTTGAGAGCCGTTGTACTGCCTTCCAATTAAAATCACCTTTTTTTATTTTGCACATTAGTAAGTACTTTTTGTACCTTTACAAAGAAATGCCAGGGTAACCGTGCTCCGAATACATATCTACATTATGGTATTAAAGCCTTTTGAAGATACAATTACATGCCAAGTCCTTATTTTCATCTCCTTCAGCATTATAGCCACGGAGCATTTGTGACAGACCCCAAAGCCTACTGAGACTCCAGTTTTCCATATTCTAGCTCCAACACTGCCATCAGACACAGAATTCAGAGAAAACACTGAGGATCCCATTTACACCAGCCAGAACATCTTACATAATAATGAAGTGTTCTTATACAGTTTACATTACATTACCCTCAGCTAGGGTTAGAGCATACTGTGCCATATAAAACCACAGAGACAAGACTGCTTTCCTGAATGAAGAGCTTACAGCCTAAGAATACAAGGAGCACACTGTGGGGGAAGAGAAGGCAGGCACGGGGAGGTAAAAGCATGTGTAAATGCATCTACACAGACAACATTTACCATTAGAGTAATGCAATTGCCAACTATATCCATCATCCCCTCAACTCCTTATGGGTATGATGGCAGAAACGGTAAGGAGGTTGAAAAAGATGAGTGCAGCAGCTACAAATGTTGGTGATGAAGGGTATTTATAGGAAAGGAACGCCACAGCAAGAAGAATGGAGCATTTACAGGAGATAAGGAACGAGTGGGCAAGCCTTACAATGCTGACAGCTATGAAGAGACAGATGATGCAATCAGATTTGCACATGAGGGAGGAACACAGTGGGCAAGTGCAGATAATAGGGGAAAAAAATAAGCTGGATCAGCTTAACAGCGAATGTT
The DNA here is from genome assembly GCA_013396775.1 of Cephalopterus ornatus. Taxonomy (NCBI): domain Eukaryota; kingdom Metazoa; phylum Chordata; class Aves; order Passeriformes; family Cotingidae; genus Cephalopterus; species Cephalopterus ornatus. Next base: position 73,961 of record VZRE01008709.1, on the reverse strand, counting down.
AATGAAGAAATTTTAAAAGGGTACTTCAGTCAAAATAAGAAACAGAATTCATTGTGCATTCTTCTGGGAAGGACTCAAAGGGATGATCCTGCAGTGATCAAGTTGGTGGATAAGGCATACATATTTTCTTTCTCGCATAAATTGGTTCTCTACCCACTTGAGAAGCTGCCTTTTAGCATATAAATATATTTTATTGCTCCCAGCCTCAATTAAGATGCTCTTCTGCATTTTGTATCTTAAGTCACAGCACAACATCAAGCACTCCAGGGTTTGGGTTTTTTGGGGTTTTGGGGGTGGTTTTTGTTGTTTTTTAAGAGTTTTCATGATTCCATACTAACTTCACATTAAACGAACTGGTAGTCTAACAATTTTATCTGCAATAGGGTATCTTTAGCAGCACAATGTTATTTAACATATGGGATTAATGTTATGCAAAATGCATAATTTGAAAGAGAAGGGATTGGTAATAATCTTGCTGTAATGCCTCTGAGAGCAGGAATATAAAAATACTATGAAGTGAGTTACTGTGTCTTCTGGAACCAATACTTTAAAATATCTTCCTGTTATTGGTTGTACGACTTCACTAAGATGACAAAACTACATTGATCTCTTAAATAAATGTGTAATTCCTTAAATCTCAACTGAATTTTGTATTCACTGAATTATATGCCTTAATGGTAGAATATCTCAGTATTATTGTTTAACGTTTAAAACACTGGTGCATACATTTAACACTAAGTATACCTGCTCTTTGCCTCTAAGTATGCAGCAATATGAGACTGATACAGTCCATTTATATTCTAATGCTTTTCTTGAATCACACACTTGTGTATCATGAACAACTGCACAGTGTCACTGACTGCTAGTAATTATTATCAGTCATACAACCAGTCATTTCCTTTCTACAGTTGACCCCAAACCACAAAAGATGCTAAATTACTCAACTAGCTCTCTAAAAGATGATCATGGGTCCCTTCCCTGGATTCTTCACTGACACTACACAAACCAAAGTAGCCTTTGCCCACTACAGCTTTCATTCTGAATCTACTCTCAACATCCAGTGTTACAATAAACTCCTGTACCTGAGAGGGCTCTAAGCACCACTTCAAGGACAAAGTTAGCATACAGAATTTCTAACTGCATGTGGCTTGCCAAGTCATGTGAGAGAAAGGTTACCTGTAACTATATAAAAATAGAAGGGCATATGCCTAATGATTTTCTATAAACAAATACCAGCTAATAAACGAAGATCAAAACCTTTTTTGTCTATCAATTGCTTCCCTTCTCATCTTTGAGCAGGAAGTCCTATTTTAAATTAAGTCAAAGTATGTTAATTAAGTGTAATGATCTTGTAGCATTATCAATGTTATAAGCACTACCTGCTCACTGAAAAGTCTCTGGAGACTTCAAATTGCAATAATCATCAACATACACGTGAGTGTGTATCATCAGGACAATGCAATTCAAGGTCCTTGCTTTTCTAAATTAAAAGAAGCTCCATGAAACTAAATCTAGAAGCAAGAACAATAATGTAGAATAAAATTACCCAAATCACTGTTTTAAGAGCGGCTATCAGAGATACCAAAGTTTTAGGGACATAGGCAATATTTATGTGGATTCTAATGGTTTAGTCTGCATGTAATCCACATACGACTCTGAATCTTAGAGCATCCTACCTCTTCAATGAGCTCTTAACTGACCAGTGTATTTAACCTATATCCTATTAAAAAATAAAGAAGGTAAGTACAAAGGCAGAAATATAACTTCTGAAATCTAATGGGACAGGGTTTCACAGGATAATGCCTTAATATCTGTAGATCAATAATGAAAATATGCAGAGCCACATCTAAGGGAATTCATTTTCAAAGCAATACTTCTTGCAATCACTTAAATAAATTGACTATCGTACATTAAATCATTATAGTCAAAGAATACAATAATGTAGAAGAATTATAATTCTCTTTGAATTAAGATATCACAAGCAATCCTCAGACTTGGGATTTGTGCTTGAGGTATTTTTTCATATGGGAAAGACACATCTCAACATTCAAAATCACTGATACTCATGAGGGAGCTCATGAATTAGCCTGAGTGAGAAATGTCCAACAGGGCTTCAAGAGCCCTCAGCCCAAAATTACTTTCAAGAAGGAGACAAATGAAAGAATATAAAAACTACTAAGAGGGCAATTTTAGAGAATGCAAAGTATTTTGCTCTGTTGGAGAGCTGGCAGATGGTGAGCTATCACAATGTTCACCACTATTACCAGAAAACAATTACAGAGGTTATTATCTGAAAGATAAGTCACTACATCAGGTTGAAACTCCTGCAAAACGCAATATATGTATAGGAAGAAAAATGAAACAAAAAATGACATCACTCTCAATGTAAAAGAAGAAACTTATACACAATATGACAGCTTAATGCATCTCTGCAGTTCTGTTCAATGTGCTCTAGGGCGACACTGCTTGACCAGGGAGGTTGGACCAGATGACTCACTGTGGTTCCTTCCAATCTGACCCATTCTGCGATTCTGCAAACAATTCAGCCACAAACAGGATGAAGAATTTCTAAGAGTGCAGATGACTTAGCATTGCTAACTGCTGATTCACTTCAGAGTTTATTTTGATTTTGGCTTTCACATATTTTTTTGCCTTTTCAAAGCAACAGTGAGGGGCAGGAGGAAGCTAAGAGCAGGTAAAAGTGCAGCTGCTCTAAAACATTTCATAACTATTTGCCAAAGGAATTTCAGCCACTTGTGTAACACCACGCAGTCCTTGCTCAACTGACTCTTCCTTATACCAGCAGCCTGTGTTCTGAAAGCTGAAATCAATGCCAGCAGGGAAACCTTTCAGATAAAGCTTTGAAGTAATGAGGTTCAAACCAAATCTTTTTCCTTTGGAAGGGAGAGTAAAAATCAAATACTCCTCCAAATTTAAACACCTTGAGAACATTTATAAGAATTTATCCTTTACTTACAGGCTATTAGTTAGTTAATTATTTTCTTACCAAAGCACTGGAAAAGCTTGTTTTCACCTATGATGTATTAGGGCTTCAGGTTTACAACTGTACAGTTAACATAAAGATATTGTTATATGGAAGAACTTCTAACATCCTCAGTCATCGCTAATACAAGTATCAAGAGTAAGCAAAACGAGCAAATAATTTCTAAAACACATATAGTAAAAGATATACAAAACAGTTGTCAGTCCAGAGATGAGTCTGACACTCAGTACACAGATACATCACTTGAAGGCATAAAAAAGAAATACCATTTATCCTGTTTAAAACATCACAAGTGTTAAACCCAACCTCTTATTTTTCATCTGATTTAGATCTGACAAGGAATTTCTGCTTTGATGGAGAATCTGACTGTACAAATATTCTGAGTGCCTAAGACAGTATTATTTAACTTTCATTTGGTAATTTAATAACTGTAAATGAGATGCACATAAACAAAGAGTTTGTTTGGAGAGCCCCACCAGCTGATGTCTGAGATGAGAATGAAAGGTCTCCTTTGTCTACCTAAAAGCTGCTTTTCCAAGTGACCTCTGGCACGTCACTTTAATTGAAAGTAGGAGTCTGAAGCTTTCATGAATCTGAGGTTATATTCCTCTGTGACCTTTGCTAAGGGCTTTGAATTTACCCCATGTAACTTATTACAAAAAAACTCAGTTTGTTCAATTTAGAATATCAGTGTGCTACAAGTAACATCAAAAATGAACAACATGAAGAGTCCAAAACAAAATTAAATATAGGTCTCATGGAAAACAAAATAGTCTGGTTTACTGAAGTCTTTCAAACAGTGATTCAAGAACACTTGATTCAAATATATGTATTGCTGCAAGTACCTAAAAATCAGTACAACAACACTGAGATGATAAATCCAATCATATTCATCTCCTTATACAGATTTATTAAATTACCAAAGGTCTTGATTTCAGTTCATCACCAGCAGCAGCACAATCAAATAATGAACCAAATTCAGAAGTAGGCTCATGCTGGAATAATCCACCACGACTTAGTATTTTAATTACTCATGTTTCAGCCTGCTATAAGCTACTGTAAGGTTTTCCTTTCCAAGTCAATTTTTTTTTTCTCCCATCAGTGCCTAAATAAGTAGCTAAGTATTCCTACTTGCTTTGGGTTTATATTTCTACAGAAGTTGTCACAAATATGAATAAATGCCCTAATGCCTGGCTTAAAACTTCATTCCCCAAAATCTGACCCAGAAAAGCTTAATATGCCAATTTATATGATTACTTTTTTTAAATAATTCCCAAGCAGCCTCCTCAGTGATCTAATTTATTTAAAGTAAAATTAGCTTTCTCTCCCTGTTCTTCTGGTATTAAAATTAAGCTGTGTCCCATTGTATTTTTTGGTGTTTAATTTGATATAGTAAGACTAACTAGCACTTTGATTGCTCTTCTCACACAACTGAATATGTGCCTTTCAACCATTTCTGCCCACTCCATGCTTTTCACCTCAGTGCCAAGTGCAAAATGCCACATCTGAGGCAATTACATCATCCTAATGGTATTCAAAAATTTAAATAATACGATATTAGCTTCACTCACACTAGGCATTTCTCTCTGCATTGTTAAATAATACCACATCAAGCTAAAGAACAGCATAAAATTCATACCTATGGCTCTCTCTTTGAAATTGTATCCTCAACAGACCTTAACATACATAATGCAGCCCTGAAACACCACATCTGTAAAGACAAATCCACACTTCTGATCATTGCAGTTAAGATATTCAGATAAACTTACAGTTTAAAGACAAAAATAAACCAGTGTAAGAATACCTAACACTTGCTTTAAGTTTTAGTTTTAAAAACACAGTGATGAGAGATTCCGTAAGCTTTGCTTTCTACAGCCATTCCACCACAGCCTGGCAGTGAGTCACAAACGCAGTCACAAGTCACAAATGCCTGTTAGACACAAGTTCCAGGTTTGCAGAACACAAAAGCCGTGTTTTCCAAAGCAGCACATCTCAAGCACAGCACTGGAATAATCTTCACAACAGCGCAGCTCCCGCTCAAGCACATGGCAAAGCCACAGTACAGGTGGGGCAAAGCTGTTCTGCCACCAGACAGCAAAACTCTAGGCCAGAAATTCCCTGCGTGGCTACTGATCCACTCTTGATCAAAATCAGCTCTTTTCCAGGGTTTTGTAGAAGTTAAACTCAAATTCTCCATTAAAAATTGCATACTAGTAAGCTGTATTACTAAAAAAAGGCTTCTGTTCATGAAATAGCAAATACAATGCAACCCAAAAAGCAGCACAAAGCAGTTCTCAAACCAGGCACAACTGCTTCACACTCAGAACATAAAAACCATGAAAATCTCATGTTCCAAGAAAACTCAGTCGAATACTCAAACTACATATTTATATTATGCAATAGCTTCCACACCTCCTCACTGAAATGTAAAAATTAATTTCAGGACTATAAAGAGCATTGTAACACAGGGAACTTAACTTTGCTATAATACATAATTCCAATTTTCCTCATTCCTTGGGAAGTACAAAAAAGCACAATGTGTTATGCACAAATCACACTTTCAGCAGGAAACGGGTTAACAAGGTGCTTTTTTCTTACTGACAATTCTGATTAGTATTTACCTTGATTTTAGTAAAAATGTAATCGTGCCCACAATTTAAATAAGAGAGAAGTACTATTTTCCCCTTCCTTCCCACACTACTTTTCACATTTAATAATATTTATTAAGATTGGTTTGAATTAAATTTTTTAATTGTTAATATAATAAGCTTTTCAGTATGTTCACTAAATAAATCAAATTGAACTGGGTAGAAATACTTGCAAAAATAACTAATCACAAGAACACTGTCATAATCAAATTGCATAATTAATGGATCCTGATTTCCTATGACTTGAAGCTTTTTTCCCCCACCACTTTCTTACTCCAGTTACTGCAAACTTCTCCAATACTCCTCTGATACCCATTCCTGACACAGGACACCTGCCCAAACCAGGGGTGTTAATCCAACACTCTCTGCCCAGAAGGCAAATCCAATGCATCTTCATGCGTCTCTCTTTCTGATTTGGTTTAAAGACTAGTCTAGAAAAGGTAGTCACTTCCAAAACCAGTTAGGTCCCTGGAAGATCTTGAAGCTCTCTTGACTTCTCTTGAATACTACCTGTATTTAGTAGTTACAAAAATAGACATTTGAGCACTCACTACTATTTTCAGTCTATGCCTGATTTATATGCACATCAAGGGATTTATTAACATGTAAAGCTCATCTTAGTACCTCAACAAGCTAACACAGAGATTAGTTATATTAGCTGATGCAGTTTAAAGGAAATTAGAATAGAATTTTAAACCTACCACAGCATGAAGAAGTGAAACCTCTTCTACTTCAGAGACTATTTTAGACAAAAGCATAAGCCAGTGTGCTCTTGGCTCTTAAATCCACCAAAACAAAATGAAGTTTCTATATCGAAGAACAAAAAGTACTGTCCAAAGAAAACCCCATTGTAGAAGAGGACAGCACTCACAGAAAATATGAACAGGACAAGAGGTGGGACCTTTCACCCATCTCAAAGTGGAATATTACATCAGTTCCTCATTCTTCAAGTGAGGAAAAGTCAGGCTGTGTACTATATCATGGCAGAAACATGGACAGTTACATTTTTATTATATACTCCCCATGATCCTAATAACAAACTACTAAATATCTACTTCAGTGAAACATTTTAAATAATGCATTTTTGACTGATTTTATTTATCATGCAATACAAACAAAAAGTAAGAAAAAGTCAACCCAAGTGTGCAGTTTGAGGTGTAATACTAACTCATGGCCAGTGTTCTGCTTGCTCCCATAGGACTGTCAAACCTTTGTGGAAAAATTAAACAGGAAAAGGAAAAATTTAAAAAAATGGTCTAAAGAGTGCTAAAAGAAGTAGCTTTTTTTTGGTGATGGTGGAACTGATTTCTCTTTACTATTTCAGTTTGTCTTCATGTTCAGATTATTCACAAGTACACAGATAACCGGCTGCTTTGCCAGCTAAAATTCCAATTTTAACCCTCTAAACATTACCTATCATTTACATAGCTCTTTATATGTCAAACTTCATTCATGTTTGACAGAGCAGTCACCTTTTATTGCTGGAGAAAATAAGTAAAATTCAACATGTACCTTGTAAACAAATAAATACTTGAACACAAATGGAAACAAATTTTAATTTAAGGGGAACACAGAGATTGTGTAGCATAAGTTGGTTATCTTTCAAGACAAGATCTTGAGCCTAGGCTGCTTGAACAATTTCCCTATTAAAATCTGAGGCAGCAGAAACATACAGGAGAAAACCACAATAAAATAGAAACACTATTTTAGTTTGTATTCAGTATTTAACTAAATGAGCCATATAATTCCCTGCAGCCAAACTGCATTGCATTTGCTTTTCTTTTTCAAAGAAAAAAAAAAAAAGAAGCAAGGAAAATGGTCCTATAAGACACAAAGAAATGTTTTTGCATTGCAGCTACCAAAAATAGATGCAGGCCTTTGCTGATTCCATTTCTCAAAAGCATGCAATACTGAAGAGGAATTAAAATCCATACAAGCTGCAGATGGACTCAGAAGACTTTGGAGCAAAGACCACTTCCATCCTTCAAAATAGCTCAGACCACCACCAACACTTACTGTCAACTTGGTGTTTATTGTATTTCTGCAAAGTTGCTGCAAATTGTTTTCCCTGCCTATCAGGTCACAGCTAAGGAGCCACTGGAACACACATGAAACACAAAGACTTTTTTTTTTCACACATCCTGGTAGCATCTCCTGAGCACAAATCATCAAGTACAGGAAGAAGCAGTAAACTATTTTAAGCACTTCCGGTGATTTTAAAGAAACAATCGATCTATTAGCTTGGATACTGAGTGTTCAACTTCTACTGCTTTAGAGGATCTCCTGCTCTCCAGGAACCCAAATCTCCCTCACCACAGAAGCTGCCTGCAGTCCCTGTTCCCCAGGACTGCATGTCTGCCAGACACAAACCCAGGTCCTGTTCTGCTGGATCACTGGGTGACACATCGAGTGCACAACAACAGAATTTACTCTATCTTCAAGTAGCAGAAGGGAAAAATAACAAAACTGTTATTTGCATAGAAAAAAAATAAAAACTATAAACTGGAAAGGACTGCAAAAAAAATGTTAGAATCGGCTTCAATGAAAGGATTTAACAGAGCTTACATTTGCAGCATATGAAGCAGGAAAAAAAAAACCCAACCAGACACTTCACAAAACATCCCATTTTCTGATGTCCCTTAGACAAAAACACAGGGTTGTCTACAGAGCACCAATCCTGATAGGATACTTGCTGAGGCAGGTAGTTCCAGCAGTCCATCTGTTGGGTTTTGTTGTGGGGGGCTTTTTTAACTTATTCAAGGATTCTTGTTTCCAAAGAAAAAAGAGCTCTCCCAGACATGAATGTGACCAGGGACCTGCTTAGTGATTAACCCAGCTAAAGTCAGTAACAGAAGACCCAGCTTTTATAGGAACAAAGGCATTCAGGACTCATCCTTAATGGGATCCCTCAGAAGAAAAAGAAAAAAAAATCCAACAAAGGACCATTCAAATATCAGGAAAAAAACTCAACAAGGAAAGCATGACAGACACTGAAGCACAAGGAACGTTCAGTTTACGTCAAGTCTGTCTGGTCCCTATAGAACCAGAGGTTGCCAGAAGAGGCAAGGGAGCAACAACAAGGTAGAAGAAAATCACAGAACAGTGTTAGAAAACTGTTGCAGGAGAATCATTTGGAAAGGCTCAGACAGAGTAAGGCTGTGGTAACACAGACACCATACCATCATAGAAAGCAAAGCTCTCGGAACAAAATTGCCAGGAGAGCACGGACACCCACTGTGCGAAGTACATGCCACACCTGGAAGAAAAACAGTTAAGCAGAAATGACAACATTATTTTTGGCTACAACACACCCTAAGAAAAAGGACAGCTAAGAGAATTATAAGTGTTTCTTTGTAATAGAAGGAGAAATACCACCAGGATTCAAAATTGATGCAATCACAGAAAATACACCTTAATATATTACACTAAGGCCACCTCAAACGTAACCAGGATACTTCACCTACAGAATCATGCGACAATGAATAACAACAAGAGGAAAAATATAGCAAGAAAGTCAGCGGTGGACGCCGGGTCAGAGTCTAAAAACCTTTAACAGCATTTCCCCACTCATTTTGCCTCATGCCCCCCTCCTAAGTGAATTTTAGCATTTACATTCCCTGCTCAGTTATCCCAGATACAGTATTGATGTGGCTTTACTGCTCCTTATGCCTAAGACAGGCCATAACCATGAAGCACTTTGTACACAGCCTCTAAGAGTACCAGTGCATAAATTATAAATTATTAAACTTACTGAAAACCTTAATAGCAGCAGACTCCACAGGCATAGGTCTCACCACAAAAAACTAAAACTTTGGAAATATTTCCTTTTTGTCGCAGTAGTGTTTAAGTGTTTACTGTAAGGGAGAAAGACTAAACTATCTACACTTTCAGAGGTAGTGCACAGAATCACGTTATAGTGGCAATATCACCGTGTATGATATAAAAGAAAATGGAAAAGGAACTGAAGTTCAATCAAACCTGTAAAAAAGAAAAACAAACAAGGAAACAAATAAACAAAAAAATCCAACAGGTATGATCCTTATTTGCCTAGACCTCACATACCTACACATAGCAACTTAAGGGAACACTACTATCGACTTTAAGAAGCACCGCTCACAACCTCTCTAATAAGCAGTCCAGTCTGGTCTACGACAGAGTTCACTGGGCACAAAGACTGTCAAATTAAGTATGTTCAACTCCACTGGAAAAACAGCACTTCAAGGGAATGCTTCTGCTCTATCATCCCCACCAGAAATAGATCAGGAGAAACTGCATGACATAAGGACTGAGAAGCACAGTCACTGTAAAACCCTATTACACAGCAGACAAAAAGAACAGAGAAAGGCAAAACATAAATCACTCCAACAGAAATTAGTTCCTCTAGCCACTGCCAGATAAAATGATTATAAATCCCAACAAAATAAAGACCAAGTACTAAAGCAATAGACAGCCCTACCTCCTTAAAAATATCCAAGAACCATAGCAGGGTTAGTGGTGTACCCATTACTGACAGCACAAAGCATTGGGAATAAACCCCAAAGAACTAAAGCTGCAGGAAGGAAGATAGGCTATCACACCTCAATTAAATCTAACAAAAGAACAGCATACTGCATAGATGTTTCAAAAATGCTCATGGAGTGACAGAGTTAGGATGGAGCGGGCAGACAGAAGCTGCAGTAAAACTGCAGTCAAGCAGAAACGCCACTGTTACTGCCTTCCAGCAATTGCATTGTACGTATTCCCAAATTAATAACCCAAACAGGACAGCGATATAAGCTTAAACAGTTCCTAAGCAGGAGCACCAGCCACAGCTTCCTCAATAAACATGCTGAAAAAAACCCCTCAGGATATACATATCTAAATAAAAGGACCAGATATCTCTGACAAGAAAAGCCCTGTGACATAAGGATACGGTTTCTGTATGTGTTAAGCTGCATTCACAGGCTATTTAATGACAAGTCTCTTCAGTCTTCTATCTCACACACAGACCCAGCCTGCGTGCTGTTCTGTGGCACCTACACCATAGAAGATACAATCAGCACATCCATTAACAAGTTTATAACAGACACCTTAAATATTTCAGAAGTTCAGCAACAGCCATAAGTAAATTCGTACTGATTTTACATTAACTAGTTTTAAATGTTTAATGTTCACATCAGTGAAGATTTGTTTCCCAAGTAACACAGACACAACCCAATTTATTCTAATTGGTAGGTTAAAACAAATTTCATCGAGAACTAGTATGATAATAGTTCACCTTTTAAAATGCGTAACAAATACTGCAAACATAGGAAAGTGAAAACCATGTTTCCCCTGTATCCAGACAAATACACCCAGCTGTCCTCAGTCACCACACCAAGTGCTTTGGCAGAACCCCTCCTCTCCACATCAAGAAAATTTTACCTACAACAAATTGTAATGTTTTTTCACTTCAATCAAACCTACTGCTTAGTGCCCCATTTTAGATCACAACCTTAATTGCATGTCTTGGAATTTTTTTAATTGATATTGCCACCTAGCGGCTTGTTTAAACAATATTAAATAACCATAAAAGCCAGCATGAGAACATCAACCCATGAGATATGGTTTTCCCCCAGAATAGAAAATTCCAATACTGCTTTCCACCTAAAGCAAAGGAAATTTCCAAGGACTACTTATAGAATTAAGTAGTACATCCTCCTTAAAATAAAATTATTTCTATGGGCAGAATGAAACAGTATGATAAAATAATTTGGTTTATGTTATGTAATAACCCAGTATTTAATAACTCTCCAAACACATAATTTCACAGAAAAAACATCACTGCTTCTAAATCCATTTATAAAGCTTATTTCTTTCACTTTCTTGAATACAAAATAGAGAACTGAAACATATTTCCCATCTCTCTGGTCTGCAGTTTACTGTAGGTTTGCTGTTGTATGTTTAATGTCAAGATGATCTGAGTACCCTAAATACAAAAGATAGAATGCAGAACAAGTCCTAATATAAGGGGAAACAACTTTCAAAACATTTCTGCTAGAAAGTTTGGCTTAATCATAAAAGAAAATAAACAAATTAGACAAAAAGATCTTAGTATTTATACAGGTTTTTCATTGCTATTTCACATACTAATAAAATTGTTTAGGTTGGAAAAGACCTCTAAGATCATCAACTCAAACCACTAACCTGGTACCACTGTGTTCACAACTAAATCATGTCCCTAAGTGCCACATCCACATGCCTCCTGAACGCTCCCAAGGAGGGTGACTTCACCACTTCACTGGGCAGCCTGACTCCCTTTTAGTGAAGAAATTTTTCCTAATACCTAATCTAAGCCTCCCCTGGTGCAACTTGAGGACATTTCCTCTGGTCCTATTGCTTGTTACCTGGGAGAAGAGACCTACCCCCACCTGGCTACAACCTCCTCTCAGGTAGTTGCAGAGAACAATAAGGTGTCCCTTGAGCCTCCTTTTCTCCAGGCTAAACAACCCCAGCTCCCTCAGTCTTTCCTCATAGGACTTGTGCTCCAGACTCTTCACCAGCCCCGTTGCCCTTCCCTGGACCTGCTCCAGCACCTCAATGACTTTATTGTAGTGAGGGGCCCAGAACTGAACTCAGGATTCGAGCTGTGACCACCAGCGCTGAGTACAGGGTCAGTCACTGCCCTGGACCTGCTGGACACGCTTTTGCTTATACAAACCAGGACGCCATTGGCCTTCTTGCCTACTTGGGCACACGCTGGCTCATTCTGATCCAAACCAACATACACACAAAACAAGAGTCCTACAATTACAGATAACCCTACTCTTCGTTCAGATTACAGCCATCCTTGGTAACTTGTGGAAACAAAGGTGCTTATTATGCAGCATTAGTAACAGCTGATTGACAAGACTATGTTATTTTAACACTTTCTGTTTCTATGTCCCTATTTCTAACGAACAAAAAAACCCATATTAATTAAATTTTAATGACAAATTAACATTTTCAAACAGTTGGCAATATTGTTTCCACCTCATTCAGCAGTGGTTCTTGGAAATAAAACATGCATACAAGAAACTAATCAAATTTAACATACACAATTATTTTTGAAAACATGGATGGAAACCTCTGAGCTATTAAATTTCTACAAGTTTTGTGGCAGCTGGACAGGCTAGATAGCTGGGCCAAGACCAGCAGTGTGAGGTACATAGATCAAGTGCAAGTCCTACACTTTGCCCACGATAACCCCATGCAGTGCTACAGGCTGGGCACAGTGTGGCTGAAAAGAGGCCCAGCTGGAGAGGACCTGGGGATGCTGGTCGACAGCTGGCTGAACAGGAGCTAGCAGTGTGACCAGGTAGCCAAGAAGGCCAAAGGCATCCTGGCTTGTATGAGGAATAGTGTGGGCAGCAGGACCAGGGAGGTGATCATTCCCCCATGCTCGGCACTGGTGAGGCCGCAACTTGAGTCCTGTGTTCAGTTCTGGGCCCCTCACTACAAGAAAGTCATTGAGGGGCTGGAGAGTATCCAGATAAGGGCAATGGAGCTGGTGAAGGGACTGGAGCACAAGTCCTATGAGAAGCAGCTGAGGGAGCTGGGGTTATTGAGCCTGGAGAAGAGAAGGCTCAGGGGAGACCTCATCACTCTCTACAACTACCTGAGATGAGGCTGTAGCCAGGTGGGGGTAGGTCTCTGCTCCCAGGCAACTAGTGATAGGACAAGAAAACACAGTCTTAAGCTGTGCCAGGGGAAGTTTAGTTTGGATATTAGGAAGAATTTCTTCACAGAAAGGGTGGTTAGACATTGGATTAGGCTGCCCTGGAGGTGTTTAAGGCTAGACATGGCGCTTAGTGCCATGGTCTAGTTGACAAGGTGGTGTTCAGTCATAGACTGGACTTGATGATTTCAGGTCTTTTCCAACCTGATTCTGTGATTTTCTGAGAAAAACCCAACAGTATTAGTACTGCCCAAAGTCAGTGTAGTCCAACTGTCATATTTCCTTTTGGTTTGTCCAGCTGCTGAGGGCCTGTTTGCCAGCTGAGCAACCAGCCCAAATCAAACTCCGCAGCAGTAACCACAAGCACGGCACTTCCTGCCCAGCTGGCACATCACACAAAGCTGGGAAGTAGTTACAAGAGAAGCTCAGATCCTCAAGAGATGGCCATCAATTTCAGCAAGGGAGGTTCAGTATGGCACTAGGCAGGGTTCAGAAACAAGGCTACATTTATTGAAGAAAGGTCACTGAAGAATGAGAGAGAGCACAGGCGCTGAGGCTCCACTTCCAGGGCATGGGAAGTCAACACACTTGGGAATTGTGGTGAAGAACAGAGAAGAGTACCCACTGCACATGAAAAGAGAGCCAAGATTAGCGGCAGTGAGATACAGAAGATGTTCAATATCAAGGATATCTAAACGCACACACAACCAAAATTTTTAATCTAGCTTCTCTAACTTATGCAGCACTCTAAAATATGTAGCAACACAATTATTTCCTTTACATTTACTTTCCTTTATTGGCATTACCTGCTTTAAACTTTATCTAATTGGTATTGTTACAGCACATCTCATAAATATATATATTTATACACACAGAGAGATTGGTTATTGCACCACTTTTTTTTTTTTAAATACATTTTATATAAAAACCTACTGATATCCAGTCAGGGAAGAAAAAAAAATTTTTTTCCTTAACCTTGAAGTGATATATAGATCAGAAGATCTTTTGCTTATAATATCATTCTCTAAAACACTCAAAAGATCTCTCCATTATCTCCTGCCATATTTCTGATCTAACTTAGAGCACAAAGTATTTCTATAATGAAGATCATACCTTGAAAATGCACTCAAGGCCTTACAGCTATTTTGGCTAAAGTGTCTATTCAACACACAATGCTACATAGCTTTGTCCTCTTATACCTAAAAGCCCTAGGGCTTCTTTCATGACAGCAGGTACAAATGTTGTTTTGAGAGAAGAAATAACATTTTTCTAATGAGGCACTGAATAACTACATGCTAAATATAAATAAACCCAAAAGCTATTCTGCAAACCACCAATATTTTAAGATACTAGTTCAACAAGATCCAACCTTCAAAGGTCTTTCCAAAGCTGATTTGCAAATGAGAACTTTCTCACTAGCCCAGATTTTCCCACTAGCTACTGCTGCAGTTCCCAGCAAGGAAATAATTTGAAATGTTAATAAAACAGCCAGACCTTCTGTAAAAACAAAGCAGATTGTATTGGAATTTTAACTCAAAGCTAATCCTCTTGCAATTTTTCAAATGTACAGAAAGAGCCCCTTTCTCTGATACAATTTCTACTTACAATTTCTGCAAATAATTTCTCAAATTTGCTGATTTAAGTACTATCTTTTGAATTCCAAGGTCATCCATCTTCCTTCTGGAAAAAGGTCCAGAATGTGCCTTCACTCAGCCATCACCAGATCAGCACTAAATTTATGCCTGGTCACTTCCTAACTGCCTCTTGCAAGCTTTAAAAACCAACTGAGCAGCAGCAAGGTTCAGAGAATGGCACCAGTTTTATGTATTCAGCATATTTGCACCCAGGCTACCTGACCAAAGAACAGTGATTGCTCCTCACCAGGGATCACACAAAGAAAGACGGTAGAACCGATAAAAACCAGCGTTGCTGTTTTTTGTAACGGGCCACAGGTTTTGCGTTAAGCTCCTAACACAAGCCTTGAGATTCACCAGCATCTGTCTGGACATGCCTTGGCCCGCCTGGAGATTTGTTTTAGCACTGAAGAACACCGAAGAGCCTACTAACCAAATTACTTACCTACTTAGGTTCAGTTGTACAGTTGTGCAGTGTAGCACCTGTTATACACATATCTGGAACTAACACAGTAATAACAGTTATTCTGTGCAAATGAGCTATTTAACGTGCTGGAATAAAACGCAGTATAAGGGTTTAAAGTTATGGAGCAACTGTAGAGGACTAGAAAGTCACAGGATGACAGAGACTTGAGACTATAAACACCTCAGCAATGGTCAGCTGCTGGTCACACGACTGCAGCCTGGGAGCCGGGCAAAGCCATCACAGAGGGCAAAGAACATGCACCAAACTGATGTAAAATACACCAGTAAATCTGGATGTAAAATACACAGTAAATCTGGATGGCCTGACACAGGTTGCAACATGGATTTACAAGGCAGCACAGAAATAATTTGTACAATCACACAAAAATTACTCAAATGAATTTCAGAACGAGGAGGGAGAAGCTACCAACATTGACCTCATATACATGCCAGTGGGGGCCAAGTAGCTGATGACAGGTCATATCCCTCCCTTCTCCAAATGAAACCATACACCCCTGAAGGGCAGGCACAGCACCTGAGAATGAGCAGATAATACAAAGTCTGGGCATGTATCATTTTGACTTTAAGCAATTTGAAAAAAATACTGTTATCACCGTAACTCAACTATCAATAATTATTTGATGGGACCTTTACGACTTTATGGCAACCTGTCTGAAACCTGGATGCAACAAAGCAGTGAGGAGAGACTCCAAGATTTGGAAGAGCTGATACACATGGATCCATTAGTAGCTATTTAGCCTGAGGAGAAACACACAGGTCCAAGCTGCACTAGTAAATACCTCAGCAGCTGGTGGATGAGGATCATGCTGCAAACACAGGAGACAGGCAGGGAAGAACTTAAGGCTGAGAAAGCATACAGCCAGAATAGCCACTGGATTCCCTCCCTCCCAGCCTCCATAAAGAAAACGGTGAGTTCAGAATTGAGTTAATTTATCATCCTCTAAGTAAGACACTGTGTTACTAGGAAGAGAAACAGCAAGCCATTTTATTTATATAAACATACACACAGGGACATGTTCTATCCACCTCACTAAGCCGCCATTTCCAATTTTCATAGACTTACTTGAGCATTTTGGGTGTTTGCTCACATCAGCTGGAGCGCATGCACATTTTTTTCCCCATCAGTGAAACCCTACACTGTAAATCAGCCTTTCCATCTTCTGTTAAAGTAATAGTCCCCTTACCCTGGCTCTGCCCTATTTCCTTCCTTCAAGTACCCACCACCATATCCATGTGCATCTGCTTAGATAAAGCAATGTCACTAAATGCTCACTGACTTTTCATTCTGATAATCTGGATAGACATTTATGGGCAGCAAATCCAAGCTTTGCTGCTTTCCATTGCTGCTGATAAAACCTCAAATTAAATTCTATGCTGTGAAATGGGGTTAACATGCTTTTAATTTTTGATTAGGTTTTATTTCCACATTATCTGTGATAATTCAGTTTGAAGGAAACCATAATCTTAAAACAGAAACAAGGCAGCTTCCTCCTTTTTGTTTTACTTGCTTCTAATGTTGTCATGCATTGATGAGAACACCACAAGAAGCAGCCTGTCTTAGAACACTTAGAACAGGCCTGTCTTAGAACACTTTTATTCCTGATATGAAACTATTACTTCTGCAGACTGTTAAGGGACTTTATCTTCTCAGTTTAAAGCCTATTTAAATACTCCCAAATTAAGTTTCTTGTGTAAAGGCAGTATTTTATGTACATACAACACATAACTATTACTTATTACCTATACCAATGACAGTCAACTACAAAATATGAAGTATAACACACATTTTCTCAAAAATAAAATATTGGAAGAGTTGACAGAAACTTTGGAGAAAGATTAAGGACACTGATTAAGGATACAAACAATGAAAAGCAATAAAATCTTTTTCTTAGTTCTGCAATGTTATTTTAAAACAGCTTCTTTATTACCAACGTAAATTTTACAGCATCAAAATTGAAATATTGCTATGGAACAAAAACTGAGAAAAGGTTTGAAAAACAGACTGAGAACTAAGACTTCTTCCTGCTGTAGATTGCTGCTTTGCAGCAATCATTGCTAAATCAAACATGCCAGTGTCTGGTGCACCACAGTTCAGAGCTTAACATAGTAATTTAAACCATGCGCAGCTTCAATTCAACTTATTACCTCAGGCTGTGAACTGTAATTAGGAAGAAGCTGGCACACATTTATCTCCATTGCCCTTGCATATGAACATTCCAACATCTTAAAAACACTCTGAATAAACGAACAGGGCAAGCATGTTCTCTTCCCTTTGTCCATCATGTCCTGATGAGGTCCCATGTGATCTGGTTTGCTCTTTGAAGTTTTTGCTAACTCTTGCATTATTCCCATTATTTTGCCATAATTAATCACATACATACTTGCTTGGAATTAAGACAGACACTGTCAGCATATATAAAGGCCCTTTCCAATTTAAAAACTCAGTCACATTCTTCTGCTTAAACGTATGTTCTCCAGAAAAAATTCCCACTTCTTTGAAGAAATCAGATGAAGTGATTTTTAGCAATCTTTGCATTGCACAAATAAACTGAAGAGATAATTATTTGTTGTCATTAACTTTTCGGTGTTAAAACCATCATGAGAGGACTTTCTTTTACCCTTTTGATAGTTGTTCTAAAGCGACTTTACTGCTTGACATATTTATCTAAAATGTTTTAAAGTAGGAAAGAAGATAGCATAACAATGCAAATACATCAAATTGTTTGATTCTGATCGTGGCACAGTTAGAAGACTGAATTATTCCTTTTTACATGCATACACCCCAAGTTACTGCGTTCCTTCTTCCTCATTTGCGAAGGCAGAATATCAAAGCCTAGAATTTTAACTATTTTCAGATCTTCACAACACATACATAAACACAGTACTACCATAATATATGCCAGAATTAAAGTCTGTTATAAAAATATTAAAATACTTTTAAGTGTTTAGTTTGCTGCAGTATTAATGAACTCAGTTACAGCATCTAAAGGTACTTTATTTATAACTTTCCTATGATCGGTCATACCATGTCAGTATTTAAGGAAGCTGTCCTAAAAACAAACAGTATCACAAAACCAATGTTACATAGTTAAAATGATGACATATAAGAATTATTATATACAAGGTCAACAGTCTTCTGGAGGTTGGGGGGGGGAAGTAACTTCCCTTCTCCGTTTTTTAAACTACTTTGAATTCACAACCTCAACACACTCATGCTCTTCTAATGGGGGTGATGACCTTTGGTTGTACCATACACTTCTCATTGCACTCTCCAAAAGTGCAGCCCTGTTGCCTCCAAAGTAATTAGCTTTTATTTTATGTATTGTTTATCTCCAGAATCCCTATTTTTGTCTTCCTGTAACTCCCCATGGCAGCTCTGGCACACTTATCTTTGTGTCCTCAGCAGTGTTATAACGGTGGGCACTAGTGGTGGCTAATCCAAGGCCAGAGAAGCCGGAAAAAGATGCAAAACACCAAAATTAAGTGGAAGGCTCAAGGCCTTCTTACAAGGGAAGTCAGCAACATTCAGGGATTGTGATATTGAAAAAGTAGCAAAAGAGAAGTGGCAAAGCCCACAGGGCAGATGTGCAGCTGCTGGTCAAGTCTTTGAACGGACTCACAGGAAAAAAACATCTAATTTACCAGAAAAAATGATGGATCAAATTAATAACCAAAATCTCACTATCAAATTTATCCGACAGTTGCTCAGTTGCTTAGTATGGTAAACTCGGACTGAGTTTACAACTTGTTATCTTTGGACATAATGGCCACAAACATGTCTTAAAATTAGACTTACCATTGCATCCAATTAGTCTTAGATTGCCACGCTCTCTCCGATGAGTCCTCCCGAAAGAGATGAAACTTTGCATACAAGTGTCTTTATTTCAAATAACAAATGCAAATTAAAACAAAAGCGATTGATTGAAATGTTATTGATTGAATGAAGTATTATCCCCAAAATAAACGTACTCCATTGATCTGTCCCAATTCTACTACCCAAACTACATTCTAAGTTAATCACCAGTGATTGATACATAGCATGAATTCCACACACCACACACTGATGTATGGAAAAAACTCTAATGAAAGCAACAAAACTTTCAAAACAAATTTGTGGTTTCGCTTCAATGTATGTATTTAGCTGTGATTTGTTTTAACGTTTCTTTTAGTTGCAGCTTTTAAAAATACTGGTTTTTCCCAGCCTGGCAAAGCACAAGATGAGGATTAAGACCAGAAGCTGTTGCAGAGAAGGTACAAATGGAGGAGAAGGGAGTCTGATCTACTTACACTTTATCTCAAGTTTTCATAATGCTACAATTAGGACAAGATATGTCACCCTGTGAGACACATGCTAGTGAGAGTTATTTTGGAAACACAAAATTAGACCAAAATGACCACTTTAAAAGAACAACATCTTTATTCCCAAGACAAATATTCTCATTACACAAAACTGATTTTCTGGCTTCAGAAATAAACATTATAAAATACAGTTATACTATTTCTCAAGAATAAGAACAGGAGAAATAAAATTTGTCAAGCTTTGGAGTAACATTTTTAGATAAACTAATCAATTCTCAACAACACTTGTTTTAGACAACTGGGGAAAAAGAACTATTGTGCATTGAATAGTTTCAACCCAGTTTCTGGATGCTGGATTTACTAAACTTGATTTAGCAATGAGAATGCAATACTGATCCATACTAAAGATCAAAGTAGTTATGCAACAGGTATCTGGTGATTTAAAATATAGCGGTAGCCTCAGCCCACTTCTTTATAACTCTCACATTTTAAGTTCACTTGAGATTCACACATTGTGTTTTCACATTCAGCTCCTCCAAGAGCCTTGACTGGCTGATGTGCCCAGATTATGTCTGCCCACAACAGCAATACCCAGTTCATTACAAAGCTCCCAGTTCCCAGGACTGCTCATTCCTGATTAAAGAGTGTCTCTATGAAATGCATAGTGCTGGAAGCAACTACCAAAATCGCTGTGTCATCTTCTCAACAACACTGACACAATGCAAGACTTACAAGTTGCTGTGCACCAACTGGGGGAAAAAAAATAAAAATTAAAATCTCTAATTAACATTAAAAAAAGGGAGGCAATGCTATAAGAGCATTTGAGTAGAATTTGATTAAATGTCTAGGACAAGTATCATGGGCTTGGACACTAGCATGTGCTGAAACACCCTGTTACTAATACACAAAACAGGTCACCTGAAGCAATAGACTACCTTAAAAAAAATATCAGACATTATTATCTGTCAAGATAATTTTTATTCTTTTGAGCTAGAACTCATAACAGTATCATGAAGCTCCTGGTCTTCCTCAAGTTTCCCTGACACTGCTAGAATTTTTACAACATTCACCTGGGAATGGATTCTGGCAACAGGGATCTGTCATACTGTGCCTTGTGACACCAGGAAAAAGAACTTGAAAGAAAGCTTAAGCCTCTGATCTCCTCAGGGCTCCCTCTTTCATAAAAATGCTGAATTGTGACTGCTATGATAAAAAGAAAAATCATTTAATGACCCAGACAGCCTCATTCTAACCAAATCACCATGTGTTTGTTTTGTAACTCAGAGTTACTTGGCAGCAGTCAACTGGCATGCTGACACCTGTGTATTAGTAAAACTTAAAAGCAACGCTTCCCTTTTAACCAGTTGCCTTCCAACTCCATCAGTCTGCTGCCCCTATTATTCTGCAAAAGAGATGTAAAGTTACCAGCCAGCCCTTACACACCGAAGCCTCGCACGGCCTATAATCCTGTGATTGACACTTGCACATGGCAGGTTGAAATAATAAGCTTAAAATTCCTCAGGCGTCTAACTCTTATTTCACAGGTAAGTAAACTACTGAACTACTACATAAGCATGAGAACAAAAACTTTAAAACAAAGCTACTTGTTCACAGCAACAGAGGAAATAATATGAATTATTAAGATTCAAAACTTTAAATCTCAGGCTCATTTTAGCATCAAACTCAGACCTGCAGATGGCATCAAAGTCTACTAAAAAAGTAGCATTTCAGGCATGCCCATCCCTTCAGTATCTTGCATTCCCTGGAATGCTTCTTCACTCTGTCATCATTACCTTACTGTTCTTAGGTTCAACAAAGCTCTTCTCAAGCACCTCTACTGATTCACTGTGAACTCGGATTTAGTAGCTAACTCCAGTTTCACGGCTCCTTCCTCAGCCAGGTACAGGAGTGCCCCATGTTAGATCACCCTGTTTGGATCTGGGCTCACAGATACTGACAGGCTTACGCAGACTATCAGATGCTGCAAGTGACCTACTGAGGTGACCTTGAAAATCTAAGAGCTGCCACACTAATTTAGATCAAACACACACCTAGGCCACTATTATATCACTGGGTGCCAGAAACATTTGTTAGATATGACTGTAGAAGTGGGTCACTCTATATTAGGACAAACTTACATGACAAGACTCGGAAAATCAAATTGCACTGACAGTAGCATACTGAAAAAGTACCAATGGTTCTAGCGTCCAGTCTTATCCTTCTTAAAGGATAGAAGCAGCACTTCCATCATGCCCATGTCCACACTCCATGCAACTACCTAAGAATGTCCTCTATAATGGTTTTGGACAAACATATACTTCTCAGTCTGTGATGAAGGAGTAACATCACATACAGGTGATCAACAACAGGAAGGTAGCAAGCAGGAGACAAACAATTATTAAAAAGAGAAATGATAGGAGTGAGAGGTGAGATTACAGGAAACAGATCAAGGCAAAGGGAAAAAAGGTGTTCCAAGAGAGTTTTCTTTAGAAACACAAATACAAAAGCAATGTAATTTTAATATAGTTTGAAAAGTAGTAAACAACTGATTTTAATATCAGAATTTAAGGTACAGATACTGTAGCTGGACAGCTCTGACCTTTATCACTGTGACAAGAACAATAGAGATATTAAATATTTTCCTCAGGGATAGGAAAATATAATTGACCTCTAACTATGGAATTCTTCCTTCCATTTTAGAAAACTGCAAACTAAGCATTGACAATAGCTCAAGGCAACTGAAGCCCTTGATTTTTTTAAGCTCCTACATTCAAGTTATTGACTTTTCATTGACTAGCTTCAGCTGAGGAAAAAACAGTGAGGCACCAATACTGTCAAGAAGCATTATTTCACCAGGGCCTATTCAGCAGTTTGCCTTTAACCAACAAGCTCAAGATAAGATTCCTTTAGCATTAACACTCAAAGAGGCTTCCCTAGCAGAACATGACTTCATTATGCAGGACATCAATATAAAAGTCAAAAGTCTGCCAGTTGCTTTGCCGGACAAAACCAGAATACGTAGTATTTAGACATACACACTGTTTAAATCACAGGATTTCCAAACGTGAAGCCTAAAATAAAAGCCATGCACAGAAAATGCAAAAAAGTTACTACCTTTGCAGAGCTTCACTTTGAAATTTAGACCACCTTTTTCAACCAAAAGACTCGTTCAGAATGTCTTCTTTTAAACACAGAAACTTTTCCTATGGTTATCTTAGGCTCAGACACTGGTTCTGTAAGATGTGCTTTATTATACTACACTTATTTTTCCAGCCACTTCTCCCCATACCTTCTCTGCACATTTTCAGAGATCCACCCAAACACAATAGTTTCCAAAAGCAGAGTTCATCCTAAAAGGTGTTACTGGGTTAGAAAGGTGGGCACAGGAAAAAGACTGCTACCAAAGCTCTGCCAGCTTCAAACAGAACCACCCCTCTTACAATATGCTATAATTGTTAACAGGTTAAAAGTGGAAAATGAGAAAACAAGGATAAGAGCCTTAGAGAGAAAAAAAAAATGCAAGTGTTGCTAGGAAAACCAAGAAGCAAGGGCTATCACTTCAAATATATAAAACCGACAGTACTTTAAAGATATGAATATTTGGAACTGTAATGACAGGTACAGAGGCAATTTTTTGTTCCTTCAAATACTAAAAATAGATTTTCTTTTTTTAAACAGCCTAGTAAAACAGGGACCATTCCCAAAGTTCCCACAGGCAATTAGAACAGAATTAGTTATTGATCATTAAAACATAGGCTAAATTACAAAGGCAAGAGTCTGGTAGAATCACAACAGAAGGAACTAGTAATAAAAGGGAACAATTATGAATACAACT
The DNA here is from genome assembly GCA_013396775.1 of Cephalopterus ornatus. Taxonomy (NCBI): domain Eukaryota; kingdom Metazoa; phylum Chordata; class Aves; order Passeriformes; family Cotingidae; genus Cephalopterus; species Cephalopterus ornatus. Next base: position 50,380 of record VZRE01008709.1, on the reverse strand, counting down.
GCTATATAGTTACATTTGCATTTTTAACAGACTTGTCCCTTTCTTCTGTAGAGAACTGAGATCACCTCATTTGTTTTCACTAGATATTGGCAAAACTTTGGGTTCTATCCTTCTGAACCTATCCTAGTCCTCCTCTTCAAAAATACAAGACAACAAAAAAGATTAACAAAATAGTTAATGGTCATTCTCATACAGAAAGCCCAAGAGGTCTACCTGTAGCCTTTGGTCAGTGAACAGAATACATTCAGGCAATAACCATGGGCACAGGAACTATCTAATAGATGCTGCTTTCAAAAACAAACACAACTTATTGAAAGAGGCTGAAAAACACTGTGGCAGAGAAATGCTAATAAACAAAAGCAGTGGATGATTTTCACGCATTTAAGATTCCACAGTATGTCATATATCTAAAACCTCGATAGCTGTACAATACTTGAGCGTCCAAGAAGTTAGTCACCTGGAAGTGCACAGAACAGAAACGTGGCACATCCCGTGTTACCTTACACAGATACTCTTAACCACTACAAAATAGTATCACCTGGTCTCTACCACCTGTTCTAAAGTATTGCTTGAAGACAAAACCAAAAAACAAACTTCACGAGAAAACTGAATTCTGAAAAATCAGTCTTGGTATCTGGATTTATACATTGTATTGAAGTAAAGAATCCTCTCTCCATAGGTCCACGCATCATCATCTGGATATTTTTACATACAGAATGCTTTCTTTTAATTTTGGATAAAAATGTACAGCTAATGTGTTAAAGATGACAAATTTCTAACTGGGTATTCACTTGTGTTTTGTCATATTCACTTAGAAATAAGGTCAACCAAAAAAAGTATCCAGGATAGAAGTTTGTTCCAGTTGGAGCCAGTACTAGTACGAATACAAAGAAGAGCCTACCATTCTACTGAATGTAAAAGGTAGACATACCTGAGGCCCCAGTGCTTAGTGCCCCCTTACCTAATGCTAAGTAAAGGACAGTAAACAGACTTGTCTATTTGTAAGCAATTTACCTCTGAACAGACTCAGGCATCTGTCAAAAACACTACTTCACAGATCTCTCTCAATGCACATCTCCATTTTAAGGAGAAGTAATTCCCAGAGGACCCAAATTAACCATTTTGATTAATCTTTTGTCCAACTCAAAAAATACGTAAGTAGTTTGCACACACCACATCCGAGTCCATCCATTAAAACCATAATCAATCGCTAACTGTTATCTTAATAAAGTGGAATATTATTCTATTTCAGTAGCCTGGACGTTTGAACTCAAAGTAAGGCCATACCACATAGAGTTTATTATTGCATGCAGTTACAGATATAGTCTTGATTTAAGACAAAGTGCTTTCTCTTCAGAATGAGACACTTAGCTTCTATTTTCTTATTTTTCCATCCTATTACACAAAACATACAGATTAACCTCCACGAGTTCTCATCATTGACTTAGGGGGTCAACACTGAGCAGTTACAGGACCAATCCCACAGCCTTCTTTAGCAATTAAAGTCATAACAGACAAAAAGCTATTCAGTGTTAAAGAGTACCATAATTTTTTCTTATTCTTGTGTCATCATCTTAATACTCATCAAACAAAGGCCTGTAAGTAAGCTACAATACAATATAACTCTCCTAGCCAATTCTAGAAGAGGAATCCTGCAGTTCCTTTGAAGCACATTGTTACTAGCAACAATGGAAGTTGCTCCATGTAAAGCTATGACCTGGCAGAGAAGAGTCTTCCTAAGAATCACAGTTTAANTTAACACAATTTAAAAAAAAAAAAAAAAAAAGCTTTGGATTCAAAAATAAGTCACAATTTTCATGTAGTGAACAAGTTCACTACAGGAAACTTGCAGTATAGAATTTCCACCCCTCAAATCAACATTTGCACTTGCAGCTACTGTGCATTTGATGTGCATCACAGATACCATATGGCTCTAAAACACTAGTGTATGCTGTAGCAGTTGAATTTAAAGCAAAGCTAGCAACAGCACAAAAGAGATACTTTTGCTGACATTGTCTTCTGAAATAATGTCAGGTGCTGACTTTACTTTGGGGGCCTCAACTGTTTAGCCATATGCAAGGGGACTTAAAAACTTGAAGGGAGTTTTGCTTTCATAAAGAAGCATAATAAAAGAGTAGGAGGTCTCCATAGCATAAAAGTGGTTTGAAGAGAAAACATACATGGCAGAAATGAAGCGATGGCTCTTGTCTACTGCAGCAAAACCACTTGTTTCGTGAGGCAACTGAACAGACTGGGGCATTGCATCTGGAAATGCCGACTCAGTAAGGCAAATGGCCAGCTACTGACTGTGCAGCCTGACTTAACAGTAGCCAACTTCTTCAGCAAACACAAAGAGTACCAGTTCTGTGCTTAATAAGTGTCTGTGAAAGCAAACTTTTAACAAACTCATTCAGCAAGACATCCCAAAGCAGCCCCACTAAGAAGTGTATTAAATGCTCTATCACCTAAGCAGAACAGAAGTTTATTAATAACATTGTGGTTAAGACTTAACTGAAAGCTACAAAAATAATTCTGAACCTAGAGGTACAGTGAAATTTAACCTATTTCCGTTTTCAAAGTACCAAAACAAATCCATGCAATATTACAAACTGAATTTCCAAAAGGACACAAGGGAATCAATGGCTACATATATTGCACAGCAAATTTGTTTCCATTACAATAACTTCATATTCAAACAACTGAAAGCATAATGCAGCCTTCATACAATGCTGGAGGAAACAGCAGTAGGGGAACAGGATGTGAACAAAAGTTAGCTATCAAAGTCTGATCACTGCTACACCAGCACCTCATCATACGTTATCTTTACCCATCTTACAAGGGGGGAAAAAAGCCCATTCATCATAAGTACAAAAAAAAGCCCAAAACACTTCACGGTCACAGATGTATTATTATTTCTTCCACTAGAAGTCATAAAGGAAAAGACCTCACCCTTTGAATCAATTGCCGCATTTGCCATAGCACATAGCAATGTCTCTACCTCACCACACCTATATCCATCCATCCACCATACCCTACTTCCCAGTTCTAAGGACTAGGAGAGGGGAATGAGTGACATCAGGACTTATATTTTCCTGTCAAACCAAAGCAGGTAAACTGGATTCCCAAGCAACAAAAACAAAGACAAGTTTATGGGCAACTTAATGAGTCACCAATAAAGTCCCACTGAACAAAATGCAGCGAAAGTTAGTGACAGAAGCATGTAATCCTACAAGGAGTAAAAAATTAAATAATCCAAAGCCAGAAAAAGAGTGAAGCGTGAACTCTACAGATATGGAAGAACGTTCCTTCGTGGTTCAGTGAAAACAGGTATCATGAGAATGAGAAAATCCATTGGACAGTGACAAGAACATGAAGGGCTAGCAGAGGACGAGGAGGGAAAACAGACCACAGCTTCCGTCACTGGCAATCAGACACACCTGGGAAGGGGAAGTAATCCGATGGTACCGAGCAGAATGAGAAAACGACTGCCCACAGATGGGACAATGCCGCCAGAAAGAAACCTCGGAACAGAAAGCACAGGGAAAGAAGACCACGAAGATGAGAGAACTGGAGGGAGAACCCAGAGGAACACGAGGGCTGTGCAGATCCCCGACAACCCGGGGGCTCTCGGAGCCGGAGTGCCGGGCGCGGGTTCCCACGGGGCACCAGCGGCCCGGCCCGCAGGACGCTGAGCCCGGCGCCCGGGCTGCGGACGGTCCCGGAGGGCCCGGCCCGGGCAGAAGGTGTCGGGCCGGGGCAGCCGCCG
>VZRE01008709.1:25638-46078 GCA_013396775.1 Cephalopterus ornatus | reverse complement strand
GCGGGGCGCGGCAGGTGGCGGCGGGACGGGCGCACCTGAGGGGCAGCGGGGCGGCCCCGCCGCGGGGCTGTGTGTGCCTCCGGGGGGCGGCTCTGTGGGGCTGCCGGACCGAATGGGAATGGATTTCGCCAAGTTTTGGGTTCTGGTGGGAGCAGCGAAGCGGTCCGCCCTGTTGCTGTGCCACGTCGGGAGCTGTGGCGAAGGGCAGCGCAGAGAAGTGTCCGGCTGCCCCCTCGGCAGCAGCTGGGGTGAGATCGGCTTTATCTCGTCCCGAGGCCTGTGTGGGGTGAGATGCCAGAACCAATTAACCTCATGGCCAAATCCAGGGAAATTAGATTTCCCTAATTCTGATTCTCGCTAAGTTGTTTGATTATTGTGACAGACAACTCTTGGCGACTGTTTTTTTCCTGCCAGCCAACCTGGCAACAAAATCTTGTTGTCCACGATGCCAGGCACTACTCAGATTTGGCTGAGTAATGACCCATGGGACACTGTCCCTTCTTACTTGTGCTGTGCACAGCATGTCTCGATGCTTGACAGAGTTATGATTGAAATGTTGTGCCATCTATACCTTAATGCCTGGTGCAGGTTATGATCTGGGTCATACCTGAAACTCCAGTATAAGTGTGAGGCTTGTCTGGCTTATCTTCACATGGGACTGGAATTACAAGGCATGGCAAAAGACAACAGGAAACAGTCATTAAATTTTGAGGCAGCACAGCATCACTAAATGGCAACACAAAGAATCCATAAGGATGAAAATCTAAAAGCAGCTGCAGTCAAGGCATTATGAGAGTGAAGGGAACTAGCAGTAATTACTGGTCTTAAGTAATTGGATCATTGAGATTTCAACTAGACAGAAAATTGAATCCCTAGTTCTGGTTAGTTCAGCTTAGGAGTGGGAGAGGAACAGAAGGATAAAGCTGGACAACCCAAAGAGGAGGCACCACACTGTATACTTTTTTTGTCTGAAAAAAAAGCCTGGTGAACAGAAAACAATAGGACCATGAAGTTTCTAAACTGCAGCTCTCATGAGGCACCCCAGCTGCATTTCTAAATCAAAACATCTTCTGTGTCCTATCCTTCCTCATAAAGAGCATAGGAAAAAAACTCATTTCCAGTATAAACTACTACCAGTAAAGTGCAATGTTGGCATGTGACATTTCTCCCTTGTTGGGCATGGTCTTCTAGTGATAGTTCAGTGTGATGGGTTAGGCAACAGAACGCTGTGCTGAAATTTTGAAGGCTTTCTGCTGAGAAAGTTTAGATGCATGAAAATTAATAGTAGTTGAATGTTAAAAACGGCAGATTATTTACTCATTGTTTCCAGGCTAATTTTAACTTCACTGGCTAAACCGTGGCCCTGAATGAATACTTGTTCCTGTGTAGAGAATGATAGAGACAAGCAGCTGATGATGGAGAAGGCAGCGAGACTGCTGTTTTCTTTGTCAGGGCAGTGCTAGCTTAAAGTCACCTTGTAGCTGCGGTTCTAAGAGCAGAAACCATACCAGAGTCCTACTTGTGTGCAATTCTGTTTACTTCAACAGGAGGTTATATGTAGAACTGATTGGACAATTGGGTCTTAGAAGTACAGGGAGCTTTGTTTACATCAACAGGATTATAAATTCACCAGATCTGGAGTCAGGAAGGAATTTCTCTCACGAGCATAATGTCAGCAACATAATCAGGGCAAGGGAACAATCTGCTAGCACATAGAGAAGGAATTATGTTAGGACCAGGTGGGTGTATCCTACACACTCAGTTCTAATGGACACATATTTTGGGTCTGTATTTTTCCGGGATTTTGTTGTTTTCTTCCTCTCCTACCCCGCCAAGAGTCACTCAGAGCATGCTCATGCAGAAGTACAAATAAATCACTGAGACTCTATGTATATAGGGAGGTCAATGATGGGCAATTAACTGACTGGAGAGTAAATTAAGGGTAGAAGTAGAGGCTAGAAGTATTTCAGGAAAAACAAACAAACCAACAAAACAAAACCACAAAAACCAACACCTTATTTCTCCGTCTCAATAACTCCCTGAGAACATGAATAGTAGGTGAAATTTTTAAAAATTAGAGAAATAATTTCAGGTATGCGGTTGTTAAGAATGAATCTACCCTGTTTATTTGAATCCACTCGTTTTGATGAAATTCCCCATCTTTATTTAAATATATGTCTTCTTGTGTGTAGCTTCACTTTTTCAAAAAGAAATGATGAGTCAAGAGAGAAGACAGGATAAATAGCAAAAGGCAGCATTTGTAAAATCAGCGTACAACATAAAGGTGTGTAGTGGTTTTGATTCTAGATCTTCCTTGGTAACCAGGTTGTAACCGAGGAAGTGGTCATGTTCCCAGTATTCCATATGATTTTTTATGTAAACCAGGGTATAAATAAGAAGATGGAGAAGCCTCTTCCCTCTCCTTTCCGGTGGATCTGGGAGCAGGTTCTCTGCTATTGGCTCTGCTCGTGTGGAGGAGTGAGGCCCAGTGAGGCCTTGTGGGCCTTGGGAAGCGGAGAGTGCCGGCGGTCACTTGGTGCAGTTCTGCTATCTCGAGGAGAGTAGTCAGGTTTTCTTTTGTTAGTTCTTTACTGGTTACTCCTGGGTTTTGATTGTGCATATCTGTTTTGGTTGGTTTTTTTTTCCTTTCCCTTTTCCCTTCGGGGTGGGGGGAGGTGTTCGGGGGCCCTTCTTCTGTGTACGTAATATTCTAATTATATATAAGTGTAAACACATGTATATATTTTTTATACAGCTTTAATTTAGTCATTTTAGTATTTCAGTAACTTTTCCCTTCTCCCTTTCCCTTGTATTCATAAAAGGAGTGGGGGGAGGAGAGGCTACAAACTATAAAGTTTGAACATTTGGCGGAAAAGCCAGATCTAAACTGTTACAAGGTGGACTGAGGCAGAATGTATGTGATTCTGTCTGTCTCTCTCTGAACACTGTATGGGAACAGGTGTCTGTATTGTTGCACTGATTTCCACAGAGCTCATTCACTCTGGGGAAGGGCACTATGACATTCAGGTGACGTGACCTACACAGAAAGGAGGGACAACAGCAGATTTAGGTGAACTTAGGTGCAAACATCAGGGGAGAAGAAGAATTAAATTTCAACTTATGGAGTTGTATTTTTACTGTTTATAATATAGTTTGGACCAGTCACTTGATACCCCACAGATGTTTGGTTTGTTTCCTTTTGACCTAGCTTTGAAATATGCCCCTGACACAAGAACACATTAGCTTTTCAATTTGTACAGAACAAAGAGCTACCTAGCAGCAATCCTGTAAACATGATATTGTCATCCTTCTGAGAATAATTCAAAATTCTTCCTTCAGCAGAGGGATGTTAGAAAATTTTGCCCTGATTCCTGTACCAGTTCCTTTCAGCACTGCTTTTCCCACTGTGTAGTAGCATGGTCTCTGGACTGCACTTCTCAGAAATCAGGATATGAGCCAACTCCATGCTGCTCTTGCACAGAATGGAACAAACATAAAATAACACATAAGGCAGAGGGGAAAAAACTTGCAACAAAACCATGGGTGGTGGAAAAAGGAAAAAGAAAAATGTAGTGAAAGGAAATTCCCATTTAAAGGAGAGCTCTCATTAATATGCAAGTCCAGCCTTCTCATCCTCTCGCCTTTCACGGTTGTCTCTTGTTCCTCCAGTTCCCACCCCCATTCCGTTTCTTTAAGTATGACACACCCCTGTAGGAATACAAACAATGAGTCTGTCCTTCAGTTGTTCACTTCAAGAATTTTCTCTCTACCAAGGTGGTTTTTTTCCTCCTCTAGTATGTAAACAAAGCAAAGAGGACAATTCTCAGCTTGGTTTTGAGCAACAAAGTTACAGATAGGAAGTATTAAGAAACAGTAACTAACAAGCTGAGTTTGTTTGTAAGGTCAAGACTGTTGGCTCATCAGTGCTTGAGTATAACAAGTTAACATTAATAGGAGCAATGCACACGTTAAACAAGAAAAGTAGGCTTGTTATCTTGGTAGTGTAATGAGGAAAAAATAGCAGGAAACATGAGCTGGGATCTCCAAAAAAAAACCAAGTCAGAAATTCCTGAGTTTAGATTCCTGGCTCATTCACGGATTCATTGTGCTCTTCCTAAAGCAAAATACATGACTCATCTGACTCATTTTCTTCTTCTGTAAAATGGTACAGTGCATACCAGCTGCACAGAGTTTACAATGGTACAGAACTCTTGTTTATCAAGTTAATTTGGATTAGTAATAAAAGAAGAAAGACACAAAGGACAAAGCAGACCAGTTTGACACCAATTTGACATGAAATTAAAGACTCACCTGTGGCCAGAAATAGCTGCATCAACCCAGATATGTATTGTATGTAGTCTAAAATAGGGCATGAACTGGCATGACTTAACTCAGATCTGAAGTAGGATTAAAACAGACTGTGTCTATATTTTTATGAAAATATTTCTTCTAGTGTTGAAGTACTCAGATTTCAGAATGTCTCATTCTAGCTTCCCCCATTACTTTCAGCAGGCTCACAGACACCCCTTCAACTGAAGTTCCTCCAGTTTCCTGAGTCCTTGTCTCAAATTTCTTCATTAGCCCCCTGTCCTGGTTCCCAGCTCTTTACCCAGCTTGCCCTTCTCATCTCTATCTCCATCATCCCCTTTTTCAAATCCATTACCTTTTTTTTATTCTGTTTAAATTGGATGGTTTCTTCCTTCATGCTGATTAAAGATCAGCAAGGGAAGAGAGGATCACTGAGAGATTAGCAACTGCTTTCAGATTCCTTATCAAACTCAACACAAGCAATTTTAGTTTTCCAGCAGTGATGCAGCAGTGTTTTGGACTCAGTCCTACTATTTCCTTCTGAATGGCAGCTATGCAGTCTGGCTATGCATGTGAGAGATTTATCTGCTAATTAAGCATGGAATATTTTGACTCTTAAGTATTAAACTCTCACATGTCTCCAACATGTGCAAAATGCTGTTTCACAAAGTCTCATAATTTGGCCAAATTTTAGCAGATTTTCATAGGAATTTCAATAGCACATCTTTGATATTAAGGCCTCTTTCTATGAAATCTCAGCCTCCTACTCAAAGGGAGGGATTGCCAACCAGTGAGATGAGAATACATTACAAATCAGATGTAGAGCTTACCCTGTTTCCTTTTGTCTTGACTTGGACTACACAAACAGTAATCATAATGAAAACAACAAGGGACGAACTGTGAGCTCAAGCTCAATGTAAGAGGAAGAAATGGACTCATTTTCTCTAGAAGAATAAAGCTTCTTTCTTCTCCATAACCTCCCCTGTACTTTTACTTGATACAAGATGTTTTCACAGCCTTCAGAAAAATCAGACACCAGCTGACTGGTAGGATGATGCCATGTTATGTCAGTAGTACCCCAAATGTCCTTTCTTCACACATCCTTCAGTGTGACATCGCTACAACGCCCTCGCCAACACCTTTCTGGGAAATTAACAGCCATTACCCTACTGCATCTCAGTAAAGACCAGGGTTCCTTTATAAACTTTCAGATTACAATGCATTCTGAAACGAACTTCTGTGAGGGGAATGGCCAGTAAAGAGGCACTGGCCAAACAAGCTTGTCTGGGTATATTTCCAGAGCTGCCTCTTGACAGCAGAGTAAGCTGGTCCTGTTTAGTAGGAAGCAAGCATTTGGTAAAGGATGGCTTAGTGACACAGGCAACATGCTTTAGCAGCTACAGTTATCAGTACACTATTGTTTGCCATTAAAAACTTTGCCTCTTTTGCTTAATTAGTCTTGACTACACGCTGGATCCAAGGAACTACTGTGCTAGAGGGGCATTTCCAAGAAGTGGCTCAGGATTCTTTTTTATTATCAAAACAGCATTCTTTAAAAAGTATGAATTATTTCATTAGTCAGCATGGGGTATTTCATCCCATATGATTAAAGTTTTACAAAGTTAACAGTAACTGGATATTACAAAGTGAAATGTCATCCAGCTTCAATAGTCATAGGCATTACCAGCCTGGTTCATAACATATGTGAACTAGCCATTCAGTTTTATTCTATGTGGATATGAATATAACACACCTATACCATGTAAAACAGCAACATGAATTTTTCAGAAGCAGAAAATGTTAAAGGTAATTGTTAAGAATAAAAGCAGAAATGGCTTGACTTGTTAGCCAACCTTGTTAGCCTTCACAAAGAACACTCCTAAATGAGTTGCTTTCAAAGAATTGAATAAAGACTGATTATCCACCTCTAGGCATGGGAAATTCCCTGTGCTCCTACTATAAGATTCGTAACATCAAATCCCAGTAAAAATAGTATAAGCAGTCAGCTATGTTCATTCAAAGCACAGAGAATTAGTCTATTGCTATTTGGCCTTGTGCATTGTTTCTTAGGAATTAATTCCGTGGGCTTGATTTTTGGGGTTTGATTAAATCATGTGTTACGCCCACTTTGTCATTCATTGTAGTAACACAAATGACTGTGGTAGGAAATATTCATATGCTTTTGCCTTCAGAGCTGCAAACTATTATCATAAACATTAAGAATGTGAACATTGTCACCAAAGACTATGTCTTCACTACACTACTTACTCAGGCCAGGCCTTTAAAATCACTACACTGTTAAACTGCATTCACACAATATGTCCATCTATTTACAGTAACTTCTAAGCCATCAAGATTTTTACCCATCTTACAGAACACTCAGTGCCTTACTAGCTGGGCTGCCCTGGTACAGAGGGGGATTAACCACAAAACTAAAGGACTATGGCGATTTCAGTTTCCAGTGAGGAAGAAATCCAGTGTAGGACAATGGTTTCTTCTTTGTTCAGATACCTGACTTTAACATATTTTGAAAATAAGGGCTTTTATTCCCTTCAAACACTAGTTACAATAGGCATATAAGTCCACTTCCTAAAATCTCCTCCTCTGTCCTAAATTATGCATTATTCCTAAAGCAAGAACACAATTTTTAGAAAGCAGCAAAAAAAGCAGAATGACAAGAACCTGATTAGTTGATGGTAGGATGCATCCAAATCTACTTGCTTATCAATATGCTTGGCATTACTTGCATTCACTGGAACAATGCTCCGGACCATTTCTATGAGGACAGAAGCAAGAAATGATACTGTGAACTCAATACACTCACAGCACGCCTCTTATCACTGAAAATCCAGGAGAACACTGCCTTTTCTGTCTCTTCCTTTGAATTGTAGTTGAAATCCATGTGGAAATGTGATGATGTACTGATTTATCTAAAAGTGTTCTGGTTATAACATCAATGCTTGGTCTTGATGATCTTAAAAGTCTTTTCCAATTCTAGGACTCCATGATCTTGTCTGCCCTGCTCAAAATTTTGAATAAGACTCCCTGTCCTTTCTTTCCCCACCAAATAATACATAGTTCAAAACCAAGAATTCTGTTACAAATTAAAGTACTGTATGAAATAGTATTGGGAATACTACAAATAATAAAATATGCAAATATCTTATTTACAGTGAAATTAATCTCAATTGTAATGGAGGTCTGCATTGCCAGCATATGATTCTCTGTTCTCTAGAGCCAGCCTGGTCTTCACGTAAAAGAATTACATCTGTCCAGATGGTCTTCCATTTCAGGAGTTAAAATGATTTGTTGTTACCTTTTAAAATCTGGAATTGCTTGCACAGCTGAAGAACCTGACTATGTGAAATATGTGTACCCTGTATATCACATATCACCCTGCTAAAATCATGGGTGCTGCAGCTTATTGGACATGAGGGGAAAGAGCAACTCAAGAAACTGCACTCGATTTTGTAATGTATCTAACTTTCCAGTTGTTCTTTAAATTACTCGCAACCACTTCTTCCCAGCTTCTTTTTCAGTAGAACTCAAGAGGCACATTTGGCACTGCGGTGTCCAAGGCTTATTTGCAGCAGGTTATTCTTGAATCTTTGTTGTTTTGTGGTTTTGGGTTTTTTTAATTGTCGCTGGATCAGGGTCCTTTTCACCAAATGTGCATCTGATTTGGCCCACAGAGAGAAGAAAGAAACAAAGGGTCACCCTGTAACACTTTGTATCACTGTAAGCCTTAAATTAATATTTTATGTGCTTACTGTGCTTTCTTTTCATCTCTTTTCTCCTGCACAGAAACAGTTGTATCCCATGCTGCCAGGCTACAGCGCCTATAGTATTTCATATTAATGCATTCTTACACAGAGATTGTGATGGTTAGGGAGGCCCTTGCTGAGGGACTGGGGCTGTTAGATAAAAGGGATGTTTACCAGTTATGGTTTCAAACAGCAGTGCCATGAGAATATATTAATCAGTTGGAGGTCCCAGATTGGAGGAAGAAACAACTTTCCCCAGGATCTGGTAGAAGACTATTATAGCCTGGAGGGCCATTAGCAAAGCACTGAATGGAGAGAGACAGTAAGCTGTAGAATAGATACAGGGAGTTCTCTCCAACACCTTCACTGACCTCTGTGATTTTCTCATGTTTCAGTCATTTGTAAGACTCATCAAGCAGGAACAGGGAAAACACACAGTTGAACATTAAAAGGATCCTGAATTATGATGCTAAGGCTAGCTAAAAAATAAATCTGATTCTTACTTTTTTGGCTGGAAAGCATCCGGTGAACTAAAAGTGACAAGAGACCAAACATTGCAAGCACAAAATTGTTTCTACACATAGCACAAGTGGGGCTTACTACAAACACTCCTTGGAACACTGCTTTAATGCTTTGCACCTCTGTGACACAGAGTTCAGTAGGTGGAGACAAAAAGATAGGCACTTGGTTCTCACTAAGCACCAGCTTTGAGTAAGTTTAATAGTTACCAGTTAAACCGTGCCTACAGAAAATCATTAATTGCATAGGTAAATTTTCAACACTTGGAATTTTTATTGGATTGTATGTGCACATACCCGACAGAATAAGGGTCCTGAACAGGAAAAAGAGGCAGGAGATGATACAACTCCTCGACCAAAGGAAGAGTCATACTATGCCGTCTGCTGTCCCCCACACTAATTAATACCTGCACAGGTTGTACTGTGGTGACACTGTGATTCTATCCATAACAAAGAACAAAGGTTTTACCCAGTGGCTTTGTCATCAGTTCTGTTTCTGAGTGAGTTTGTAAATTCATGATCTCTGTCCATTTTGTTGTTTTTGAGGCCTCTTCCATATCTTGGTTACCACTTCTCTACCTCTGCTGCAGGAATTTCTTACAGTACAGCCCTTTTTGCCCCAACCTCAAATCTGAGACAAACTCTTCTGCCTCAAAAAGCTGTCCAATGTGAATGAACAAGCAGATGTACTTTGTTTTCTTTTTCTGGCATTGACTTACTCCCTGCTTCATTCTTTCATTCTCAAACTTACAAAAGGTGTTTATCTGTAAGAGCTTGCCAAGCAGAATTCTCTTTTTTGCTGTGCTCACCCCAGAGGACCATTAGAAGGTTGTGCAAGTCTCCAGCTAGCTCACAGCATGCTGGAACACAGCTGTCCCAGAGAGTCTCTTTTTTGCATTGCTTATATGAAATAGCTCTACAGAAATGGAGAAAGTCATGTGAAAACAGGGACTTAAACTGCTGCATGGTCCCTCATACTCAAGAGATAAATGGCAAATTAGTAAGCAGACAGATGAAAATAGAAGCTGTCCTGAATTGTGCAGGGCCACCAAATAGCGTCACAGTGCACATGCTGAAATTCAGGTTCACACAGCAAAACAGGTGAGATGGATACCAAATTACTTTAATTTATCCACTTCACTATGCAGGGGACTTCAAGAGCATTTCCTAATGTGACTTTTTCAGGAACAGATTGCAAGGTATAAAAGTATAAGCCATGCTTCCTCTCCTGTCCTATTTTTGGACATCAGTGGCCTTGTGTAACTCTTAACTTTTCCTCTCTCTGAGAAGAAATGGTTCAGAGTTTCATCACAGTAATTTTAGTTTTTTGTTGTCAGGAACAGACATGCTTTCCCAAGTTTTTTTAAATGCTCACTGCAGGCAAAGGTCTAGGTGCAACCTGAATAAACAGGTCAGTGTTAGCTCTAAATGAGCTAGTGTGGGTACTACAGGATCAGCCCATTATTGCTGAACTCTGGTTATTCTGCACTAAATTAGTGAATTAATTAATAAGTAACCTAGAAAATTAGCAAGCTACACTGCTGGATAAATGCAAACCAACGAGTTATATTAGCTTAAATTTGTTATTTCAATCCATAGTTGCTCAGGATCTGCAGAGCTGAGAACTGTATCTGTGATCTTAGACCCTAAATTACACTCTGCCGTGTAGCAATACATTACAGTCTTGTTGGCCAGTAAATGACTGAGTCGATCTGAAATTCAGCACCCAGAATCCCCAGCTGTTTCTCAGGCTTACATTGAAATGAAATCCAGCCAGACTTGACCTTCTCCACCACCTGGTGTTGATGGGTGGAATAAGAATTGGGCATGAGGCCAGAAAGCAGCTGTACTGTGCTCTGTGGAGGAACTAAGGAACCAGGGTTTGGGTATGATGTGCAGCACAACACTGCAGTTTAGACTGGACTTGAGAAAGTTTAGACTGCTTTAGATTAGTTTCTTGAATACTGTGCATATAAACCCCTTTTTTTCCCCCATGAATTTAATCACTGATTAATCATGCTTCCCCAGCAGACAGTGCATAGATTAAAAAAATGAAGTCCATAAGTATTTCAGATTTTTTCCCTGTTTTTCTTAGGGTATTATATAATTAATTTTCTGTTTCTTAAGGGTGACATATGGGAGGGGGCTTTCTAGGCTTGACCTCTGGATAGAGGAATAATTCTGTTTGTAAATAGCAACAATTCATGCCATATATTGAAGCACTTGGACATTAAAACATCTATTTTTACTACATTACTCTTTTAAGGAAGGTTTAATTTAATTAATGATGTCATGGTACTCTAACTTTCAACTTCTGTTTGCAATATCTGAAAGTTGCAAAAAAGCTATCTCAAAATTGTCATGTTATTGTCATGCTGCATTTATGTTTGTTCCCTAAGCAATAAAACAAAGACATCTATTAAGGAAGAGCAGACACTCAGTTAACCATACAGTTTTTTATTCAAGTAGTATTTAATTAAATTGGAAATTCATCCTTTTGCAGGGCTAGAAGTATGGAATCTAAACAGAGATATATGTCAAATTGCTCTCCCCTTCATAAGTACTACAGCTCTCAACACAGTCATTTTAAAATGCCAAGAAACATTAGCACCAGAACATTTGCAAATGTCAGAAATTTTTAGTTAAGTTCATAGAGTTTTAACTCTAAATAACTTATCCACATCATAACTCATTTAACTTCTTTCTTAAGTTCTTTTTTTTCTGAAGTGGAAAATTATTTATTTGCACTGAATGCTGAGTGTAAGAAATCTCATACTCTAATTAAAATATCTACATGAAACATTCCTAAAGCTACTTTAATTGCTATTTTACTACTGTTTTAATTTTAATAGGGTTTCTATTAATATTTCTTAGCAGATTTTCTAAGAAAACAAGATTTGTATGAAGGGTTGGTCCCCATCTGAGATATTTTTAATTAATTGTCCAATTTCAAATGAAGCTGGCAGTAGGTTAGTCTTCCAGTTATGAAGCCTAAAAGTTACTATGAGGCTACTCGGTATAGACACTACTAATGTGTCCCTTGACAGCAAAGGAAGGAGAACTCAGGAGGCTTCTACCCTATTTGGCAGCAGTTGCTGCATCCTCATCAGTGAGCCAACCCATTCTCCTACTGTGGTCAGGGCAACAAGCTGGGAAAGGGCAAACAGAGGGCAAAGGTGGCGTCCAGAATAACGTACAAATACTGGAATAACATGGTGGCAGAAAGGCATCTGAGCTACAGAAGGCAGCTGAGGGTACTGGAAAGAAGTACAGGAGGCAAAGAGAAAGAATGTTTTTATGGTATCATGGGCAGAGGAGTAGGGAACACTGAAGATAAATTTGTCAAAAAATTACCTACATTGGTTTTATTACTCATGAAACACAGCAGCAGTTTCACAGGTCAGCACGTTCTTAGTAGTTTTTAATGGAACCTATCTGCCGATAAATAATTTTCAGCTAATGAACATATTGTGATTTATAAGTAAGAGAGATTTTTAAATGGGCATTGAACCTTATGCCTTGATTCTGATTGAGAGATGCAAGAAAAATTGCAAGGTTATGATTTTATGATAATACTCTCTCATTTGCACTGAGTTCAGATCTTCTAATTTACTCTCTTGTGGACTAGCTGAACTGAGTTCTTCCCAGTGTCCAAAGGCTGTTCACATTTTTTACCAGTGTGTCCAAATATATTCAAAGTCAAATAAATACAGATCTTTTGTGAGTATTCTTAGCTCGGAAAGTACACCTGTCTCTGTGTCACTTATGTGAATCATCTCGTCTTAAAACGGCAAATCAGATTTTGGCATCTTGTTCTTTAAAGCAAATCATGGACTTGTTAGTCTGACTTGCAACTTTGCTTAAGGCCCATCGTTTCAACTGCAGCCATGCAGTGACTCAAGCTGCTTGTTGAACGTGTGCTTATATGGCAAGTCTTGCTGAGAAAAACTGAGCAACCCTTTATCAATACGCTGTTATTGAGCAGGGGCGTATTCAAGCTACTCACCCTTGTAATTTTTGCAGGTTTTGTAAAAGTTATGAAAAATCCTGAACCTAAATTCTTTGAACTTGAGTACAGCACTATGAGCTGGTTACCTTGAACTACCTGGAGCTGATTCAGATTTCCTCAATCTACCTGGAGCAAAACCCTTCTAAAAATCTGTCTGCAGTGCATTGTAGGGCATTTTTTCTCCGTTATCAGATCAATGGCAAATAATGTGTGCTGTTCACACACTACATGAATGCATTTTGTAGAAATATGCACTTACTATGGATTTTTTTTAAGGGATCTCTTCTGATTGTACTTAAGCGAGTATGTGATTGAACAGCTGTGTAAGGGGATGCTTCAAAACGCATTACGAAGCTTTGGTGATTTATTAGACTTTATGGTTGTCAGCAAGAGGGAGAGCATTGAAAATACAACGTACTTATACAAGATTATCCATGTTGTAATTGCCACTCTATCCTCAACCGTTTTTCTGTAACGGGAAAATTAACACCAAGAAAATGAGTGGAATTTGTAGACCAGTGATGACTAACAGTGGCACAAAAACTTTATGGACCTATGAAAGAACAGTCTGTCTACAGAGGAGTGTGTTGTCCACAGTAAAGTCTCTGTACAGAAATTGTCCACACAGGGCTGCTGTGTGATGTTGCAGTGCAGCAGTGAGGCACAGTGTTTCTGTGTGTGCTGTTCACCTATCTTGGCTTTCATGAGTTTAAAATGGGACTTTTATACTGCAGTGGAGAGAGTTTTTCACACTTTCTCAGTTTGTAAAGGGCAGTTCCAGACCCTATTGTAGGGAGGTGTTTAGAGCCAAATAGCTGCTGATTAATGCCTTCTGCTTTGTGCCTGGAGAATTTTATGGATTACAGTGAATAAAAGGCTAATTTGTCTCCTAAAGCATATATTGATATAAATGTGATCACTTTTCTGCACTACCTAACTTGGGTTAATGGAGTGTTGCTTCGATGTATTGTGTTTCTGGCATGTTCTGACTGTATCATAATGTCTTTATGTGGCCTGAACTTCCTATTCATTACAAATGAGTGAACAGCAGTAAGCACTTCAACAGATATTTCTTAAGCTGTCAAACTCAAAGCCTGAATAACCTAAAGAGGAGTGCAGTCAGACCTGCCAACTGTAAACAATAAACACTGTTCTAAAATGCAGAATGGCTTGCAACTAAAACAAAACTGGAAAGTTAGGTTGACCTGCAACTCAGTTGTATGTAGTTTATGAAAACATTAATACACAAAAGAATGAAGGCAGCACCAGTGCCTGGTACCAGCTTCTTGCTTTTCTGCTCTTTTCTTTTTTCTCTTCCTGCTGCTTTCATGCACAGTGCAACACACTACAGGCATACAAAAGGAAAGGGCTGCAGGGTTCCCTGGATTGTGCGAGTCAACTCTCTTCATGTTTGACTGCTAACTCCCGTGCATAGAAATTAGAGGGAGACTTGGATAGATTTTAATGTCTTACTAAGAAGCTGAAGCAGCAGCAGAGCAAGAACTAGGTGTTCATTCCTCCATGCAGGGGCCCAGAATGTACAGCTACTGTCTATGTGAGTTTGTAAGAAATTATTCTGAAATTCTTGGGTCTGTACACACTTATATCAAAATTTGAAAAGATAATGTCATTTTCTTAGTTAACTTTTTTTTCAGAGTCTCCATTCTTGCAAAGTGCTTTGTCTGTTCCAGCAATAGTTCAGAATTCTCTGCTGAACTTGGAACATAATGTTATGTGCCACACATTTCCATTTGGTCTTCTGTAGCAGCATGTATTGAGGATAAACAGGAAAATGCCCAGGCTTTCCAACCTGGAGCCTCAGACTGCAGTGTCAACCTGGTTATTTTTTTGTATGTATGTGGTAGAAACAGAGCAGCCCTGCACTTCCTATTTCTACAGAATAAGGCCATTAATCACAACTGTATCATGTTAGGATTTTTACCCTGACCCACACCCACAGGCTGCAGGCAAGTATTGATCAACCACAGAAAAGATTCACAATATGTTAAGATGTTAATTTAGATATTACTTTAAAGAAAGGATTTTATTCTAGGAAAAAGGAGTATGACTGTCAGTGAAACAGTTATCAGGGAATAGAAAATAAGGAGCTGAGTTTATTAGTCAAGGCTGTCTGTCTTTCAGAGCAATTGATCAAAAACATGCATGTGTTGGAAGCCCTAGAAAGATGAGAAGGTGTCTTTTCAGTCTTGGAAGAGAAGACTGTCCTTTGAAGGACACAATGGTGCTTTTCAGAAGAGCAGTGACTGTGCAACATGCCTGTCAATGGAAGGCTCTGTTCAGAGCAAACCTTGCTCTACTGTTCCTGATTGACTAAAACTATTGTTGCATAAAATATCTGTAAATATCACCTCTTTGATATAAATAAAAATCAGGGGAAAACCCAGATAAATTGCTTAAGCACCCATACCTTTTGGGTCTCTTCCAACCCAGAATACTCTGTGATTCTGTGACTTTTGGAATGCTGTCTGTTGAACCAGTCTCCTCCCTCACCACAAGTTGTGAGGAGGAAAGAAAACTATCTGGACCTCAGCATTGAGGGCTTGCTTGTCTGACTTAGCTCAAACTGCGACTAGCCAATGGGACCTCAGCCAAAACCACTTCACCTCTCATTCTCTCCCCCCTGTTTTTTCTATTCCACTCCATCATGCAGTTTCCACAGAAACAGAGTAACACAAATAGCACAGGTTTTGGGTGCCTTTCTGTAGAAGTAAATTTTTTTTTTGAACAAAAGTCTGCATGTAGCATCTCGTTTTGGTGAAAAGCTTTATTGGATTTAGAGGTTATCTGGATACTAAAAATTAAATTTAGA
Source organism: Cephalopterus ornatus (assembly GCA_013396775.1). Lineage (NCBI taxonomy): Eukaryota > Metazoa > Chordata > Aves > Passeriformes > Cotingidae > Cephalopterus > Cephalopterus ornatus. Next base: position 30,649 of record VZRE01008709.1, on the reverse strand, counting down.
ATTCTCTCTCAACATTTTAAACCTTGTGTAGTAACTCCATGGATCGTCTGACAATCTGGTAGCAGAAATACAGATCTAATATTTTATTCTATCACTTCGTTTGGGGCTTTTTCAGAATACTTCCCCCACTACTATTCATCAGCAATGTTGGCAAGTGTCTGACAGAAGAAACAGGATCAGGCAAACCACTGTATCAGCCCACTCTATGGTTTTCACTGTGTCCCACAGCCAAGCTTAGACTTAGAGCAGAATCCTTCCTAAGACTGCACTTATTTCATAGTCACAAGGTAATTTCGTACACTGAAAAATACAGTCAAGGTGGTTGCTCAGAACATACTCCCTGTTCCCAGCTGACCACCAAGCAGGTACTGGAGAGGATTCAGGATTCTGCTCCTCACCTGCACAGGAGAAATTTATTTGTGTGCTCCCAGTACTGATGCCCTGGCCCACCTGAATTCTCAGCTACACTGCTGTGAAATGACACACTGTGACGGAATACATTCCTATTACCTATTTCCTATTTGAAATCATGAATATTTTCGGTACTGCTTCTAGACAGTAGCCTGAAGTCAGTTGTGCTCTTTTCGTCAAGTAGCCAGAAGGACCCTGAGATTACTTTTGTCAGTGCTAATCAGTTTGAACCACTCCCTGTGTGAATGAAGGATCAACAGTATCTCCAGGCAGCAGGAAAGAGATGGGTGATTGAAAGATGGAGGATTATCTGTATCCTGATTTTTTTGTCTGTAAACTACATGCAGAATTTGGCATTTAAAGAAGGAATACTACAGTGTGGCTATACTCTAGATGTTAACCAAATTCAGGTACCAGGATTTTCTGTATGGATGACAGGGAATGAGATTTTAAAGTCATTCACAGCTATGAGTAAAAAATACCCCAGGTATTGCCATAATCCATTTCGGTTTCATGTATATGACCCTTTCGCATGAATGCTGAGACTTCTGAAGTGTTTTCAGTGGCCAGATCCAGGTGTACTGAGGACAACAGGCATTTTACCAGGAGCTTAAAAGGGGACAAAATTTCACACCAATAACAGTGATCAAATGCAGCCAAAATAATTCTTGGAAAACCCAGTGTGACAGCAGGCATAGGCAAGGTGAGGAGCATATAAACTGCACACTCTCCTACCCCGCAGGCCAGCACTCAAGCAGCATGAGCTGTCAGGATAGCTCATCTTCTCTCTTCACCTTTGCAGCCTTTCTCTTTTCCTCCCAAATGTGAGGCAGCAGCTTTACTGCAGGAGAAGGTCCCACTCGGCATCACTTGCCATCCTGCCTCTCTTGTGGCCCTGAGGAGCAGTGGGATCAGCCAGCTCACACTCCAGGCTCTGTCCTGTCCCTCCCATGCACAAATACACAGAAAGGTCTTTTACCCCTTGGAAGTTAAAAGCTTTATGAGATAATTGTGAATGGGGGCAGAAATATATAATTATTCCCCCAGCTCAGATTCCTATTTCATGCAACACTTGCTCTTTACTGTCTTTGCAAAAATTGAACGCTGCCACTCAGATACTTGATCTGTGGGCGATAACATCCTGTTTTGTCTGCACTGCTGCAAAGCTTTACAACATCCCTGAATCAAATGTCTAACAGCGAAACAAAGGTAAAAAAAGTGACTATATTTCAGTTACCTCGCAATGCTATGGTTAAGGTTTTACTTAATCTTCTATAGTCACATACATGCTTAATTTAAAATTGCCCTATAGAGCACAGTACACGGTGATTTGTTTCCAACTACCTTTGTATCATTAATTTTTTACAGAGACAGACTTGGTCAAAAAAAACCCTGTCTGCCTAAAATTCTCCTTGTCTGTCTAGATAAGATGCTTTTCCACCTTTCTTCTATTGTCAACTAATTAACCAAGAGATTTAGAGATGAATTTGAAAAATAAGCAGCATTTCATTTAAAAAAAGAATGGGTGAAGGGAAAAGGGGAAGAATCAACTTAAAGGTGATGGCCTATTAAAGTGCTATAAAGTTTGATAATTTGTGTTCTCTGAAAACCTTTTTTTGTCATTATTTTGGAAATCTGTATGATTTGGTTTGGTACTGTTTTCAACATTCTTCAAAGAACCTTCTCACTGAAATTACTTTGTGCATTAAATTATGTATTTTCAAAAAACCTCCCTGTTTCATAATATTGTATTTTTAAATTTTGCATGGTAATGAATTATCACCTCCACTTTTTGCTTCATGCAAGGCTTCAAAACAAGTACTAGAAATGCAAACAACCTACATATGAAAAATACATTAGGCTTTTAATAGTTCTTTCATTTTAATCCTCTGTGGTGCTATTAGTGACAGGTAAAAATCAGACTAGTTAAGTGCAGCTGAGGCAAAGGGGTGTAAAATTACAATTTATCTGCCTGATTGTCTGTGCCCCTGGGAGGCATAAAACTGAAGAAGAGTGAGCGCAGTTATTGCTGCTCTATTTTATTAATTTTTTCTATGGACTGGGAACAGGTCAACTTTGTACCTTTGGGTTTTCAATGAGCATCTTTGGAGGAGACTGACTCAACATGCTTCTCACTTGTGTTTTCTTCCTTGCCAGATTTATGCTTCCATCTGCCAAGATGTGCTATCCTGATTTTCCCTTCTGGGGAGCCTGAGAGCAGGAACACATTATAAACTTATTACCGACCATAACTATGGTCAGTCATGTTTTTTTTTTCCCCAAACAAACTTCCTTTAGGTTACATTAAATAATGTTCTATGGGAACATACATTTTAATTCAGATTGAAAAAATTTTTAAATTATATCACTCAATAGGTATTTTAGACCATTTATAATACGGGTTTTTTCAATTGTTAAACCAACCATAGAAAAAAAAAACAAGCTACAGCTGCAGTCATATCATTATTTTCTTATTACATTTTACATTATAGTTCCATATGTAAAAGGAGCACTTGACTAATGGAAAGAGAAAGTGTGATGCCCTTTGCCAGCTCACACTTGGAAACCATGTACAGATAGACTGTAACAGAAGGTGACTGAACAAACCATATTTTAAGTACTGATGGTCTCTACTTGCCAGAATGGCTCAGTTTTGTCTCAGAAACAAAACTAGAGCTTCCCTCCTTCCAGCCCCTGAACCATAGGAAGGATGGTCTCAAGGATTTTGTCTGTAGATTCTCAGATGTAGTCAAACAGTTCTTTAACATGTCAGAGAATGCTTACTGGTATTGAGAAAGGACTAATAAACTTTGCTGAATATATCAGAAAATTCAGGAAATGCAGAGGAATGATTATATTAGCTATTTACCTTGTGGTAGCACCTGCAGGTCCTTCAAAATGCTGGTTCTTCAGTGTATGAGGTACTTCATACCACTCCAAACTCCATCTGAGCTGATGGTAATGGATGACAGATGAACATAGTCAACAGGGAGAACTAACAGAAGGGTAATTATCATGCCAAGCAGAGCTGTAACGTACAAGCTACTTAATTACTGACAAGGGTTTTGTAGACAGGGAGGTACTGAATGTAGGAATTTGGAGGAGGAAAAGTATTTCAGAAACGTTCTCCCATACAAGATAGAAGAAGCAAAAAGTTACATGACAAAAAAAGTTGGACTGAGGCATGACACAAGCCTTGCTGAAGGTTTCCCCCCAGCCAGAGATTTTCAGTGAGATGTCTTTTCCTGGGAGAAGTGAAGGAATTTTGTTTCAACATACCAGAGCCATAGCAATTGGCCAAATAACAGCAATCTCCAAATGACACATAGCTCTTTCTGTGCTGCCCCTACCACCCTGACAGTCTGGGAGTTGGGCAATAGTAGTCCTACCTCTGGCTTCCTTAGTGATGCCGCAGTCTCCAGAAGTGCCATAATCTGCCTTGTTATCACTAATGTCTATTGGTGTTTCCAGTTGACCTGTTCACAGGAGTGCACTAAACCTATTCCTGATATCCCTACTGGCATCTAGTGGGTTATTTAAATTGCAAGTGGGAAGGGTGGACAGGGTGTAAACTAAAGCTCTGTGATAAAGACAAAGCTTTGATCCCGTAGTGCTTTACAAGGTAAATCTCTATGGATCCATCTCTGCTCCAAACTAAGAACAGCCACAAATCTTTGCTCCTTCCTTTTTTCCGTGATGGGGGTCTCTTATAAGCTACTCACAGAGCAATGCATGTGTACTTGGGATTTTTTAAATCCAAACCAAAGCACTCCATTGTGTTACTTTCTTACTCTACTCCAAGGGGCAAGGTAACTACAAGGGATGAGAAAATAAGTTACCCATATACACCCAGCAGTTGTAAGTCTCATCACGTAATAAGAGTGTGAATACAATACAGCTAAAGAATGAGAAGTATGAGACACTAAATACTGGTGGTAATAGCTTGGCAAAGAGGAAGTCTGAGGCAGGCTAGGATTAGAACATGACACAAAGGGTCTTAAAAATAAGGGCAAATCTACATGTTGAAGTTAATGAAAATACATTCTTTGCACCACCGCTTAAAATAGAAAGGAGGGTATAAGATGACATTCTGACTATGTCAGAAAAGACTCATAGCACAGATCTGGCCTGGTTTTATCTAGCTTTAAAATGGTAGCGTGATTTGCATAGCTACCGTGTGGGTTTTGAAATGGTACTCGAACATGCCCTCGTCCTGGGACTAATGCTGAATCAGCGCAGTGTGTTTCGGACGCCAGGGGAGCTCAGGAAAGCCACCATCTCGCGTACACGATTCCCTGGTTTGGCTACAGCCGCACTTTGGAAATTAAACTTTTTTTTTCCGCAGAGTTGCAGTTCTCCTGTAAATTCCCCTCCGCTTCCCCCAGACGCTCCGCCGGAAGCCGGGGACGGAGGCGTGGGCAAGGGTAGCCCCTCGGCAGGTACCACCCCCTCCCCCGGGCTCCGCGCACCCCCGTGGCGCGGCGGGGCGGGCGCAGGCTGGGGCCGCCTTCGCACACGCGGGGCCGGGGCGGGCTCGGGCTCGTCCGCGCCACCGCCTCCACCTCCCTCCCTCCTTCCGTCCCTGCCTCCCTCCCTCCTT